>JANAVB010018198.1:12859633-12932164 GCA_029216955.1 Iris pallida | reverse complement strand
GGTCAATGTGGACTCAAATTCAGCGGTACCAAACCCGGGCAATAATCCTTCTGAAATGTCGGCTGCGGATGAGGCCAGAGAAGCAAGAAGAGAGGTCCAGGAGCTTCGAGCCATGTTTCACGCTCGAGAGAACTCCCAAGACCTAAGAATACGACAACCATACCCTGCTGCATGGAGGGATGTCCCCTTCCCACCAAGATATAAGCCGTTCAACATTAATCCTTATGATGGCAAGACCTCCGCAAGTCGGTACATCACTTACTTCGAGGTCACCACCGACCATCTGCCCCATGACGATGCCATCCTCACACGATTATTCATTGGGGCATTGGAAGGAGTCGCCTTCGACTGGTATCACAACCTGCCAGACAACTGCATCCACTCCTTCGCCAGCTTCAAGCGCATGTTCTTGGAGAGATTCTACGAAGTAGGACAGGACATCACGATGTCCACCCTCATGGACGTCGTCCAAGGGGAGAAAGAGCTAACAAGTAACTATATTGAGCGGTTTTGCCAAACCGCAATAAAGCTGCCGTCTGGTAACCCGGATTCCTCCTTGATTGAAATTTGCCAAAAGAGATTGCTCCCAACAATCAGTCTCTGGATGGGCGAAAGTCAATTTAAGTACTGGAAGACGTTTATCATCAGTGCCACTAGCGCCGAAGAACGGTTGAAGAAGGCTCACCAAATGGGATTGCACATCTCGGAGGGAGAGAACAAGGGCAAGCATCCTAATACCAACAACAACAATGGGGGTAGCCCCTCCAACAATTGGGACAACAGGGGTAAGCAGGCTATGGTGGCCGACACAGCCCAGAAACCTGAGTCAAAACCGGCAGACAAACAATGGACGCAAATGACCTACTCCTTCGAAGACGGACACGTCAAGCCCATCTTGGACATGCTCATACAAGGAGACAAAATTCAGCTCCCTCCACCAAGACGGGAACCTCGGTCGGCAGAAATAGAGGGCCCAAAGTTTTGCCATTACCACCGCTACATCCACCATACTACACACGACTGCTACCAACTGAAACGATACATCCAACATCTCATCGATTCAAACGCTCTGGCCATTGATTTCAAAGAGGTAACCGTGGCAGCCAATATGGTGTCCGTACAATTCGGCAGCTTCCCTCCAACAGAGACTCAAGACGGGGTGGTACCCATCCCTCGGGCAACGATGGAGATTGCTAATCTTCCACCTCCTCGGGATCAGGCTCCTGGTCTAGTACCCCTCACCACATCACGAGAGGAGGTCATGTGGGTCCATCCGGACCTGGTATTTGAGGTGACTCAGTCCACACCACCTTCCATTCGCAAGAAGAAGAGTGGAAGAGTCAGATCCTGCCACACAATCTCGACAGATGTCGAAGAAGTCACGGCTGTCGTTACCCGGTCTGGGGCACAATCCCAACCTGTGGCCGATAACTCGGCTGAAGATCATCAGCCAGCTACTGCTGACGCTCCAGGACCTTCTCAGCCTCCGACGACCGACAAGCCTAGGCCGAAGGAGACTCGCTTTGACAAATCCCTCCGAAAAGAGGTACCGCAGGGGCTGGAAAGGCCCTACAACTTCGACATCTTGGCGCAATTGGCCAACACATCGGCCAAATTGTCATTATACGAGCTCCTGAGACTCTCAAAGGATGTTCGTGCGGCTTTGAGCGATGCACTCCAAAATGCCGACGTATATCTGGCTCAGGTCAACCTCACAGGAGAGAGCCCGCCTGCAAAACTCCAAGACAGCGCTTGCACGGGAGCGATGCCCAACATTGTCTTCACTCCGCAAGATATGCTCATTAAGACCAACCTGCACGATCGTCCGTTATACTATACTGGATACATCGGTGATGTAAAGGTGGATCGGATGCACATTGATCCTGGTTCTTCCATAAGCATCATCCCGAAGGGTCTGTTACATCATCTCCGTATTCCTATGCATCGCCTGATGCCAACAAGCACCGCCATCAGCGGTTTCAATTCGGGTAGGAGCTACCTGATCGGAAAGATTCGTTGAAGTGCCAAATTGGCGATCTCTAGTCAGAAGTAACCTGTTCTGTCATAGATGCAGACACTTCTTATAATATCCTCTTGGGATGCCCTTGGATACACGATTATATGATCGTGCCTTCCACGCTGCACCAGTGCTTCAAGTATGTCGACAAATACGGCTTCGTGAGGATAGAATTTGTCGACATCGATCCCTTCAAAGGGGTCGAATTGTCATGACCCGTACCCACCGTGATGGTACGAGTACGTAACAGCGCCCAGCCTACGCCGCAGTGTCGGCGGTAGAACGTTGTTCTAGGTTATGAACTATAACTACATAACATGAAATATACTCTCCAAAAGGAGGCCAACACAGAGGTACAACTCAATCACAAACTAAGGTAGAATGTAGCATGATGGAAATAGATAAGAAATCCTCAACTGAGGTACAGCAGAATGAAATAACAAAGTCTCATCATCTCTAAAATATACAACTCTGAAAAAAAGACAACGGCTAAACATGAAAAGAAGGAACAGTCTAAGCTATCTACACTATACAAGGTATCATCCTGAGCAGCTGCCTGAACCTCCCCAGGGGTCCAGGTCGCGAGTGTCAACTAGGCAAGCTCCAAGTAAGGGTGCAGGGTTCCTCATCATCCTCTGTAAAATTTCAACAGGTCCAGTCAGGACGGGAGCGAGCACAAAACATCTCACGCAGTTCATATCATGTTAGGAAATATAAAGCATGCAATAGAGTAAGGTACATGAAACGCTGAAAGAAGAATGTATATGAAAACAGCAGAGATTTGATAATGGGAAATATCTATATATGATAAGTAAGAACTGTAAGCAACATGTGATTTAGAGCACAATATGGTTATGTAAACGGGTTAGGTTATACAATAAAATAGGACTCCTTTGTACGTGGGTGTACAATAGACATATACAATTTCTTATACAATAGGATTGATCACATAACCATTTCTACTCTCCCTTCCCAATCAATACACAAGGATCCAATTCAGTTACGTTACCTTATACAATGGCTTGTACAATGGCTTGTACAATGGCTTGTAAAATGGCTCAATGTGATAATGAGAGTATAATATGCACAATGAGTGTACAACGATAAGGGTATTCAATAAATACAATATGTAAGTGAAACGCACATCACAATATGTATTTAGTGAATACAAGGAGATAACATCTCAGAAGAAGATCCATATAGTACCAATCCGTGATAATGATCGTGTCAGCATCAAGTACAGTAATCTAGAGCAAGAATATAAATCCAGAGAAGTATGAAACGGTCAGAGAATGTACTCGCCTCGTATCTGAATGTCTGAAGTAAATGTACTGTCCGAGATGAGATACCTAACTCCTACTTAGAGCAACACAAGTCAAGTTGTATACAGGACATAATAAATGTAATCTACAATACATCTGCATGCTGTCTAGCTCAAACTAGGCTAAAGTCAACACTTGGTCAACTCTAGTCAACCACACTAGTCAAACTAGGTCAACTAGGTCAAGACTGACTCAAACAAGTCTAATAAGTCTCACTAGGCCTATCTAAACCTATCCTAGCCAATCAAACATGATTCCCAAGTCACAGAGCAAACACACGACCATTCAAGTAACACAGGTTCACATAACCCAACTCATGTGCATATTCCACATACACAAGGCTACACAAGGATACCATAGGCTACACTACACAGGCCATGGGACAAATTCATACATTAGGCAACACATATACCAAGTACCATATATACATACCAATTCCTATATGTATATATACATACTATTTATATATGCAAAAGCAATATTTATATTATATCACATATATCACATTGTTATATATATATTATATATACATATGTACACATTTAAAAGATAGGGAAAAAATCATGCTTGTGTGTGTGTGTGTGCTAACATAGTGGCATGTGTGTGGGGAAGCACTAACATGTGTGTGTTCAAGGGCATATGCTTGTGTGGGTGTGTGAGTGATCTCATGTGTGTGTCCAGGTGACAGGAAATGAGTGTTAGCATATATGTGAAATTGTGTATGTGTGTGTAGTGTCCCAGGGTTCACTGAGAACTACTGCTACAAATTGTCATTAACTAGCATTTCTGTTATTCAATATCAGTTATAAATGAATTCAGTTCAAGTTTGAAAAACTGGAAAAATAGTATAATGTTAAAAGGAAGACATGGCAGCTAACAATGTATGAGAACAGTAGCATATTACAGGAATTCAGTGAGCTAACAAGGCAATGTGGCATGGCAACTTTTGTGTGTGTATATGTTATACATGAAAACAGTGTGATACACATGTGTGTGTGTGTGTGTGTGTGTGTGTGTGTGTGTGTCAGTGGGGGAAAATGCAGGAAACTGTGAACCATAGGTGTGTGTGGAGAGTGTGAGTTAAATAGGAGTTAAGTCTCAGATTTTATCAAGTAGCCCAACCTACAATTCAGTTCTATAGAAATCCCAGGAATCACATGTGAACCTCCCATTCGCAGGTTTTGAAAAATGACAGTTCATCCCATTTCAAAATCTAAATTTCGAATTACTTAACATACATTGAATCCAATGAAACATGAAAATAGAATTCCACCCTTTAAAGCCAACATCACAGTTAACAATGAATTTTAAAATCAACCCAAAACTCAGGAAATCAATATTATACTTGAGTATTCTCAGGTTTTCGAAAAAGACAGTTAAAAACAAAACCAATACCCAATGAAATTTCAAAATCGATCACCACTACAATAAAGTCCTAGTGCAACCAATCTCAGCTGAGCATAGGAAGAAATGTGTACGCCAATCATGTTGCAATTTCTCAGTTTAAAAAGGAAAGGGAATCAGTTCATGAATGAATCATTCATTCAAATCTCAGTTAAACAGTATTTGAAACCCACACATTGCCAAATCTCATTTACAACTCAAAAAGCCTATTCTAAATAAGAAATCATGAAGTAAACCTAAACTAAAATATGTGGGGATCATTAACAGTTGAAAACATTAGTTTAAAATAGGATTTAAAATGGATTAACAGGTTTTACAGTTTAGATAAAAAAGAAGGTAATGTGGTAACTGGCAGTATCATTGATTACCAATTGAAAACTCAATCCAATGCCAAAATCCATTCTAAACCATATAGCCTATTTAAAACGTGATGTTAAGCTGACATGAACAATAGTTATATGGGAGTAATTTACAGTGCAAAACTTCAATAAAACAGGGATTTTAAATGTTCATGAGTTCATGAATGAAGTATCAGTCCAATCAACCATTTCGAATCAAAATTCAACAAAATCACTATCAGTGGGTTGGTAATTAGTGTCACATATGTGTACGTGTCCAGGCATACACTTGTGTCCAAGAAACTAGACAAAATCGTATCCAAATCACAACACACACAGACACGAGCACTGTGCACTAGACAGTGTCGTGCACGCGTGCACGTGTGCCCAGTGCATGACACAGGCCACATGGTGACACGTGGCCGTGCACACGTGTATGCCTAGGGTAGAGGTACATGTCCACATGCCTGAAACGTGTCCATGTGGTATCGTGTCATAGATGTAGCCGCGTGTCAGTTGAGTGTCTGTGCGCGTGTGCAACAGTGTAAAACCGGTGCGGGCTCGAATGCTCCCAAACCATTCAATAAAACCTTACGAAATTTTATAGGGTCAATGTCAGTCATGTCCCCTATGTGCATGCAAAATTTTGTGTCCTCTAGTGCTGTGTCCAGGGAGAACTCGGACACAGGTAGCAGGACACGTGCACGGGGCAGTACGGGTGTGTGCGTGCCAATTTATGACACAAAAACGACACAAAATTCATATCAGTCTTCACAAACATTATCATACATATATAGGCCTAGGTATCTATGTAATTAGTTTTTCAAAAATCAAAAATAAAATCCTTTGTGACATTTAATCAAATACCTATACACACATCATGACACGTGTCCGATACGGACACCAAACGGACACGAAACGACACAAATCCAATACCTACTGCTAGGGGACACCTAGGGCTTCCTATCCATGCAAAGAAAACTAAATTTGGTGGAGGGAATAGGGATTTACCTATATATTGAAATTCCAATGAAAAGCTCCAAAAAGGGGGTTTCTCCTTGTTAGCCAAACTCTCCAAATTGTCCCAAGCTGGGATTATCCTCCATGAACAGCAAGAGGGAGACAATTAGAATCTAATGCAAGTGGTTTGAGCCAAAAAGGAGTTAAAATGGAAAAGTTATGGATTAGGGAAGATGGCTATACCTCTTTCTCCAAGCTTGAGAAGAAAAACAATAAAAGAGGCAAGAACAAATGGAAGAGGCATTAAATAGGGTGTGGAACCCTAGGTTAGCTGCCATGGTCTGATTAGAGTGAGGGTTTGCTACATGGTGTGGGCCTATGGGCTTTAAGTCTCAAGTCATTAGTCATGACTTATGAAGTCATAAGCCATTCTAGCCTAATCAACTCCTAAACTCTCCAAACAAGTTCCCATGAGTTAAACCTCACTAACTTAGGTCAAACCAAGGTTACTTAACCTAACCAAGTGGCCATAACCTAGGTTAGTCTCTAGGTTAGTCTCCTAGTCAACACTAGTCAAAGTCAACTATAGGCCCAAAATCAATTATACTAAAAATCTCTAAAAATCACTAAAAATCACATTAATTATAATAAATCCAAATAATACTAATAATTCCAAATAAATTCCAAAATTACAAAAATGACTAAAATACCCCCTCAATCTAGAAATGATAAATGAAATATCCTAATCACATAGCTAGGCTCTAGGGTTACACTAGCAAGACACCAAATCATAAGTCATGATTTAAAATAGTTTTAAAATGATTAAAAATCAATAAAAATCATAGAAAATTTTAAGTACCATAATTAAATAAATTAAAGTACAAAATTTTAAAATTACCCTCATTTGGAAAACTGGGTGTTACAATCCTTCCCACCTTATAAAAATTTCGTCCTCGAAATTAAGATGATCGTACCCCCTTCTAGGTCAAACATAGTCAAGGGTCAATCACTAGTCAGTTCTCTCAACATCCTAGTACTTGGTCATTAGCTGGTCAACTTCTTAGGATTTTACCTATGCTAGCTACCTAGTGGTGGCAATCAGAATTTAGCAAAAGAGAAACTCTATAACAGGCTAGCTCTTAACCTTCCAAATCCTATCAAGTCACCCATAACTAAATACCCACAAGCTAAACACACCAATCTCAAATACCACATATATATATATACTCAAGAACAACAACCCATCACATATATCCTAAGTATATCACCTACAATCTATATGTATATAGGCCTCTCAGTCTTAGGTGAACTACAACTATACTCAAGGTCAGGCTCTGGTCACTGGGTGCCTCACTGGAAGGATAAAGGAAAATAATAAATAATCATCAAGGTTGTATGGCATACTAACATCCTATATATGTAAACTGGTTGGTATTATAGATAACAGGGGAATTATCTGCAATGGGTTACTATTCTAGAACCAATGCTAACTATCACCTCTAGGGTACAGACACTCTACAAGTCACTATATCATTATACTATGAAAGTACTACCTATGAATAAGCTCTACAAAACTAAAATATCCCTACTCCTAAGTCATTTATAACAATCAAAAGGGTATGATGTTTAAATCTTTCTCAAGATACAATCTGTTAATCATATGCGTCTGTCCAAAATCATGTTGTCCAGAGTCTTCATCATGCTAGTGAGCAAGGCTACGATAATCACAGAGTCCTTGACTAAGGTACGTACCTCTAGGTTCATGGTATTTAAAATTTTTGTATTGCCGCATGCGACGACGAAAACCTTAAATTCCCACACCCGAGAAATACGTCCAAAATCTGACTACGTGTCCTCACTACGCCAACTAACACGACTATCGAAGATTCTAGATCCCATGATTTAGGTGACCTAGCCCATATAATTTTCTCAGAAAGGAAAAAAAGAAAACAAACATAACAAAAGAGCAACATAACAAAATTAATCAATCAACAAGGAACAGATGGAACCGGATTTCAAGGTAGTTATAAAAGACAATTTCGGAAATGGAATTGAGAAGAACGAAACTTGCAGCAAGATCTCCAATGGTTTGTGTATCCTCAACAGTCCTGATGATAGCTCGCCCTGCTGGTTTCCTCTGGCCTGTTATTGATGCTGCATAAACTGCTACTGCTGAGAGAAATCAGAAATGACGGAAGAAAGTCTCTGTACAGATAGAGGTGCACCTCCAATGTAGCAGAAACGCCAACCTGAGTCGGCACAACAGGAGCTGCGGTCTCGAGGCCCAGATGAACAGGACGAGAGGTGGCCAGCCTCTCGATAGTATCCCCCGAACCGAAGTGATGCGATCATGTCTTTATAACCATCATGAAGACAGATCAAAACAAGAAACAATTTTTGAGAATGAAGCGAAAATTCAAAGGAGATCAGTTTATATCCAAGGGAAACAACAAGCAGCAATTTAGAAAAAAAAAGATCTGATAAGGAGTTTTTTCTAATATTATTGAGTACCTTCAATTATCCTAATCCTACTGCAGGCTGTAGTGATACTCTAGTTCGAATATCACTACATAAACTCGACCTACATGGGCCACCACTAAAAACGTGTCACGACCCGTACCCACCGTGAGGGTACGAGTACGCAACAGCGCCCAGCCTACGCCGCAGAGTCGGCAGTAGAACACTGTTCTAGGTCATGAACTATAACTACATAACATGAAATATACTCTCCAAAAGGCCAACACAGAGGTACAACTCAATCACAAACTAAGGTAGAATGTAGCATGATGGAAATAGATAAGAAATCATCAACTGAGGTACAACAGAACGAAATAACAAAGTCTCATCATCTCTAAAATATACAACTCTAAAAAAAAGACAACGGCTAAACATGAAAAGAAGGAACAGTCTAAGCTATCTATACTATACAAGGTATCATCCTGAGCAGATGCCTGAACCTCCCCAGGGGTCCAGGTCGCGAGTGTCAACTAGGCAAGCTCCAAGTAAGGGTGCAGGGTTCCTCATCATCCTCTGTAAAATTTTAACAGGTCCAGTCAGGACGGGAGCGAGCACAAAATATCTCACGCAGTTCATATCATGTTAGGAAATATAAAGCATACAATAGAGTAAGGTACATGAAGCGCTGAAAGAAGAATGTATATGAAAACATCAGAGATTTGATAATAGGAAATATCTAAATATGATAAGTAAGAACTGTAAGCAACATGTGATTTAGAGCACAATATGGTTATGTAAACGGGTTAAGTTATACAATAAAATGGGACTCCTTTGTACGTGGGTGTACAATGGACATATACAATTTCTTATACAATAGGATTGATCACATAACCATTTTTACTCTCCCTTCCTAATCAATACACAAGGATCCAATTCAGTTACGTTACCTTATACAATGGCTTGTACAATGGCTTGTACAACAGCTTAATGTGATAATGAGAGTACAATATGCACAATGAGTGTACAATGATAAGGGTATTCAATAAATACAATATGTAAGTGAAACACACATCACAATATATATTTAGTGAATACAAGGAGATAACATCTCAGAAGAAGATCCATATAGTACCAATCCGTGATAACGATCGTGTCAGCATCAAGTACAGTAATCTAGAGCAAGAATGTAAATCCAGACAAGTATGAAACGGTCAGAGAATGTACTCGCCTCGTATCTGAATGTCTGAAGTAAATGTACTGTCCGAGATGAGATACCTGACTCCTAGTTAAAGCAACACAAGTCAAGATGTATACAGGAGATGATAAATGTAATCTACAATGCATCTGCATGCTGTCTAGCTCAAACTAGGCTAAAGTCAATACTTGGTCAACTCTAGTCAACCACACTAGTCAAACTAGGTCAACTAGGTCAAGACTGACTCAAACAAGTCTAATAAGTCTTACTAGGCCTATCCAAACCTATCCTAGCTAATCAAACATGATTCCTAAGTCACAGAGCAAACACACACCATTCAAGTAACACAGGTTCACATAACCCAACTCATGTGCATATTCCACATACACAAGGCTACACAAGGATACCATAGGCTGCACTACACAGGCCATGGGCCAAATTCATACATTAGGCAACACATACCAAGTACCATATATACATACCAATTCCTATATGTCTATATACATGCTATTTATATATGCAAAAGCAATATTTATATTATATCACATATATCACATTGTTATATATATATTATATATACATATGTACACATTTAAAAGATAGGGGAAAAATCATGCTTGTGTGTGTGTGTGTGCTAACATAGTGGCATGTGTGTGGGAAAGCACTAACATGTGTGTGTTCAAGGGCATATGCTTGTGTGGGTGTGTGAGTGATCTCATGTGTGTGTATCCAGGTGACAGAAAATGAGTGTTAGCATATATGTGAACTTGTATATGTGTGTGTAGTGTCCCAGGGTTCACTGTGAACCACTGCTACAAATTGTCATTAACTAGCATCTCTGTTATTCAATATCAGTTATAAATGAATTCAGTTCAAGTTTGAAAAACTGGAAAAACAGTACAATGTTAAAAGGAAGACATGGCAACTAACAATGTATGAGAACAGTGGCATATTACAGGAATTTAGTGAGCTAACAAGGCAATGTGGCATGGCAACTTGTGTGTGTGTATATGTTATACATGAAAACAGTATGATACACATGTGTGTGTGTGTGTCAGTGGGGGAAAATGCAGGAAACTGTGAACCATAGGTGTGTATGGAGAGTGTGAGTTAAATAGGAGTTAAGTCTCAGATTTTATCAAGTAGCCCAACCTACAATTCAGTTCTATGGAAATCCCAGGAATCACATGTGAACCTCCCATTCTCAGGTTTTGAAAAATGACAGTTCATCCCATTTCAAAATCCAAATTTCGAATTACTTAACATACATTGAATCCAATGAAACATGAAAATAGAATTCCACCCTTTAAAGCCAACATCACAGTTAACAATGAATTTTAAAATCAACCCAAAAATCAGGAAATCAATATTATACTTGAGTGTTCTCAGGTTTTCGAAAAAGACAGTTAAAAACAAAACCAATAACCAATGAAATTTCAAAATCGATCACCACTACAATAAAGTCCTAGTGCAACCAATCTCAGCTGAGCATAGGAAGAAATGTGTACGCCAATCATGTTACAATTTTTCAGTTTAAAAAGGAAAGGAAATTAGTTCATGAATGAATCATTAATTCAAATCTCAGTTAAACAGTATTTGAAACCCACACATTGCCAAATCTCATTTACAACTCAAAAAGCCTATTCTAAATAAGGAATCATGAAGTAAACCTAAACTAAAATATGTGGGGAACATTGACAGTTGAAAACATTAGTTTAAAACAGGATTTAAAATGGATTAACAGGTTTTATAGTTTAGATAAAAAAGAAGGTAATGTGGTAACTGGCAGTATCAGTGATTACCAATTGAAAACTCAATCCAATGCCAAAATCCATTCTAAACCATACAGCCTATTTAAAATGTGATGTTAAGCTGACATGAACAATAGTTATGTGGGAGTAATTTACAGTACAAAACTTCAATAAAACAGGGATTTTAAATGTTCATGAGTTCTTGAATGAAGTATCAGTCCAATCAAACTTTTTGAATCAAAATTCAACAAAATCACTATCAGTGGGTTGGTAATTAGTCACATATGTGTACGTGTCCAGGCATACACTTGTGTCCAAGAAACTAGACAAAATCGAGTCCAAATCACAACACACACAGACACGAGCACTGTGCACTAGACAGTGTCGTGCACGCGTGCATGTGTGCCCAGTGCATGACACAGGCCATGTGGTGACACGTGGCCGTGCACACGTGTACGCCTAGGGTAGAGGTACATGTCCACGTGCCTGAAACGTGTCCACGTGGTGTCGTGTCATAGTTGTAGCCGCGTGTTAGTTGAGTGTCTGTGCGCGTGTGCAACAGTGTAAAACCGGTGTGGGCTGGATTGCTCCAAAACCATTCAATAAAACCTCACAAAATTTTATAGGGTCAATGTCAGTCATGTCTCCTATGTGCACGTAAAATTTTGTGTCCTCTAGTGCTGTGTCCAGGGAGAACTCGAATACAGGTAGCAGGACACGTGCACGGGGCTGTGCGGGTGTGTGCGTGTCCAATTTATGACACGAAAATGACACAAAATCCATATCAGTCTTCACAAACATTATCATACACATATAGGCCTAGGTATCTATGTAATTAGTTTTTCAAAAATCGAAAATAAAATCCTTTGTGACATTTAATCAAATACCTATACACACATTATGACACGTGTTCGATACGGACACCAAACGGACACGAAACGACACAAATCTAATACCTACTGCTAGGGGACACCTAGGGCTTCCTATCCATGCAAAGAAAACTAAATTTGGTGGAGGGAATAGGGATTTACCTATATGTTGAAATTCCAATAAAAAGCTCCAAAAAGGGGGTTTCTCCTTGTTAGCCAAACTCTCCAAATTGCCCCAAGGCTGAGATTATCCTCCATGAACAGCAAGAGGGAGACAATTAGAATCTAAT
The DNA here is from genome assembly GCA_029216955.1 of Iris pallida. NCBI lineage: Eukaryota > Viridiplantae > Streptophyta > Magnoliopsida > Asparagales > Iridaceae > Iris > Iris pallida. Next base: position 12,919,561 of record JANAVB010018198.1, on the reverse strand, counting down.
GCAAGTGGTTTGAGCCAAAAAGGAGTTAAAATCTAAAAGTTATGGATTGGGGAAGATGGCTATACCTCTTTCTCCAAGCTTGAGAAAAAAACAATAAAAGAGGCAAGAACAAATGGAAGAGGCATTAAATAGGGTGTGGAACCCTAGGTTGGCTGCCATGGGCTGATTAGGGTGAGGGTTTGCTACATGGTGTGGGCCTATGGGCTTTAAGTCTCAAGTCATTAGTCATGACTTATGAAGTCATAAGCCATTTTAGCCTAATCAACTCCTAAACTCTCCAAACAAGTTCCCATGAGTTAAACCTCACTAACTTAGGTCAAACCAAGGTTACTTAACCTAACCAAGTGGCCATAACCTAGGTTAGTCTCTAGGTTAGTCTCCTAGTCAACACTAGTCAAAGTCAACTATAGGCCCAAAATCAATTATACTAAAAATCTCTGAAAATCACTAAAAATCACATTAATTATAATAAATCCAAATAATACTAATAATTCCAAATAAATTACAAAATTACAAAATGACTAAAATATCCCTCAATCTAGAAATGATAAATGAAATATCCTAATCATATGGCTAGGCTCTAGGGTTACACTAGCAAGACACCAAATCATAAGTCATGATTTAAAATAGTTTTAAAATAATTAAAAATTAATAAAAATCATAAAAAATTTTAAGTACCATAATTAAATAAATTAAAGTACAAAATTTTAAAATTACCCTCATTTGGAAAACTGGGTGTTACACGAATCCTACTACTCAGACTCCTGCCTATACGAGAAATCGAAGAGGCACCTGGATGAAGATGTACAAGCTCGAACTGAGACGGCCTCAGGATCAGAAGAACATCTGACAATCCACCTCCAAGCTCGCAAACCTGGCAAATCCGCACCCCTTACGGCCGCTCTGCGTAAGGATACAATCAGCCTCTCGACACAAGAAGGGCAAATGATAATCCGGCTACCAAAGTCCGGCCAAGCGCTGAGACCCGCAACGGAGCCACTGATAATCAGGCTACCGAGAGTCGGCCAGCCACAAGCAGAGAAGCTCAATCCCTCTGACAAGCCAATGACGATACGTCTTCCCAAGAAGAATCGTCGCCCCGATACAAAGTCTGGGGCTTCTAGCGAACCAACAACTCCCCGCCCAGCATCGAGTACCAAACTGGGGGTCGCCAGTTTGCCAACAACTCCACGCTCAGCAGAACCCCTGACGATCAAGCTGCCCAGGTCATCCTTTCAGTCTTCGTTTATACAGGGGGTGGCCGAAGAAAAACCAGAACTAGCCAAGTATGTGGCTGCCCACACTGATGTTTCCTCTGCAGATGATGTAATCCCGCTAGAAAAGATACCTTACTTCATCAATAAAGGGCTATCTTTGAACTACCTCGAGCTTAATAAGCTTTGTACAATGTATGCTATAGAACACGGTATAGGCACTCACCTACACACACAGGTGACAAATGTTTACACCGCAAACCAGCTTACCCCAGTGGAAGACGCTTATCGCATAATCGAGAGAGGGGACCATCCAATCATCTTCGGCCGGAAGGATGACCCACAGCCCTTCACCATAGAGAAGATCGATCTCGAATCAGATGCCGGGAGACTGCCTCTTTATCTGTATAGCCCCCAATCCAAATATCTCATGCAAAAATAGGGGTATGATCTGGAGACTACGCCAGGTTTGAACTATGGTACTGGTCGACGATTACCTTTAAAGCCGCCAGTCCCGACTGGGAAACCACGAGACTACTACAACAAAACCAGATGTGGACTAGGTTATGTCACACCCGCGACAACCCCTGAAATCTCAGACGAGGAATGCGATTGGCATTCACACTCAACCGGATCACCCACTTCCGATTCAGATGTCAGCATTGGGGACATGCTCAGGCAAGTCTAGTCCGTGAATATGGCATTTGCCGATGCCTACGAAGAAGATGAAGACATTCCTGAAATCCTCGAGTTAGAGCCATGGGACCAACAGCTGGATGCACAATGGGAAAAGCGGTTCGAACAGAGAGAACCTCCTACTGAAGATGAGGTCATACAGGTCGACCTTGGCAGCGAATCTTCTCCAAAACCAATCTTCGTCAGTAAAAGCCTGACAAACAAAGAGCAAGAATCGCTACTGGAACTTGTCAAAGAATATATCGATGTGTTCGCCTGGAGCTATGAAGACATGCCAGGACTAAACCCTGAGGTTGCCCTTCATAAGCTCAATATTCGGCCAGATGCAAAGCCGGTCAAACAACGACAGCGACGCTTCCGCCCGGGCATCATGGATACGATCGAAGCCGAAGTCAACAAACTGATAGCCAGCGGCTTCATTTGTGAGGAACAACATCCAGACTGGGTCGCCAACATAGTTTCGGTCCTCAAGAAGAATGGAAAGATTCGAATCTGTATCGACTTCCGCAATCTGAACGAGGCATGTCCCAAAGATGAATTCTCCCTCCCTATTACAGACATCATGATCGACAACACATGCAATTTCGAACATATGTCATTCATGGATGGCTTCTCGGGGTACAACCAAATCAAGATGTCTCCTAACGACGAGAAGCATACATCATTCCGAATACCGATTGGTACATACTGCTACACAGTCATGCCTTTCGGTTTAAAGAATGCTGGAGCCATATATCAAAGAGCCATGAGTATCATCTTCAGAGACCACTTACGCAAGACTGTGCAGTGCTATGTTGATGACATCACTATCAAGAGTCGTTATAAGGGCATCTGCAGGATCTGAGGACGGTATTCGACCTGATGTGAGCACACAACCTGAAGATGAATCCTACAAAATCCTTCCTAGGCGTATCCAGCAGAAAATTCTTAGGTTTTATCATTACCGCCGAGGGAATTCATGTTGACCCAGAGAAGACGAAAGCAATTATGGAGATAGGTCCCCCGAGAAATCTTCGCGAACTCAAAGGCCTTCAAGGAAGGCTAGCTTACATCAGGAGGTTCATTTCTAACCTCTCCGGGCGATATCGGCCATTCACCCATCTCATGAAGAAAGGCGTCTCGTTCGTATGGGATAAAGAATGCCAACGTGCCTTCGACAGCATCAAAGAATATTTGTCGAACCCTCCAGTTCTAGTGGCCCCGCTTGCTGGGAAACCATTCTTTCTATATGTACGAGCAATGGAGCATTCCCTCGGCGCTCCGTTGGCACAAAACAATGATGCAAGCCATGAACAAGCGATATATTACCTCAGCCGAATGATGATTGGGCCAGAGTACCGATACACCGCCGTAGAGAAGGAATGCCTCGCTCTGGTGTTCGCCATTCAAAAGACACGGCACTCTGTCACAGGACAAACCATATATGTGATCTTACGAGTCAACCCTCTCAGGGTCCTCATGACTAAACCAGGGGCACTCAGCTCCCGCCTTGCCACATGGTCAATATTGCTGTCCCCCTATCATATGATCTTCGTCCCGCAAAAAGCTGTTAAAGGTCAAGCTCTGGCAGACTTTTTAGCAGCCCACCCAGGCTCGGAGTCGTCCAAAATATATGAAGGAATCCCAGATGAGGTCGCTGACTCGCATGCAACCTCTCACGATGATATATGGCGAATGTTCTTCGACGGCACCTCAAGGACCGGACCTAAGGGCAATATCGTCGTCGGAGTCGGGTGGTGCTGGTTTTTCCTTCCGGATTGGTGATCAATCGTGCTTACTCACTCACAGAACCCTGCTCTAACAATATGGCCGAGTACAACGCTTTGGTCATTGGCCTCCAACTTGCAAGAGAGTTGGGGGTAGAATACCTCGAAGCATACGGCGATTCTCAGTTAATCGTCAATCAGATCTGGGGTTCATACGAAGTCCGCCATGAAGACATGATCCCCTATCACCAAATAGCGATCAGCATTATTTCATCATTTGAGGGATTCTTTATCGAACACGTTCCCAGACTCCAAAACATCGAGGCCGATGCCCTAGCAGGCCTTGCCGCTTTCCTAGCAGTGCCAAACCATACTCATCATTCGGTGTTGGTGATAGGCCATAAATTGGTCTGTCCCAAAAACAACGTTTAATTCGTGGTGAGTTATTCCGCTCAGACGATCGACGAAGCGCCAGACTGGAGACAACCATTCATAGACTTTGTAGTCTACGACATCCTGCCCGAGAACCGAAAGGAAGCCACCTCTATCAGAAGTCGTTCTCTCAGATTCATCTACGATACAGAGACGAAAATGCTGTATCGTCGATCCTACGACGGGTTATTGCTTCGGTGTCTGTCAAACGCAGAAGCCAAAGAAGCCGTACGCGAAGCTCATGACGGTATCTGCAGGGTCCATCAGCATGGCCCCAAGTTACAAGATCGCCTTCGCCGAATGGGCTACTACTGGCCCACGATGGTAGCAGATACGATAGACTATGCAAGAAAGTACAAAGCCTGCCAAGTCCATGCGGACTTCATCCACCAGCCATCCGAGTTTCTACATCCGACAGTGGCGTCCTGGCCATTTGAAGCATGGGGAATGGACATCATCGGTACGATTACTCCACCTTCTTCCCGAGGACATCGCTTCATACTCGCAATCACGAATTACTTCTCCAAATGGGCGGAAGCTGTTCCGTTCGCAGAAGTAAAGACTTCAAACGTGATCAGCTTCCTCAAGCATCATGTCATCTATCGCTTTGGACTGCCCCAAAGGATCATCCACGATAATGCTCCGCAGTTTGCAAGCCACGTCTTCTATCGGTTCTGCGACAAGCATCGCATCCAGAATATTGCTTCAACATCATATAATCCGGCAGCGAATGGGTTGGCAGAAGCATTCAACAAAACAATCATCAAACTTCTCAAGAAGTTTGTATCTTCCAACAAACGCGACTGGAATGAGAAGCTTGGTGAATGCTTATGGGCATACCGTACGACAGTCCGAACAGCCACTGGGAATACGCCATTTTGTCTGGTATACGGGAGTGAGGCAGTCCTTCTATTGGAGACTCAAATACCCTCGCTCTGCGTCGCCCTTACTTACCAATTGACGACGGACGATAACTACCGTCGCCGACTACAAGAGTTGGAGGCCTTAGATGAAAAGCGCCTCCTGGCTCAGCAATGGATCGAGCTATACCAAGTACGCATCTTGGGAGCCTTCAACAAGAAGGTGAAGATCAGAACATTCTAAGTGGGCGATCTCGTTCTGGCAGTTCGGAGGCCGATGATTATGACTCACAAAACCACCGGCAAGTTCCAGCCAAAATGGGAAGGTCCGTTTATTATTGATGCTGTATTCTCCAACGGTGCTTACTGCCTCGTAAAACAAAATAGAGACTTGCTCATATTGCCCGTCAATGGCAAGTTCCTGAAGAAATATTATGTCTAAACCATATTTTCCAGATCATCGAGTCATGTACCCGCTGGTACGCTGAACTCACATTCACAGAATTCTGGATTGTCGAGTTATGTACCCTCCGGTACCGCTGAACTCACATTCTCCAAATCCTAGATGATTGAGTTATATACCCTTCGGTACCGCTGAACTCACATCCTTCTTCCACTAATATCCCAGATTATCGAGTTATGTACCCGTCGGTACCACTGAACTCACACTCTTCCTCCACAAAATCCCAGAATGCTGAGTTATGTTGTCACCCCCAGTTTTCGAATTAGGGGTATTTTCATCATTTTCAAGTTTTATAATTTTTTAGGAATTTTATTTGATTTTATATGATTTTTAGGGATTTGTTTGAGTTGGTTTGAATTTTATCCAATTTGGACTTAAGTTGGAGACCCGGATAGCCTGGACCCTAGTGGGACCCACATACTAGCTGAGTTTGGCCCACATACCATCCTAATTAGGCTAGAAACCATAAACCCTATTTTCTATGGCTTAATTAGTCATTTTAGAGCTTGATTAGTATTTAGAATTTAAACCGAACCAAACCCGAACCAACCCAACCTAAGTTTAATGGGTTTGGAGGGTTATTGGATCCTACCCAAACCCAATAACCCCTCCCCCCCACACATGGTCGGCCACTAGAGTAGGAGCCCCCCTTTTTCTTCTACACTAAGTCACTCTTTCTCTCTCTCTCTCTAAAATTCCTTCTTCTTCCCAAAGTTCTTCCTTCAAGAAAACCTACTTTAGGTATATAATTAATTCCCTATTTATTACTTTTCTCCATTTATTGTCTTCACAATAATTATAGAGGGGAGGATTCTCTACACCTTGCCCACAAATTTTGTAGGATTCCCTAGAAATATAGGTTAGGGATAATTTAGGGGTTTTCTATTTTGAGTGGTATATATATATATATATATATATATATATATATATATATATATATATATATATATATATATATATATATATATATATGTTTATGTATTTATATTTATATGTATTTGTGTGTATGTACAGAGTGGTGGTATTGGTGTCATGAGATGGTGGTGGTGGTGCTTGTGTGAGTTTGTGTGAGTGTGGGTGTGCTTATGTGAGTGTGTGTGAGAGAGAGAGTGTGTGTGTGTTAGTGTGAGAATGGTGATGGTGGTGGTAGTGTCATGAGAGTAGTGGTGGTGGTGTGAGAGAGTGTGGTGTGTTAGAGTGTGTGTGAGAGTGGTAGTAAGTGTGAGAGAGTGTGTGTGTGTTTGTGTGAGAGTGGTGGTGTGTGTGTTTGTGAGAGTGTGTGTGTGTTTGTGTGAGGGTGTGTTTGTGTTTGTGTGAGAGAGTGGTTGAGTGATGGTGTGTGTGTGTATGTATTTATATATATATATATATATATATATATATATATATATATATATATATATATAGGCATGTGTGTGTGAGTGTATTTATATACATATAGATACGTATGTGTGTATGTTTATAGAGAGATAGATAGATATATGGATAGATATCTAGATAACTAGATATATATATATATATATATATATATATATATATATATATATATATATATATTAAAAAAATATATATATATATACTTTTATATATATATATATATATATATATATATATATATATATATATATATATTTTTAGATAGTTTTATATATATATATAGATATATGTATAGAGAGATAGGAAGAAGTAGTAGAGAAGAAGTAGAAGATGAAGAAGAAGAAGAACCAGCAGCTGCAGCAGCAGCTACAGCAGTAGCAGCAAGCTACAGCAGTAGCAGCTGCAGCAGTGAGCAGCCCCCCCTTGTTCACCCTCCTTTTTGCCTATAACCCCCACCCCCTATCTATATATATATGTATATATATATATATATATATATATATATATATATATATATATATATATATATATATAGGTAGATATATATATAAGAGATTAGGGAGTTAGAAGAATTAGGAGAAACAAGGAAAAGAAGAAGAGAATGAGAAGAAATTAGAAGAAGTTAGAGGAGGAAATAGGAAAAGAAGGAAAAGAGTTAGAAGATTAGAATAGGAAGAAATTAGAGGAAGAATAGGAAGAAGGAGTTAGGAAGAAGAATAAGAATGAGTAGAAGGAAAGAAGAGATTAGAAGAAGAAGAGGAAATTAGAAAGAAAGAAGAAGAGAAATGAGAATTAGAGAAATAGAAATTTAGGGAAGTCGAGTTGGAGAGTGAATTTGAGCTCGGAGCATCGGAATGAGATGAAACTTGGCGTGGGGCTAGAATACGTGAATTAGATTTGCGGGTAGGCTCCCGAGTGGAAATCGGGGTCGTAGGGCGCCGGTATCGCGCCGTACCATTGCGTATCTTGAAATATTCAAGATATTGACAATGGACCGTAAAGTTGACTAGACGTTCACTCTACCGAGGTATTTTGGTAGATAATGAACCTATAGGCTAGTATCATACTACCCTAGGGAGATCGGGTCAAAATACCAAGCGTAGGTAGGCTAACTTGATAATTGCCGAAGTTAGAATTTTACCCTTTTTAAGGGTAAAATAGGATATTGGCCTACGGCCAAGATTTGAGTTTCCAAGTCCAAGATGGACTTGGATATGGATTGTAAGGGTTGGTAATGATTAGAAATAGCTGCCTAGACCTAGTCTTGACCCTGGTTGACTTTGTAGACTAAAAGTCAACTATGGGTCAACACTTTACCCAATTTAGTCCCAAATTCCATTAAACTTGAGCAGTTGACCAAAAGTCAACTATTAGTCACCATTGACCTAGGATTGACCTAGAGTTGACCAGAGTTGACCTGTTGACCAAAAGTCAACGGTAAGTCAACTTTCGACCTAGTTTGATTCAGATTTATTTCTAATGTTCTCCCATGACCAAGATTGACCAAACTAGACCTGTCTTGATCTAGTATGACTTTGTTAGGCCTAATATGACTTAGATTGACCCTGTACAATCTAGTTTGACCTTATTTGACCTAGATTGACTAAGTTTGACGTGTCTTGACCTATTTTGACTCAGTATGACTTAATTTCACTTCCAAACTATTATATTGATATAGTATTCTATCTATAGGTCCTAGAGGCACTGATCTTGGACTTAGTCGACTTATCCATCACAGTACAGGCGAGTACATTCTCTGATAATATTTCTGTTTTATGATATCGTCTTTATTTCTAGTATTTAGTGCAGATTATCCTTGTTCTCTTGACACATTGTTCACACGGATTGATATTTGTCTGGATCCCGTCATGAGATGTTATTCCTCTTATATATGGTATACACTGGGCAAGTCTTCATTGTTTATTGTTTATTGTATAGATACGATTCCTACGTAGGCTCGCGACCTCCTCAGAGAATACGTATCATGACGTGTCATGCCTGGATCCACTATATTAGTCAGGGATGGGGGTGTTAGCATAGATATGTGATTAATACCCCATAGTATTATATTATATCATCATTGTTTCACTATAGTATTCTCATTGTATAGTGTTAATCATACACTCACGTATGATTAGCCAGGTCAAACATTGTATCAAGTTCTAAGCCGATCACATGTTGAAACTAATACTAAACTCACATAGATATAGTTCCAGATTGTTGTACATGATTTATACTATTTTTCTGTTCTTACATTCAGATTACAGCCTTGACACGCCTTACCATGATTCATGTACACATTATTTACTTCGTAGATTCTCTCTATTTACTGCTACATTTTCAATATCGTCTAACTAGAATTGTTATTTGAGATTTGTGCTCGTTCCATCTTGACTGGATATGTTGACAAAATTTTACAGATTGTGGCGAGGAGGATTGTCCTACCTACTACGGTCCCCATGACGTAGTCGGTCTAGACTTGGAGACTTTGGTCCAGCAGGGCTTAGCTCCGCCTGACGAGACCTTACCACTTGCTTAGTTAGAGTAGGTCTTTTGTACTGGACTTTATCTCCAGCTACTTTTGAGACTGTTATTATTATGGATTGTATTAGAGACTTAGACTTGTATATTGTTTGTGATGGACTTGACATGTTATATTTTATAGTCTTGTTGTCTTTATCTTTCAGTCTTTACTTATTATCTTAGAGTTGTGATTGAGTATTCATATATTGTCATTGCTTGTCCTCCGTTCGGAGTTGACCATATTTTCGACAGGTTTTGATATTATATACAAACTGTTTAGAGTAGAAAACCTACAGCGTTCCATGCTATTTTTACGGTGAGGGCTGGGCGTTGTCACGTACACGTGCCCTTATAGCGGGTGCGGGTCGTGACACGTTTTAGTGGTGGCCCACGCAGGTCCTGAAGTCGCAATTAGTACGATGTCGTAGCGGCACTCGTCTTAGAGTGTTGACTACGAGCCTGTGTTACATATAGGAGGTAGTAGGCTAAGAGTACTCAATCACAGTAGGATATTTTCTTGCTTATCTTGCTTACCGTCTTTGATATTGATTTACTGCATTCTAGCTATCCTCCTTTGATATTGCCTTCATGTGCCATATTGATATCCTCTTTTCAATTTGTCTCCAGGATAGTTATGACTCATTCTCCCGGTGAGGAGCACGGGGAGACGGAGAGGTCTGCTACCTCTGGCGGACAGGCTCCGGTCACTTCCCCTGCAGATGGGACTTCTGTTGGGGCTCTCGGGGGTACTCCTCCAGCGCTCTCGATGACCGTCCCTGGGGCCATTGCGGGTGCTCTTCCTGCAGTGCCGGGGACCGCAACGGGAGCTGTCGGAGGCGTTCTTTCCCTTCCTCCTCAGCAGGGGACTCCTCCGTCGGTGATGGGAGCTGTTCTTCCACCTCCACCTCCTCTGCCTACAGATATGGGACAGATGCTTACCTTCCTCCAGCAGATGCTGGAGACTCAGAGAGCCCAGGTCGAGGCTCAGCAGAGGCAGACAGACGCGATGCGTCAGGGCATGGAGGATGCCCATCAGTTGGCCCTTGCAGCCGTGGAGCAGAGGGCTCCGCATCATGGGACGCGTCCGAGGTACGGAGATATCCAGGACTTCAAGAAGCTCGGGCCCCGTGACTTTAGCAGGACCGAGGGTGTGGTCTATGCAGATGATTGGCTAGAGGATATCGAACGACAGATGAGGGCCTCCAGCCTAGCAGACGACCTAAAGGTCGAGGCGGTAGGGTTGTAGTTGCTAGACATTGCACGCACGTGGTTCAGAAACGAGCCAGCCCTAGCTGGAGAGAGCCATACTTGGGCAGAGTTCAAGCTTCTCTTCAAGGAGAAGTTCTTTTCCCCTACGGACAAGATCAACCTGGTACGACAGTTCCAAGATCTGCAGCAGGGCAGTTTATCAGTGGAGGAGTACGCCGCGGGGTTCGGCCGTCTGAGCCGATACGCAGAGTACATGGTTCGTGACCCGAAGATCAGGGCGAGCCATTTCAGAGAGGGGCTGATCTGGGACATCAAGATCCTCATTCCCTCCTTTTATGAGACTTATACCCAGATCTATGCGGAGGCCCGCATGGTAGAGCGGGAGTGGGGCCTGAAGCCCAAGAGGGACCGGGATCTGTTTTCGGGGACTACTAGCAGCGCAGGGGCTGCTAAGCGTCCTCAACTCCAGCATCATTCTATTCCGCAATGCTTGCAGCAGATTCCTGCTCCGATTAGGGCACCAGTTCAGCAGGTGCCCCAGCAGCAGCAGCAGGGACCGACGCAGCAGGCACCTACTTGCCACTACTGCAAGAGGTCCGGACATCTCTAGGAGGTTTGCAGGAGACGTTTGGGTGTGTGCCTATACTGTGGCACTGAGGGACATCAGGCAAGGGATTGTCCTTCGAACCATCGCCGTGCAGCTCAGGGAGCACAGGGTAGGCCACCTATGGCACCGCACCACGCCCTCCACCAGCAGCGGAATATACCCCGCCATGACAGGGTTTTTACGATGGCAGTTGAGGATCCTGCACGCATTGGACTAGGAGGTAGGGTCTTGCTCTTTCTTTTACCTGTTCTTTCCGTCCATTGATTGATGATTGCTTTCTTAGTACCTTTAGTTTGCATATGTGATAATCATGCTAGATTAAATAGAAAACCCCAATAAAGACTGCAATAACATGATACTGTAGAGATTTAAAACCATGCATGTGTTCTGATTTCCTGGATTACATGTTATATAACTTAGGATAAATTTAGTAGACCTTGATTGTTGGGTGCTTGACCTGGAGAATAGCACGACCGATTTGAATTTCGAGGACGAAATTTTTTAAGGAGGGTAGATTTGTCACCCCCAGTTGTCGAATTAGGGGTATTTTCGTCATTTTCAAGTTTTATAATTTTTTAGGAATTTTATTTGATTTTATATGATTTTTAGGGATTTGTTTGAGTTGGTTTGAATTTTATCCAATTTGGACTTAAGTTGGAGACCCGGGTAGCCTGGACCCTAGTGGGACCCACATACTAGCTGGGTTTGGCCCACATACCATCCTAATTAGGCTAGAAACCATAAACCCTATTTTCTATGGCTTAATTAGTCATTTTAGAGCTTGATTAGTATTTAGAATTTAAACCGAACCAAACCTGAACCAACCCAACCTAAGTTTAATGGGTTTGGAGGGTTATTGGATCCTACCCAAACCCAATAACCCTCCCCCCCCCACATGGCCGGCCACTAGAGTAGGAGCCCCCCCTTTTTTTCTACACTAAGTCACTCTTTCTCTCTCTCTAAAATTCCTTCTTCTTCCCAAAGTTCTTCCTTCAAGAAAACCTACTTTAGGTATGTAATTAATTCCCTATTTATTACTTTTCTCCATCTATTGTCTTCACAATAATTATAGAGGGGAGGATTCTCTACACCTTGCCCACAAATTTTGTAGGATTCCCTAGAAATATAGGTTAGGGATAATTTGGGGGTTTTCTATTTTGAGTGGTATATATATATATATATATATATATATATATATATATATATATATATATATAAAATATATATATATATATATATATATATATATATATATATATATATGTTTATGTATATATATATATGTATATATATATATGTTTATGTATTTGAGCTCGGAGAGTGAATTTGAGCTCGGAGCATCGGAATGAAATGAAACTTGGCGTGGGGCTAGAATACGTGAATTAGATTTTGCGGATAGGCTCCCGAGTGGAAATCGTGGTCGTAGGGCGCCGGTATCGCGCCTTACCATTGCGTATCTTAAAATATTCAAGATATCGGCAATGAGCCGTAAAGTGGACTAGACGTTCACTCTACCTAGGTATTTTGGTAGGTAATGAACCTAAAGGCTAGTATCATACTACCCTAGGGAGATCGGGTCAAAATACCAAGCGTAGGTAGGCTAACTTGATAATTGCCTAAGTTAGAATTTTACCCTTTTTAAGGGTAAAATAGGATATTGGCCTACGGCCATGATTTGAGTTTCCAAGTCCAAGATGGACTTGGATATGGGTTGTAAGGGTTGGTAATGATTAGAAATAGCCGCCTAGACATAGTCTTGACCCCGGTTGACCACGGTTGACTTTGTAGACCAAAAGTCAACTATGGGTCAACACTTTACCCAATTTAGTCCCAAATTCTATTAAACTTGAGCAGTTGACCAAAAGTCAACTATTAGTCACCATTGACCTAGGGTTGACCTAGAGTTGACCTAGAGTTGACCAGAGTTAACCCGTTGACCAAAAGTCAACGGTAAGTCAACTTTCGACCTAGTTTGATTCGGATTTATTTCCAATGTTCTCCCATGACCAAGATTGACCAAACTAGACCTGTCTTGACCTAGTATGACTTTGTTAGGCCTAATATGACTTAGATTGACCGTGTACAATCTAGCTTGACCTTGTTTGACCTAGATTGACTTAGTTTGACGTGTCTTGACCTATTTTGACTCAGTATGACTTAATTTTACTTCCAAACCATTATATTGATATAGTATTCTATCTATAGGTCTTCGAGGCACTGATCTTGGACTCAGTCGACTTATCCATCACAGTACAGGCGAGTACATTCTCTGATAATATTTCTGTTTCATGATATCGTCTTTATTTCTAGTATTTAGTGCAGATTATCCTTGTTCTCTTGACACATTGTTCATACGGATTGATATTTGTCTGGATCCCGTCATAAGATGTTATTCCTCTTATATTTTGTATACACTAGGCAAGTCTTCATTATTTATTGTTCATTGTATAGATACGATTCCTGCGTAGGCTCACGATTCCTGCGAGAATACGTATCATGACGTGTCATGACTGGATCCACTATATTAGTCAGGGATGGGGGTGTTAGCGTAGATATATGATCAATACCCCATAGTATTATATTGTATCATCATTGTATCACTATAGTATTCTCATTATATAGTGTTAATCATACACTCACGTATGATTAGCCAGGCCAAACATTGTATCAAGTTCTAAGCCGATCACATGTTGAAACTAATACTAAACTCACATAGATATAGTTCCAGATTGTTGTACATGATTTATACTGTTTTCCTGTTCTTACATTCAGATTACAGCCTTGACATGCCTTACCATGATTCATGTACATATTATTTACTTCGTAGATTCTCTCTATTTACTGCTACATTTTCAATATCGTCTAACTAGAATTGTTATTTGAGATTTGTGCTCGTTCCATCCTGACTGGATATGTTGACAAAATTTTACAGATTGTGGCGAGGAGGATTGTCCTACCTACTACGGTCTCCATGACGTAGTCGGTCTAGACTTGGAGACTTTGGTCCAGCAGGGCTTAGCTTCGCCTGACGAGACCTTACCACTTGCTTAGTTAGAGTAGGTCTTTTGTACTGGACTTTGTCTCCAGCTACTTTTGAGACTGTTATTATTATGGATTGTATTAGAATCTTAGACTTGTATATTGTTTGTGATGGACTTGACAGGTTATATTTTATAGTCATGTTGTCTTTATCTTTCAGTCTTTACTTATTATCTTAGAGTTGTGATTGAGTATTCATATATTGTCATTGCTTGTCCTCCGTTCGGAGTTGACCATATTCTCGACAGGTTTTGATATTATATATAAACTATATAGAGTAGAAAACCTACAGCGTTCTACGCCGTTTTTACGGTGAGGGCTGGGCGTTGTCACGTACACGTGCCCTTATAGCGGGTGCGGGTCGTGACATATGTACCCTCCGGAACCTCTAAACTTACACTTTGATTCCAAAATTCCCGAATTGTCGAGTTATGTACCCGCTGGTACCCCTGAACTTACATCCCGGTCACTCTTTTAGGGAGAAAGTCATGTATAATCATACCTCTGAACTTTCTTCCTGAAAGAGCTCCTTCCTCATGATCCACTACCCGCACTCCCAGTGCACAAAAAGGGTAACAGATCCACAAATTTCCAAAAACTACCATATCGATGTTACCTCTGAGTCATCTCAATTCCGCCAAAAACAAATCACCCCTCTACATATAACTTCCATGTCCTCATTACCTCTGAGTCGTCCTATGTACCCCCCTTCATTGAGCCCACTCATGCCATGTCCTTATTACCTCTGAGTGGGAAGCCTCCGTCGAAGAAACCCTCATGCCTGCCCTGTCCTCATTACCTCGGAGTAAGTATGTTGATTCCCTTTTGACTTATTATCTCTACCCACAACCAGAGTACGCCAAGGATAATAGGTCCACAAATATCCTCCGTTGAGTTCACTCCTGCCATGTCCTCATTACCTCTGAGTAGGAAGATTCCACGGTGAAAAAACCCTCATGCTTGCCATGTCCTCATTACCTCTGAGTAAGTACGTTGGTTCCCTTTCATCCTATTATCCATTTCCTAAGCCAGGGTACGCCAAGGATAGTAGGTCCAAAAATATCCTCCGTTGAGTTTACTCTTGCCATGTCCTTATTACCTCTGAGTAGGAAGATTTCACGATAAAAAAACCCTCATGCTTGCCATGTCCTCATTACCTCTGAGTAAGTACGTTGGTTCCCTTTCATCCTATTATCCGTATCCTAAGCCAGGGTACGCCAAGGATATTAGGTCCACAAATATCCTCCGTTGAGTCCACTCCTGCCATGTCCTCGTTACCTCTGAGTAGGAAGATTTCGCGGTAAGAAAACCCTCATGCTTGCCATGTCCTCATTACCTATGAGTAAGTACGTTGGTTCCCTTTCATCCTATTATCCGTATCCTAAGCCAGGGTACGCCAAGGATAGTAGGTCCACAAATATCCTCCGTTGAGTCCACTCCTGCCATGTCCTCGTTACCTCTGAGTAGGAAGATTTTGCGGTAAGAAAACCCTCATGCTTGCCATGTCCTCATTACCTCTGAGTAAGTATGTTGGTTCCCTTTTTATCCTATTATCCGTATCCTAAGCCAGGGTACGCCAAGGATAATAGGCCCACAAATGTCCTCTGCTAAGTTTCTTAGTACAGGCCCATCCTTTCTCATCATGCCCCGGGAGCCCAGCTGCTCCATGGCATTCTTTCTCCCGATACCAGGAACGTCCATGACCACCTTACCGTACAGTTGTTCTAGGTATCCCCAATCAAACTTGTTATCCGTACCTAAAACCAAGGTATGCCAAGGATAACAGATCCACAAACAAGTCCCCCATGCGGGGCAAACATCACCATAGCATCACAGGCACAACAAGCAGTACAAATAAAGGGTAAAATAAAACATACTCTTTTATTTTGGAAGCCAAAAAGCATTACATGTTTTGGGACCATGTCCCTCTCAAAAAGAAAAAAGAAGAAGGGGATAACAGAAACAAAAGAAGAAGAAAAAGATCGACTATGGTTCGGCATTACACAATTCCAGGAGGCGGTTCTTCACCAAGATGGCCCCCTGTTCAAGTCGCTGTTTAGCTCGGCGCTCCGCTTCCCGGGACAACCGCTCTCCATTATCCAAGTCCATATGTGCCCGCTAGTCGTCCTCCAACTTCTTCAGGGCAATTTCCAGGTCAGCCGAAGCTCGATTAACTCTGTCAGCCTCCTGGATAATGTCACGCCCCAGAACCAGAATACTGGAGAGCGGGGGTAGACATAGCCAGCTACGTATAACGGAATGGAATCCACACCGCTATACGATCACGGCTGTCTAGATATGTGAGGGTTTTACTACAATCCATCAGTCTCTTAAGGTCATAAAATAGCCTATTGTCTCAATCTCAACCAACTAATAATAATCACAAGATATCAGATCTCCAAATATACAATTGTAAGGCATCCCAAACATTACATATCCAGATGATCATGAAGCTAGTCGTTACAAAATGTGAGGACTAGCAAGAGTTCAGTCATACATGATCAACCCCCGGGGCTTGTCAATCATGTTACAGCCCGTAGGCAGACAGTAAGTAAGTACAATCGAGCTAACACTTGCTCGTCGGCTAAACGCCTCAAAAGAATAATTTACAATATTACAGTGGGAGAACAAAAAAAACCCACTCGATGCCCTGGTTACGCCTGGTGACCACCATCGGGCTGGAAAGCAGGGAGATCCTTTGCTGCTGCTCCGGTATCTGGCCACACAAAACCAGCTGGGTCAGACCCCAGGAAGAGCAAGTGCCACAAAGGAGGCCACAAAATAAGAACCAAAGCTAGCAAATTAGCACAATAATATAATTACATAATAAGAGACTGTAATTTAAGAAAAGCATGATGGGTAATTATAAAAGACAATCTTGCATAGAATCACTAAAAGACAGGACATATGGAAAAGCATGACAGGATGATATACGATGAGATAACCATGGGACTATTCAGATAGCTAGGTTACAACCCGTAAACCAAACAAGGACCGGGGTTGTAACCCTTCGTCTGAACGGAACTTGGTTTCTCTCACCATTTATCGGCAAGATAAATATAAAAAATCAGGTCAAGTAACAATCTGGAGTGACAATCATTATAGTGATAATCTGGAGTGACAATTATTATAGTGACAATCTCTCAGTCATTCTGGTACAATCTTACAATCAATCAATTCTAGACAACCCTATACTGGACTAGACTCCATCCAAGCAATCACGGCCAATCATTGCCTACGGCTTTCTACATTAACTAACTAGGGTTATCATAATCCTAGTTACTAACAAGATGCAACGAGATGCTCCAAGTAGTCACAGGCCCTGCAGCTATCCAGGTTATCCAGGCAATCATTATAGTGACAATCTGGAGAGTACAATGCATTATAGTGACAATAGAGTTCAATCATTTAAGTGACAATGGTGGGTGCCCCACATAACAGTGGGCTGGAAATGTGCCCTACTCGTCGGCAGGCTACAAGTCCAATCATTTGCGACCGGGATAACGGGAACGCCTGTAACTGGGGAACATCTCTTCATGACTAGTGAATTATACTAATCATTAACCTTAGTCCAATTCAGTATGTACTCCTGACCGTGGTACTCAGGAGTCCCCTCCTAGACATGATGCAGGATATGACTGGATTATTTGTACAAGCACAATCACCCACGGTGTCAGGATTAATTATACAGGTCATGTCATGTCAGGTAGCCGTCGCAACAGCTATTCAAGATGTATCAGGTCAGGTTATCATATCAAGTGTACTAGTCAGGAGTACGCCACGATGGGCCACTATCAGGTCATGCTCAATTATCAATTCCAAACATATCCAGTAAATTCGTGATTATCAAGTTCAGGACAAAAGGCGTAAGGATATAAAATGGACGTAAAATATCTAATAAAATATCAATATACAGGGCTATAGAAGAGCCAAGCTTAAAGAATTAAGACCAAAACTCCAAGAGCCAATGGGTTAAGCAAGGGGTCAGGGGGGCAGCGTACGTAAAAGTCACGCACGCAGGGCAGCGTACGCAAAAGTCACGCACGTTCAAGGGAGCAGCGTACATGAAAAGTCACGCACGCTCAAGGGGGCAGCGTACATGAAAAGTTACGCACGCTCAAGGGAGCAGCGTACATGAAAAGTCACGCACGCTCAAGGGAGCAGCGTACATGAAAAGTCACGCACGCTCAACGGAGCAGCGTACATGAAAAGTCACGCACGCTGAGAGAGTAGCGTACATGAAAAGTTACGCACGCTCAAGGGAGCAGCGTACATGAAAAGTCACGCACGCTCAAGGGAGCAGCGTACATGAAAAGTCACGAACGCTCAAGGGAGCATCGTACATGAAAAGTAACGCACGCTCAAGGGAGCAGCGTACATGAAAAGTCACGCACGCTCAAGGAAGCAGCGTACATGAAAAGTCACGCACGCTCAAGGGAGCAGCGTACATGAAAAGTCACGCACGCTCAAGGGAGTAGCGTACATAAAAAGTCACGCACGCTCAAGTGAGCAGCGTACATGAAAAGTCACGCACGCTCAAGTCTGCGTTCGCACAAAAGCACGCACGCAGGAGACACGCCTCCAACATGAAGCGTATCCAAGGCTCAGTGGCGTAAGCTAAGAAGCTCAGCACACTGCTCACTGTCTTCTCCAAACAGCAAGAACACCAAGGTAGAACCCAAGCTTCAAAGCATCATAACTTAGCCATCCGAACTCCAAATCTGGATTTCCAAGGCTTTAACTGGAGTGAAACTGAATGCTCTTCCACATGGAAACATCAAAACCCATAAACATCCAACTAAAATAGATCAAACATGCAAAATCCAAAAATAGGAAAACTTAGATCTAGAGCAATGGAGACACCAAATCACAAAAAGCCAAGAACTAATGTTGATCACCATGTCCGAATCTATCAAATGGACAAAGAAAAGAGGGTTCTCATGTGGTGGCAAGGTGCACTTGCCTAGGGTTGGGAGAGTTGTGTTGAGGAAGGAGAAGAAGAAGAAGAAGGAAATAAATGGTGGTTATGAGGAGAGAGAGTGGTAGGTGGGGATATAAAGAGGGGGAGTTGTGGTGGGTTGAGGGGGTAGCATAGGTTATGGTGATCCAACTCACATAAACTAAACCAACCCAATAAAACCGAGCCATGAGAAAAACCCAAAATACGAGAAATACCAAAATTCCACAAGCTTGAGAAAAATAAAAATACAAATACATGCCAAAATCCATATACGAGTATAAATACAAAACACGGGAAATACGGGAAATGAGGGTGACAGATAATTAGCCCCCTTTCTGTACAGCAGCCTCATGCTCAGACTCCAGGAAAGCTAACTTCCTCTGAAGCTCAAGGATCTGCTTCCGTGTGTCAGTAATCCCACGGGAGGCAGTCGTTTCCCGAGCCGTAATATCTTCACTCTTGTGGCTCAACTGATCATATCGATCAGACAGATCGTGGAGGTCCTTCAGTATGGCCGGCCTGGTCTTATCCCGAGCAGCCCTTATCTTCTCTACAGCAGCTGTGAGGAAACCGCACTCCTGATCTATAGCAGGAGACAGATCAGCCTGCCGCAGCACCTGAAGTTGGGCCACCAGCTGATCAGTCTCCAGCAATTTTGCCTCCAAAAGTGCAGCTACCCCTGCCCCACCGGAAAGAGTCTTAAGGATATCAATATGACCCTGGGCGCATTGCCGGGCCAAGACGAAAGAGGTCCCTCTTTCCACAGCAGCCGCTATCCCCTTCTTCAAGTGACGATAAAAGCTGTCAACCACGTCCTGTAACGCTTCGTCCAGGACCTCTGTAGAGGACGGCGTCAAAGGAAGCGTGGCCAGCAACGTCGAAGGAGTTGCGCTAGAACTTGCCACCAAGGGGACAAATTCCAAGCAGAACGATGCGCGGATGGCGGCTAACTCTTCCTCTGCCACCCGAAGAGCCTGGACACTTGGCAGGGCAGAGAGGTCGACTCTCGGAGCCACCCGAGCAGAAGAGGACGCAAGGACTACTGTCCCCTGCCCCGGTTGTCCTACAACCTGACTTACCGAACTCGAGCCCGCGGGAGGCCCCTCAAGACGAGCCGGAAGGGGAGGGGGTACGCTCCTCTCCGCCAGTGCCCCTTCGGCAGATCCTGTCTCAATAATGTCCATCATCGGCACTGGAGAGGCAGGACCTGTATGTCCAGAACAACAATCAGTCGACGTAACCCGAAGGATGTAATGATAGAGCAGATAGGCCTCCTCGCAAGTTAAGATTCGGCTTATCTTACCAGAGGAGGAGCATGGAGGCTGCAGCTCGTTCGCAGCTGACATGGTCTCCTCACCCGCGACCTCCAAGTTAAATTCGGCTGGCTACTTTGTGTAGGAACAAAATCGTAAAGCACAATACTCTAGAGAGGGGGGGTAAATAGAGTTGGCAGCGAAAATATGCTAATTAAAAAAATGTTAGCAGCAAGATCACAGAATAATAATCACAACTAAATAATGTAAAGGTAGAGATAAGAAAGCAAACGCAAAGACAGCGATGTATACTGGTTTTCCTCTGTTGAGGACTAATCCAGTCGGTAGAACTCTTGCTACCAGTTGAATCCACTATTGGCAAAACCGCAAGTTTTCTTACAAAGTCCTTGCAACTTCTACAACGCGAGCTTTGATACGAAGAACTCGCCCAACTTCAAATGTGAAGAGGTATTCTTCAAATCAAGCCTTCTGATTACAATCTCTCAGAAACTTCTAGACCGTACCGCACTGGCAAATCGACTAGAGGATTGTAATTGGCTTGGGATCTGAAATTTAAAGCTCGATAAAACTCTTTGGAAGACTGAATGCTTTAGATAGAGAGAAGATTGAAAGTGAATGAGTGAGTTGAAATGATCGAAATCCTTCTCTATTTATAGGAATTCCAAAGACAGAATTCTGACAGAATTCGGGCAGAATTCGGGCAGAATTCGATGAGGAAATCTCGGTCAAATCCGCAACTGCAGGAGGACCAAGTTCCAGAGGATTCAAAAATCAAAACGGCCACTAACCGAACTCTGGCCGAACTCTGGCCGAGTTCTGTCAGGGTTAGGTTTTTAAAATCAGTTTTTGGAGATTTTTGAAAACCTTTTTGAAGCTTTTGTTTAAAAGAATGTTTTTCAAAACAAAGAACATTTTAAAAGTATTTTGAAAACATTTTTGAATAGCCTATTTGCCAGTACGACTCGGTGTACAACGTATTCCTAGACTCAATAAAATAAAAAATACATTGCTCAAAGGAAATACAGACTCGAACAGGTAAACATAGCTTCGGTCTTGAACTGTGTAGATAGTTGCTCTTGTTCATGTCCAAGAGTCCGATACATCCTGACTAGCTTCATATATTGAGACAGAGTTTGATCAATTATTAAAATCAGGTTGACCATATGACCAATGGGCCAACAATCTCTCCCATTTTGATAATTGACAAACTATGAATGATATAACATTAAAAGCTGAAATAAGATCAAAAATTGTTCATGTCCTGCATTATCTCAAAGAATGTTAGATCTTTATTTTTTTCCCCCGTTGTCACTTAGCAAAATAATTGCAAAAGAGGAAATCTCCCCCGCAATCAATGCATAAATAACAAACAGTGAAGAAATACAAGAAAATAATTATGATAAATGATAGAAATTATAAAGAAATTGAATAACGACACATGCATGTATTTGTACTCAGTCAGTGTATAATAAACAAAGAATTATATCACAGGCAGTTTATGATAGAAAAGCAGATAAATATGCTGTAGATAAGTAAATAAACTGATGTGAACCATAAACTACATATCTCATAAAGATGCAGATAAAGATGTTCAGATGACATCAAATAAAATAAATCCAGTACAAGTCCTTAAAATATACTGATAATAAAGTCTAAAGAATATAAAAACTTGGAATGTCGGAGCATTTCCAAGTGTACAATAGATAATGTCTAAGTCTTAAAAAGCAACATATCATAACTCCTCCTCCTCCTCATCATCATCATCAGCATGATGACCAGCATGTCCAGAAGGACCAACTCCAGAGGTACCCGTGCCAGAAGGGTGAGGAGGAGCGCCAGTGTAAAACTCACCGACATAATCACAAGAAGGAGCACAGTCAGAGCGGTACCAATCATATGCGTTACCGGGCTGGAAGTAGGCATGAACAGCCTCATCCTCACAGCGGTAATCAGAGAAAGCTGGATCTCTAGGGATGGAACCGGCTGAATGTCCAGTCTGGGCGAAACGAAGATCAGCTAAGGAATTTGCAATCGCCTGATAACGGGTGATGTCGCGAAACTCACGTTCGTGGGCCATGTCCGTCATCGAGACGTGCAAATCTGAAAGGTGCTAGTGTATGCCCTCAAATGTCATAGCATACTGCTGAGGAGGTAGAGCAGTAGAAGGAGCAGTAAGAAGAGCAGATGCAGTCATATTACGACGAGATAACTTGAGAACCTTGGGCTCAGGGTCTTAAGCACAAGTAGATAAATCAATGTCGAAACGCTGAAAGATGCGTGGGAGAATCATCGCGTAAGAGAGATTTCTATCTCTTTTACGACAACGTCCCATCATCTGAATAATGGTCTTAGGGACAGAAAATAGGATCCCCTTAAGAATGTGATACATAGCAGATAATTCAAGAGACGTGACATCATCCTTCGAAGTAGACTTCGAAAGGAGAGTGGAATAAATGATACGGTGCAATTCATAATTAAACAAGTTCAAGTTGTTTGCCTTGAACTTTCCAGAGCGAACTCTATCAGGTGCACAGAGTTCCGCTTTGAAACTAGTAAGTGTCGTGCCTTCGGGGAAATCAAACTCAGTGATGTCAACAAGCGGTTCACTTTCGTTAGGAATACCAAGGATCTCCGCTAAGAGAACATCATTGAAATTGATATCTAATCCTCCAACATGTGTGCTTACATCAAAAGTGTTTAATATGATATTGCAGTAAAACAGTCGAATGGCATTAGTTGCAACGGGAAAACAGAGTTTAACAAAATGCTGTAACCTTAATGCCTCAAAGAAATGGCGATGATCAGGAAATACAGTCCACTTGATGGGTGCGCCTGTGTATATGGATCTCATGGAGAAGTCTCCATACCACAGTAAGGCTTGGTCTAGGGTTTGAAAGTAAAACCCGTCGAACGAGCCGTCGCTAGATTGGACTGACAAAAAGAGGGAATCCGTGGGTGGATTCGAAGATGAACCTTCCTCACTTAGGTTGGTTGTCTTCTTCCTCTTGAAGGGGTTAAATCCCTTGGGTGCCATTTGTGCAATAAAAGGAAATATGCACGAAAATAAATGGAGGGGAAATCAGGAGTTATACCTCCCGAGATTTGAGTATGTTGTAGAGAATGACGAACTCTACACGAATCCAAAGTTTGGATTGATTTCACCACTTGGATTGGAAGAAAAGGGGTGGTGAAGAACTAGGGTTTGGGGTTCTCCTCGCGCGGCTGCTTGCTGCTGTTGATGTGGTTTGGAAGCAATGAGGAAGAAAGTCTCTCGGGTTCTGGTTATATAACCTGACACCTTCAACCGAACTCGGGCCGAATTCGGGCTGAATTCTGGCCGAATTCTGGCCGAATTCTCCTGGGTTTGGTTTGGAACACTTTCTTTTTCATTGGCTCATTTCAAATATTTAATTCAAAGATTAGTAATTTCAGCCATCAATTAACATAATTAATATTATTTTATAGATTAAATATCATTATACAGCAACTGTTTCAGATTAGCTGTAGGAGTACTGTCCCAGCTGGCGGAGGTTCACCGGGGAACTCTTAAGTACCGCTTCGCTTCAACCGTAGTTGTGGTGACAGATAGACTCTTTATTAGCTTGTCTTTAACACAATTTTTGCATATTGAAATATAATCATAAAACAAAATTAATTAATATTATTGACGTCCAAAATTCCTAATTCTCGACGTAAATAATTGAAACGATCTTCTGCTAGAGGTTTTGTGAAAATGTCAGCTAATTGATTTTCAGTATCTATGTATACAAGGTCAATATCTCCATTTTGATGATGATCTCTAAGAAAATGATGTCGAATCTCGATATGTTTAGTACGAGAATGACATACAGGATTCTTAGTCAAATTGATAGTGCTCGTGTTATCACAGAAAATGGAAATATGTGTATAAAATAAATCATAGTCTTCTAAGGTTTGTTTCATCCACAAAATCTGAGCACAACAACGTCCTGCGACGATATACTCAGCCTCTGTTGTTGATAGGGCTACAGAATTTTGCTTTTTACTAAACCATGAGACTAAAGCCTTGCCTAAGAAATGACATGTGCCACTGGTACTTTTTCTATCAACTTTACATCCAGCAAAATCTGTATCCGAATAACCAATAAGGTCAAAGGACTTAGTTTTGGGATACCACAAGCCAACAGAAGAAGTACCCTTAAGGTATCGAAAGATATGCTTAACTGCGCACAAATGTGATTCCTTTGGATTAGCTTGAAAACGTGCACACAGGCAAACACTAAACATAATATCTGGACGACTAGCAGTTAAATAAAGTAAACTACCGATCATAACTCGATATTTACGTGTGTCGACCGGCTTGCCTTGTTCATCAATATCAAGCTTTGTTGAAGTTGCCATCGGAGTGCCAATAGGTTTGACATTGTCCAGATTAAACTTCTTTAGCAAATCTTCTGTGTACTTGGCTTGATTTATGAACGTCCCATTGTCAGTTTGTTTGATTTGCAGTCCGAGAAAGAATTTCAGCTCTCCTATCATGCTCATCTCAAACTCATTCTGTATACACTTAGAAAATTCTTGACACAGAGATTCATCAGTAGATCCAAATATGATGTCATCTACATAGACTTGTATTAAAAGAAGCTTACCATTAAAGGACTTAATAAAAAGTGTAGTATCAACCTTGCCTTTTGAAAAACCGTTGTCAAGTAGAAAAGAGCTTAGACAATCATACCAAGCATGGGGGGCTTGTTTCAAACCGTACAAAGCTTTTTTCAACTTGAAAACATGATCAGGGTTTCTAAAATCTGTGAAACCTGGAGGTTGTGCTACAAAAACTTCTTCTTTTATAAAACCATTTAAAAAAGCACTCTTGACATCCATTTGAAATAGTTTGAAATTATGAAAACATGTAAATGCACATAACATGCGAATGGATTCTAATCTCGCAACTGGGGCATAAGTCTCATCGTAGTCGATACCTTCTTCTTGATTGTATCCTTGAGCTACGAGTCGAGCCTTATTACGAGTCACTAAACCATTCTCATTAAGTTTATTTTGGAATACCCAACGGGTGCCAATGACCGGATGATCAATAGGCTTGGGAACAAGTTCCCAAACTTGATTCCGTTCAAATTGGTTTAATTCCTCTTGTATAGCATCTATCCAAAAGTTATCACTACATGCTTCATTAATAGTTTTGGGTTCTAGCTGTGAAATGAATGCAACACTAGAAACAATATCTCTACTAGATGTACGAGTACTTACACCTTTGGTAATGTCACCAATTACCAAATCTTTTGGATGATCAGCCGTAAATTTTAATCTTTTAGGCAGACTCTAAAGGTAGCTGGTTCCTGGATCTTCTCTAGGAGGATCAGCTAGTGCTGAGCTGGGTTGAGAATCAGCTGGAGTTGAGCTTGGTACAGATGGATCTTCGTCATTTTCATCGATAGTCATTTGATTCAATTCATCAAGGTGACATTGATTGATTCTTCGATGATCATGGTTCGTTTGTTGAAGACTCTGTATCCTTTGCTCTTGGCCGCATAACCTAAAAATATACCTTCATCGGCCTTTTCATCAAACTTTCCCAAATTATCTTTTGTATTTAGAATAAAGCATTTACAGCCAAATATTCTAAAATAAGAAACTGATGGAATTCTATCAAACCATAACTCAAATGGAGTTTTCTTCGATTTGGGTCGAATTAGGACTCTATTGAGAACAAAGCAAGCTGTATTGACAGCTTCAGCCTAAAAATATTTGGGTAGACTAAACTGGTTTAACATCACTCTGGCTATTTCGGATAGAGTTCTGTTCTTACGTTCCACAACTTCATTTTGTTGTGGAGTCCTAGGGCAGGAGAACTCGTATACAAAATCGTGTGTGTCACAAAAATGCTCAAACTCTACATTTTCGAATTCGCCTCCATGATCGCTTCTTATATGAGTGATCATGTAACCTTTTTCATTCTGAACTTTCTTGCAAAAGGCGACAAATTCGGATAATGCATTCTTCTTGCGTGTCAAGAAGTATACCCACATGTATCTAGAGAAATCATCTACAATTACAAAAGCATAAAGTTTACCTCCGAGGCAAGCAACTCTGCTAGGACCAAATAAGTCCATATGAAGCAATTGTAGAGGTCTAGTAGTACATACTGCATTTACTGACTTGAATGTGGATCTGGTAGCTTTGTTCCTTTCACATTGGCTGCATACCGAATCCTTCTTGAATGTTATGTCCGATAAACCGCGTACTAGCTTCTTTGTGGATAATCTTGAGATTGTGTCCATATTTGCATGACTAAGTCTCATATGCCACAGATGACTCTCATCACTTTTAGCCATTAAGCATCTACCTGAAATGTTAGTTTCTTCCAACAAATAGAAAACATATATGTTGTCTTCCCTGATACCTTCAAAGATAGTACTACCAGTTGAACTATCAACTATAGTACATTTGTCTTTGCCAAAGTTGATGCCATAACCATGATCAGCCAAATGACTTATGCTGAGTAGATTATGTTTCAACTCGGTAACCAGACAGACATCTTTAATAACAGGATAGGGAGACTTACCAACATCACCGATACCAATAATATACCCTTTCAAGTTATTATCGAAGGAAACATAACCTTCTTTCTTCTTCTTCGACAGTGTTGCAAATAATGTAGCGTCACCGGTCATATGCCATGAACAACCGCTGTCGAGGATCCATTTGCTTTTAGCATGTGAAGGGTGTTCCACCTACAAAACAATTTGCAGATGAAACTTTTGGTACCCATTTCTTGTAGGGTCCTGAAATGTTAGCTTTTGGTATCCAAGCATAAATATTTAAATCAACAAGCTTTCTGATTCTACATGTAGATGAAATATGACCAATGAGGCCACAATAATGACATTGTGTATGTCGAGTGTTGAAAACTGAGTGGTGTGCATGGTTGGTAGGTTTAGGTTTTCTAGTATAGAAGAAAGCATACCTATAATCCTGTTTGGGCTTAACCTTTTGGGGTAAAGGTTTGATAGGGTTAGGTCTGACAGTATTTGGCTTGGGAATGTTCCGATTTTTCGGTAAGTGACACGTGTTAGGGTAGGAAGCAGCAGACTCAGGCTGTTTTCCTAACCTAATTTCCAATCTTTTGGAAGTGTCATACAACTTAGTATAATCAGAAGTAAGTGTTTCCATTCTGATTTGTGCACATCGAAGACTTTTCTTCTCTATAAAAAGTTCTTCTTTCAGTTGGTCGATAACTTTGTCTTTCTCTTCAGATGACTTGGTAGTCTCGTGTAATAAGAGCTTTATTGAAGAAAGCTTACCAGACTCACTAATATTATTTCTAACCTCAGCTAGTAGGTCGGTAAGTCTACCTATTTTACCTTTGTACTCTTTGAGTACCTTCTTAGAGGTCTGATACTTGCTACACAGTTTCCTGTAATCAGTCATCAGTTCACTGAAGGTATCTCCTAATTGCTCAAAGGTGAAGTCATCATATGTATCAACTACAGGTTCAGTAGGTACCTGATCGGATGCCATAAAGCATACGTTTGCAGCGTCTTCTGATAGTTCGTCTTCTGAGTCGCTGGCTTCACTTTCATGCCATATGCTGGTGTTGGCATACTTCTGTGATGTTGATCTTTTCAGGTTCCCTTTTTCATACCTGTTGCTCTTCTTACTTGATGATGAGTTTGTAGGACAATCCTTCTTCATGTGTCCCTTCTTCTTGCAGCCATAGCGGACAGCATCATCTTGATACCAGTTGTTACTGCTGTTGTTTTCTTTGGCTCTCTTCTCATATCTCATGAATCTTTTGAATTTCCTTGCTAGGAGTGCTTGATCTTCAGCATCAGATTCACTGCTGTCTGAATCACCTTCAGCAGCTTTTCTGTGCTGAGCCTTGAAAGCGATCGTCTTCTCCTTTGGTACAGGCTCTTCAAAATCTTGTAGCTCCAGTTCATGAGTGAGTAGCTTACCCATGAGTACTTCGAGGGACATAGTTTTGAGGTCGTTCCCTTCAATGATTGCAGTAGCCTTTGGAATCCAGTTCTTGGTAAGTGCTCGCAGGAGTTTGCGAATCTTTTTATGGTTACTATACTCTTTGCCTAGAGAGGACAAAGGATTTACAATATCCAGGAATCTTTCGAACATCTGAGTAACTGTTTCGTTGGGCTTCATCTTGAACACCTCATACTCTTGAGTAAGTCTGCTGACCTTTTATTCTTTGACTTGAGTCGTGCCTTCATGTGTGACTTCAAGTAGCTTCCACACTTTATTAGCCGTTGTGCAGATAGACACCCTGTTAAATTCAGTTCTGTCTAAAGCACAAAATAGAGCATTAATTGCACGTGCGTCAAGACTGGCCTTTTTCTTTTCCTCCTCTGTATATCTGTTATGGGGTTTTTCAACTAGAACTCCATCAACATTTATACGAGGAGGCTTTTGATAGCCATCAATAACAATAGATCATAAATCAAAGTCAAGAGATTTCAAGAAGAAACTCATCCGTGTTTTCTAATAGGTATAATTCATACCATCAAACAGTGGAGGTCTGTTTGTGGCCTGGCCTTCACTTATGAATTTCACAGTTGCCATGTGTTGTGTTGTGATCTATATAGCAATTAATTAAAATGAATAAATAATTGTACTGTTACCTTGCTTTACCTGTAATACCCGCTCTGATACCAATTACAGGAACGAAATCGTAAAGCACAATACTCTAGGGGGGTGAATAGAGTTGGCAGCGGAAATATGCTAATTAAAAAAAATATTAGCAGCAAGATCACAGAATAATAATCACAACTAAATAATGTAAAGGCAGAGATAAGAAAGCAAACGCAAAGACAGCGATGTATACTGGTTTCCCTCTGTTGAGGACTAATCCAGTCGGTAGAACTCTTGCTACCAGTTGAATCCATTATTGGCAAAACCGCAAGTTTTCTTACGAAGTCCTTGCAACTTCTACAACGCGAGCTTTGATACGAAGAACTCGTCCAACTTCAAATGTGAAGAGGTATTTTTCAAATCAAGCCTTCTGATTATAATCTCTCAGAAACTTCTAGACCGTACTGCACTGGCAAATCGACTAGAGGATTGTAATTGGCTTGGGATCTAAAATTTAAAGCTCGAGAAAACTCTTTGGAAGACTGAATGCTTTAGATAGAGAGAAGATTGAAAGTGAATGAGTGAGTTGAAATGATCGAAATCCTTCTCTATTTATAGGAATTCTAAAGACAGAATTCTGACAGAATTCGGGCAGAATTCGATGAGGAAATCTCGGTCAAATCCGCAACTGCAGGAGGACCAAGTTCCAGAGGATTCAAAAATCAAAACGGCCACTAACCGAACTCTGGCCGAACTCTGGCCGAACTCTGGTCGAGTTCTGTCAGGGTTAGGTTAGGTTTTTAAAATCAGTTTTTGGGGATTTTTGAAAACCTTTTTGAAGCTTTTGTTTAAAAGAATGTTTTTCAAAACAAAGAACATTTTAAAAGTATTTTGAAAATATTTTAGAATAGCCTATTTGCCAGTACGACTCGGTGTACAACGTATTTCTAGACTCAATAAAATGAAAAATACATTGCTCAAAGGAAATACAGACTCGAACAGGCAAACATAGCTTCGGTCTTGAACTGTATAGATAGTTGTTCTTGTTCATGTCCAAGAGTCCGATATATCCTGACTAGCTTCATATATCGAGACAGAGTTTGATCAATTATTAAAATCAGGTTGACCATATGACCAATAGGCCAACACTTTGTCCCAACCACCTCGAAGGGAGATACGACTCGATCAGCATCATCTTGATAAAATTCAACAATTTCAGGGACAAGCTCATCGGAGCCCCCGTCATCTCGAACCACGACCTCGGCAACTTGAGATTCCTCTTCTTCTGACACCTAAGGGAGGGAAGGAAAATGATTAAGATCAAAACTGGAAGAAAAGAAGAACTGAATAAAAATGGTAGTGACTCGCTTTACCTCCGAAGCGGGGTCGACCTCTTCGCTTCTCTCTCTCATAGTTAACCTGTAATGTCTGGTCGCAGCCAATTTTCGGGAGTGAGGAACACCGCCAACAGGGGAAATTTGTCTGCTACGCTTCTGTATAGAACCAGGCACGACGGGTGGCTGATCCGCCACCATCTCATTTAACAAAACAGGCGGCTGATTTGCCCCAACATCTTCCACCGGGAAGGAAGAGTTATCTGTATCACGCTCATCATCCTCATTATCCGCAGTGGTGGAGTCTGAGTCTGGCACTTCGACTCTATTCTTCTTCTTCCTCATCTTGGCCCCTTGGGGCTTCTCATCCAAACCAGTACCAACAATAAAATTGGTACCCGGGTTAAAACCGACAGAGAGTTTGTTCACTATAACATGGTACAAAGCCGTCATATACAAAATCTCTACCGACGCCTTATTATCAGGAACCGAGAAAACGGTACGGGTATGGAATATATCATAGTAGTGCCAGGCCTAGATACCGTCAAGAAGGCTGCCTTCAAAACCCAGACAAGAGCTGGACTGTCAAGAAAAAGCTGGCTGTATCCAAACTGACGGGCAAACCTGCTGGGCAGATAAGGCTCCAGGAAGACAGCTTTACGGTTGCGATACACCAGATGAGCGGGGCGGATGTTACGCAGCCACAGAAGCATCTGGCCGTCCAGAAGCTGAGGTGGCCCAATACCGTCGAGATGTACAGCCGCTATTTCCTCAGCAGTAAAACGAGGGACAGATACGAAAAAGTTGTACATATCTGCCCTCGCCAGCGACATCCGGCAGGAGCGCATGGTCTCGTACTCCCAAGTCTCATTGCGATAACGGAAGATAAAAGCATCGTCGTCAGTTACACCATCTTCAGAGCCCGGTCTTATCAAAGACGGATAGTGCATCAGCAGCCACCCCATCAGATAATGATAGGGCAGCTCAATCCGTTCAAAGTCTTTCGTCACATCACGGGCGATGACCTTGGACGTAAAAGTACGGAGACTACGGTGTATGCTACACACCATGGTCGGAAGGAGAGCTAGTTTGACTTCCCAAACCAGTTTTACAGCCGGGAGGATAAAATTATGACTGATCCTCTCAATAGAACCAGCTCCTCCCGAGACTATGTAATTTCGCAGCCATACCATCAAGAATTCCGCCAGGAGCGCCTTCTCTGACAGCTCTTGGGTATCCTGATAAAAATAACCAAAAGAGTCAGTTTGACTCCCAAACCTGTCACTAGTGGTGGCCACCCTCTTGGCCGACGACACCAAGACTTGAACCGCCTCCCGGGATTGAGGACGTCGGGCAGTAACTCGACCTGAGGCACCTATCGAGAAGAGATAGCGTACCCAGTCCTTAGTGTGGAGAGCATTCCCTTCCGAGCTGCTGTCCATCTTGGCTATCTGCTGACATGTGCTATAGTGGCACAATATCTCTTGATAAATGGCCACGAAGCCTGGATACCGTTCCTCCAACTCCTCGAACTCCTCATTCGTAGGAGTGTACGCCTCAAAAGCTTCATCCCCCAAGGAAGCTTGGAAATCACGTGCATTTCATGAAGCACAAGCCCCATTTCCCCTACAGGTGTATAAAAGGTTCCCGTGCGGTGGTTATACATCTCCAGCAGAGCTACAAATAATCTCTTATTTATGGGCAAGCCATGACTGGTGCCCCGAATCGCATGATAAAGACCAATCTCACACAGAAAGGCCTCATACTTTCGCGAGATCCACATAGACAGATTGATCCATGAGGGAATAGGGTGTATCCAACTCGGGAGCGTCAACCGGCCAATGGGATAGGAGCCTTTCCGAGCAAATTGGTTCAGGAAAGTATCGACTGAAGAAAACATGAAATTGGGACCCGGCACATTCAAGAAAGTACCCGGGGCCAATCCCGTTACATAACGGCTGGCATGCACCTTACCCGCACACACTGACTTCATGCTGTTATTGTAATGGATGTCACCCACAAATATCTCATTTCGGGTAGGAGTCAAAGACTCTTCCATCTTCCTGTCCAATGGGAGCATATTGAACTAAGATAGGGGGAAGTGACGCTCAATTTGAGGGATACGGATCGCAATCCCGTTAGAAATGAAGCTCCAGTTCTCCAATATATCCAGAACTTGATTGTTCTTCACAGTCAAAGCGTCTCCAAAGAAGAATACAGGTTTCAGGTATTTCCCTTCTAATTTCTCCGAGTTCATCATAGCGCAGAGGAAATAGAAAGGCTGATTTTTGAGGGCATTCAATCTCGCCGGAGGCTCGTCACTAGGTAACTGGTCTGCCACATACCGAACTATCTGGTCATACCTATAACCCATAGCGGCTTGGGCACGACCCACCAGGGGTTCTCCAGCAGCATTAACTGGCAAATTCACTGAGAAGAAGACAAAAGAAATAAGTTAAAAAAGAGGGCCAAGGAAAAACTGACTAGTGCCCTCAAGCCTATGCGGCTCGTATTCAATGGAGCCTCAGGCGGCCCAACTCAGAAAAAAGCTTATACGGCTCCGACTAGTAGAGGCTCATGCGGCAGTGACTAAACAAAGTTATGCGGCTCTGGTCAAACGCAGTCTCGTACGACAGAGTTCGAATAAAGTTAAAAGGCTCACACGACAAAACAAGTTCAGGCGAGCCTAGGCGGCCCAGATCAAATGTGCTAATACGGCTCAATGCAGATATGTTCATGCAGTCCAGTTTGAATATGCTTATGCGGTCCAAATCAAAGTGAGCTTAGGCTAGGCTTATGCGGCCCCGTTAGAGAAGTGCTTATACGGCCACAACAACAAGTCTCATGCGGTTCAGACATGGAACATACCCCATGCGGCTCGTGACGTACAAGCGTCACACATGAAGATGAAGGCTCGCGCATAAAATATGCGACGTAGCCATGACAGTTAGGGTTCCAAACTCACACAAAAGTCCTTACCAGCGATGGCAAGATGGACGTCGGGATGAACTACGGGCACGTCAGCTGGCGGAGGAGCTGCCACATTCGTCGCCGTAGAAGCAGCTTTCTTACCCTTCGCCGCCGACGAAGACGCTGCCTTCTTACCCTTCGCCGCAACAGTCTTCTTGGGAGCCATTACAATGATCAGATAAGGAGGAAGAGGACAAGAGACCTAGGGCAAGAGTAGAAAGTAAAGAAAGTCTTCTTTCCAAACACTCTACTATTTATAGGCAGAACCCCAATGGACCGACGCATCGATCCATGTGCAGTATAACCGACTCTTCGGTTATCAAGGCGATCTGATTATTTAAGGCTAAACTCTTGGGATCCTGTCCCAAAAAGCGGCCTTAAATATGATAGCAAATCAACAACAATTAATACAAAAATTTGCACACGTGGCAGGATGATGTGGCAAGAAGCCCATGCGGCCAGAAAGTCCATGCGGCTGGTTGGCCAATGCGGCTAAGGTGGCCATGCGGTTGGGACATCTATGCGACCAGAACATCATATGTGGCCAGAAGAGTTTATACATAGCCATGCTTCTTATTCAAAGTATTTCAATTTTGCAAATTGAAAACTTTGAAGGAGGTCTTGTAGAAGCATGGATAAGAATAAAGAAAGATCCATGCGGCCAAGGATCCCCATGCGGCTCGGAGAACCCATGCGGCTCAGGGGTCCTTGCGGCTCAAGAGGCTATGCGGCTCGAATAAATCCCATACGGCTCAGAGAGGAGCCACGTGACCTTCAACAGCTCCTCCCTTCGTCTTTTACTGCATTTAATGCCCTGACGGCTGACACCTCTGACATAAAGGCGCAATAATGACTGACATAAAGGTGCGTTCCTAGGGAAGAGAAGAAAATTTTCTTACAGTTGGCAGAATCCACCAAATTCTGAGGCATACAGCTGCTGCATTTATGCGACCGACCACTCCATGCGGCCGCTCATTTCATGCGGCCGCCTATCTTCATGCGGCTGTATCCGCTATGCGGCCATCTATCGTCATGCGGCTGCATCCTTTATGCGACCGCCCATTAGCATGCGGCTGCCTATCTCCATGCGGCTGCCCATCTTCATACGGCTGTTCATCCCCATGCGGCTGTCCATCTTCATGCGGCCGTTCATCCTCATACTGGCCCACTCATATGCGGCTCTTCTAAGATGACCCAATGGAGGACACGTGGCACTTGTCACGATGATTGAGACACGTGGCAATCTTATCCCCCCAGAGTTATGGCTGCTAACAAATCCTAACAAAATCAAATTTGTTGCAATCACCATAATTGTCCAGATCAAGTCAAATCGAGCAAATTGGACACGTGGTAGGCCATTACAAGTCACGAATATTCATGGCAATCAATATTTATTGCCCACAGAGATTTGAAGCAATCTACATTAATTACCTAGATTTGCTACAATCAGAATGAAGGGCCCAGATTAATTGGTCCTTAACCGTCGATATATCAAGGAGGTAATCATTGTAAACCCTAATGATTGCATGCCACTCCTATAAATAGTAAGGTGCCATTCCCTTACGAAGAGGACCTTTTTGGAGAAAAGAGCACCAGAGCGCCTGGAGAGACTTAAAGAGAGAGAATAAGGAGGGCATTTCTTCAACGCCAAGCAGATCTTTCCCCGGAGCCAAGGCTGCATCCGATCGTCCAAGGAGTAAGGCAGAGCTGCCGTCGCTTTCCGAGCCTCTATCGTCACCCTCCCAGAATCTAAAATAAACAATTGTACTTAGATTGCTGTACCTAGGTTTTCGTCCTTAGGCTTTCTTTGTACAAGCGAGTTTGTATTGTGAAGTAAAAGTCCAGTCCTCCGATAATTGTTCTGTTCTTTTATATTTTATGGCAAACAGTTCCAGTTCCCTCTTGCCTATATTTTCATGTTCAGTCCTAAGGATATTACTTTGTATCAGTTTTGATAACTCATATATATATGTGTTAGTAGGGGTGAGCATCGGAGTAATCGGTCGGTATTTGGTTGATTTTTTTGGTATTTTTTAAATCGGTATTTGAAAAATTAATACCAATATCGTACCATTTAGAATCGATTTTTTTTGGTTTCGATTAAATCAGTATTCGGTCGATTTTTGTTCGGTATCGGTATTTTACCAATTAATATTTGATCAATTAACACACTTAATATTGTAGAACCTCTTAACCTATAATATATATTTTTTACTTTTTTGGAAGCATTAATTTTAAAGCTAAGCCTCTACCAACCAAACAATTAATCAAAATTATTAGAACAATATGTAACAAATCGCAAACACCTAAAAATGAGCTTAAAATATCAAACGCGGTCACTAAGTTTAATCTTTAGTATAAGTTTAAGTAACCAAAATTCACTTCAAAATTCTATAAGAATACAAAAACATAAGCTCAAAAGATCAATTCTTAGCCTTCTTAACATAAATTCAAGTCCACTAAAATCCATTCCAAGTTCTAGGAAGCCAACCAAAACAAAGATAAAAATGAAAATGAGTAGTATAAAATTAATCGTGAATAATATTAAAAAATGTGTGTGTGTGTGTGTGTGAATCGGTTCGGTTCAGTATTTTCGGTATGGTATTACATTCAAACCGTTACCATTACCATTATACCGTAATTTAGTCGGTTCGGCAATTCGATATCGGTACATAATTTTGGTTCGGTTTTTTAGAATATTTTTAATCGGTATTCAATCGGTTTTTTCGGTATCGGTCGGTATTTGCTCACCCCTATGTGTTAGTGTCATGAGTGTTTGGGTCAGTATAAGTGTGGCTAAGTGAGATGAGTGTCTGTGTGAGTAAGGGATCAGTTAGGGGTGTCAGGTAGAGGCATTTGGCTTTGGCCACTTGGCTAGTGGATAGGGAAGTGAGGGGATTGAACCCCCTTGCCTTAGTTGCTCTGCAGTAGGCAGGCCAATGTGTGGCCTTAGCATAGCAGGCCATAGGCCAGTGGGTGCCCTACATATTTGGGTGATTTGGAGACCCAAGTGTGCCAATGAGAGTGTCCTAGTGTCAAGTTAATAGTGAGGAGTAGGTTTTGAGTGTCAAGAGAAGGGAGAAATGTCATGAAAGATCATAGGACTGAAATGGATATTGGTGTATTATTCATATATGTAGGAAGGAAAAAAATATATAGTGTCAGTAATCGAGATGTAAACATCAGTCCTTAGCCATATATTGTATCAGTTATGTTAGGAAGGAGATTAGATTACCTGTGTAACATTGGGACACTATGGATATGAGTGTTTGTGAGAATGCATGTGAAGAATAAAGGGGTGTGCAGTGGTGTTAGTGTTATCATATAGGAAGATTGTTGTGGACACACAAAAAAGAAGAAAATGCTGTCTTTTTTTTATTGGCGCAAGGCACCACAAATCGAGTACGCCTGAGAGATCCTGCGCTGAGGATCTCCGAGTACAAAAAAGAATTCTGGAGAATAGGACGATAGAGATCGAACGGCGTTTGCTCCTTTACTCTGTTGACACTCCGATTACAAAAGTGGCAGAAAAACTAAGAAAATTGCTAACTCTCAGCTCACTGGCAAGAAGTGTAGCAATTTAGCTCTTGAAAATGCTCTCCGTTCTGTCTTTTGAAGAGGGATGAGGCTCCCCTTTTATAGTCGTTCTTGAGCTGGAATGATGTTATGCGCCCACATGAGGAAACACGCTGGTTTTTATGTGGGCACATACTCCTGCTTTCGGTACATAGGCTGTAGGCACATACAGGCTGCGAGATCGTGGATTGGTTGTGGTGTTGACGTAGCCGCATGCTTTGGTGTACGACTGCTCGTGGAGACTGACGTGGCCGTGTGATTCGCTGCACATTTTTTATCAAGGCTTTGACCGATTTATGCTTGGGCACATAGCCATGTCTCAGGCTATGCACCCTCCTTTTGGAGGAGCTAGTCTTGGGAGTATGAAACTTCACTGGCTGGGTGCATGGAGCTTTACTGACTGGGCGCATAAAGGTCCACTGATTGGGCGCATGGAGCTTCACCGACTAGGCGCATGGAGCTTCACTGGCTTGGACGCATAAAACTTCACTGGCTTGGGCGTATGGGGCTTTATTTGCTGAAAAATTTTCATGCTTCTACAAGACCCCCTTCAAAGTTTTCGATATTTGAACAAGTTCGAAATACTATGAAAGATGCATGGATCGTCTTCTCGTGATGCAATGGGCGCATAGCACGGCTCTCTCCTTGGGCGTATAGTGTTTGGCCAGCCTGTCAGAGAGATACGACTGTTGAGATCTTTCTCGAAATCCGAACTGACAGATTCATCAAATTGGAATTTGAAGCGGTCCATCCTTCATACGTCATCCACGTTAGCAAGTGACAGTCGCATAGTGTGCAGGAAGCTGATTCTTTACGTTGGCGCATAGGCCATTGTGGGTGCATATAATGCAACGGGCGCATGGGCACATAAAGCAAGTAGGCACATAGGAAGTGGCCCGTGCCTATAAATAGGCCCTGAAGGAGAGAGAAAGCTTATTATTCCCTTCACTTAGAATTTTTTAGAAAACTCTTCATCTTCTTTCTTTGAGAACCATGTCTCCCAAGGTCTCCAAGAGATCTGCGAAGGGCAAGGGGGCTGCGCTGAGTGACTCTCCTCCCGCGGCAATATCTTCGGCGGTCCAGGACCCGATTCTGGGTGAGTGCATGCTTCAAAAACAAAGTCTCGAGCGTTAATTTACGACGCTCGAACTTTTCTTCTGTCGGGGCGCTTGTGCCTAAGGCAACATACTTCTGTAAGCATCATTATGCGCCCACAGAAGTCATACGCCAACACTGTGGTGTGCTATGCGCCCACGTGTTGCCATGTTATGCGCCCTTTAACTGTGGCATGTTATGCGCCCACGTACTGTTCGTGGGTTATGCGCCCACATGTTTGTTTTGGGCGCATATCCCTTTGGGCGCATAGCCCCTTGGGCGCATAGCCCTTTGGGCGCGTAGTAGCCTTTCAGAACTTAATTTTTCTTGCAGTTTTTTGAGTCTGACTTTCTCTTCTGTCTTTGGCTCTTACAGCATCCATGCCGAAGGCTGAGGCTGTGGTGAAGGAGGAGATGCTGCCTCCTTTCATCAATCAAGAGTCACCGTTCGTCAAGAAGGAAGTGGTACCAAAAATTGAGGAAGAAGAAGAGTTGGCGCCCATCGGTGGGGGAATTACTCCCAAGATTGAAGCTGCTTTAAAGAAGGAGCACAAGCCTGAGAGTAGTAGTACTAGGAGTTCTGACCTTCCTGCCCCAGCCGAGGACCTTGATGAAATGGATCCTTCATATGCGAAATGGTTGAGGGAATGGTATATGCCTCACCACAACTAGGATCCGTGGGTTTCCATAAATATTTGTATTCTGTCTCAGTATTTCTGTATGTCTTAGCTTTATATTTGACTTCTTTTGGGCATTAGATGTAATCTTCTACTTCTTGCTCGGATGAAGAGATGAAAAACTTTTTGTTTTGCTCATGAGGTGTAGTCCTGTGAATGTAACTGATTTTGAATAAACAGAACACATTCGCTCCACTCTTTGCTTGTGATATATGTGGTGCTTGTATTAGAGAGCCAATAATACAACATTTGTGTAAAGTGTATCCCGCTGGGGGCTCTCCTCTCTCTTTTTGTTTGGACCTATTGCCCCTTTGTGCATCTGGGAATGGGAGCAAATAGATTGAAATGATACTTTCGTGGACCTATTACCATTTGACACACCGGTGGTGTGGGTAATAGATTTGAAACAAAACTCAACAAAGGTAACATGGTCGTGATAGATTTTGTGATCTTGACACCATGTCTTTTATCCTCGGTTGGGTATAGGTGTCGAATCAGAAGACTATCGGTATCAGAGGTAATATGGATGTGACACATAATAATCAGGAGTGGTTCCTGGTGGAATGGATTTTCTTGTCAAGTTTGGCTTCTTGTCAGGTATCCCTTCCTAGAGCGGAAGAGACTTTCCAAGCTTTTTCTCTGAAGACCTCTACCGAAGATGACGAGATAGCCCAGGAAGTCGTCAATGCTTTCTACTATGTGCTGAAAGTGAAGCTTCTTGGAGTCTTGAATCGGAATACAGCCTTCGGCCCTGTGAGGGCTGTTGCCGAATGCCAAGTAGCGGCCCTCGAGAGCATTGCCGGCTATGAAGAGCGGGCCAACGCTCTGAGGAAAGTTCTGAATGACCCGGAGGGTCAGGTAGCCAGGTTTCGGGATACCAAACAGCGAGCCCGACGTTGCTGTTTCGTGCAGAGGACAAGGCTTTGATGACGGCTCTTGCGGAGGAGAGGGCTACTTTCCAAGCAAGAAAAGACGCCCTTGTTCGAGAGATCGGCGAGTTGGCTGACCAGTACGGCCAGTTCAATGCTGCAAGTGAGGCCCGTGCTGCCTCAATGAACAGGCTGGCTGTGCAGATCACTGAAAAGTACAATCACATTGCGCAGATCAAGAATGAGATCACCCAGCTGGAAGTTGACTTGCGGGCGACAAAATCTGTACAGGAGGATTATTTGTCCCAGGATGCCATGACTGCCACCACTTCTGCCCATTTAGAAGAACAGCTGGAGAAGTTGGAGGGGGAGCATCAGAGTCTGATCCTCTTTGAAGATGAAGCCGCTCGTCAAGAAGAGGTACGCCGAGCTACTGTGAAGTCTGAAGCCGAGATTGCAGCTCTGAGGGACAGCATCAATCGCCTGTGTATCCCGTAGATTTTTTTTGTAACTTCTTTTTTTTGGCCGTCACGGCTCTTGTACATTTTTTTTTCCGTCTTTTGATAGATGTTTAAGTACAAAATAAAGAACATTTTCAGAAGTGAATGTGGTTTTATGAAATATCAATGCTAGAGGTAATGCGGACGTAGTAAGGATATTTCTAGTGGGTATTCCATTGGAGAATTTTGATGTGGACCTATTATCCAATTTATATTCGAGTAATTCGAATATAGATAATAAGTTGAACGAAGCTGCTAGTAGAGGTAATATGGACGCAATAGCAGAGAATGTTCTATATCTGACCAGAGGTGATATGGACATAGAAAGATATACAACGTTAGGGGGGAGTGGATAATTCAGAGGTAATAGGGACGTGATTATCCTTAATAAATGCTTTGCTTAGAGGTTATGTGGACGTGACAAAACATTTAATCATTCCACTGGTGAAATAATTATCGAAAAAACAATTCAGAGGTAATAAGAACGTGACTTATTTTTGTCAAACCGAGTTTGGATGGGGTCAAAAAAGGGAATGATTCCACTGGAGAAATTTTTAGAGGACCTATTATCCAGGGCGTATTCAAGACTCTTAAAATATGGATAATAGTTAGATTGTTTTTTCGAATCATATAAACATCGCACTGTACATTTACATGACTGACCACATGTGAACATTATGTAAAAGAGGTTACACATAGTATTTTTTCAGGAACTTGCCATTGATAGGCATCATGAGCAAGTCACCATCAGGCTTGGTTAGTCGGTACGTACCGTTAGAATATACCGATTCTATGACGAAAGGACCTTCCCATTTAGGCTAAAATTTTCTTTTTGTTTTGTGCGTCATGACCATTGGTCTTATTACTGCTAAGACCAGATCACCGACTTGGAAGATCTTTTCCTTCACTTTTTTATTAAAGGCTTTGGAAAGGCGTGCTTGGTATAGCTCAATGCGCTGTTGAGCTAACAAGCTTTTTTTGTCTAGCGCTTCGAGCTCCTGGAGTCGCAGACGGTAGCTTTCTTCCGTAGTCAGCTCGCTGGCTAAGGCTACTCGAAGAGAAGGAATCTGGATTTCTAGGGAAAGGACTGCTTCGCTCCCATAAACCAGAGAGAATAGCGTACTGCCTGTTGGAGTCCGGACCGTTGTACGATAGGCCCATGGACATTCACCGAGCTTCTCGTTCCAATCGCGCTTGTTTGAAGACACGAACTTCTTGAGAAGTTTTATGATGGTTTTGTTGAAGGCTTCTGCTAGCCTATTAGCCGCTAGATTGTAGGCAGTAGAGGTTACATTCTGGATTTGGTTATTATTGCAGAACCGCTAGATTGTAGGTAATAGAGGCTATGTTCTGCTAGCCCATAAACTCCATCGTGAGCCTCCCGGAGTGCATGTTTGGGTTCTGTGTCTGATAGGCATCGTAACAGTAGCCCGTCGTAAGAGCGTCAGTACAACATCTTGGTAGCTGTATCGTAGTAAAATCTGAGGGATCGCCTTTGGATGAATTCTGCTTCCTTCGGGTCCTCGGGGAGTGTAGCATCCACTTTTTCATAGAAGGGTATTTTAGTCATTTTAGCCATTTCGACCTTTATGTGATTTTCTGAATATGTTGACTTATGATTGTGCTAGAAACTGGTTTAGCCTTAGTGGACATGTATAGGGGCCTAACCATGCCTTAGAATTGTTATTTTTTATTTTTAGAATTTATTTTAGGTATTAGATTATTTTAAGGCTTTAATTGATTTATTTTAGCCTTTTTGCATGCTGGCCTTTAAGCCTTTTGACTTGGGCCCATTTTTACTTGAGATAGAGTTGGCCCAAGTGAAACCCTAAGCCCTAGAGACATAGTCTTGGCCGCCCAACAGCAGTAACCCCCTCTCATTCTCTTCATTTGAAGAATTGTAGCCTCCACAAGGAAACCCTAATAGATCTCTCTCTCTCCAAACCTCTTTTTCTTTCATCCGGAGTCTGTTTCTTCCCAAACGAACTCCGTTGCACTCGTCGAGGAGAGGAGGATCTGCTAGAGCATTTCTAGCATGGAGGCAGAGGCTTTTAATGGAGGGAAATTGGCCGACACGACAACGGAGGAGTTCCATTCATTGAGTTTTTGACACTCAATTGGTAAACCCTAATCTACCATTGTAAATCTGGAATTTCTTTTATTTTTACATCCATATTGGTGCCGTAGACTTGCCTACGAAATTTGGTAGGATTTTGACTTTGTTTGATGGCGGTATCGGACACGTGTCGGTCCTTTACGGCACGTGTTCGACGAAATGCCGCATAGGATAGAAAGTTGTTGTTTTTTGATTATATTTTCATGGATGTTTAGATAATATTATTTTGATAAACTTTTGTGAAGACGGATTTGGTTTTGACAACGTATCAGCGGCTTTTCGGGCAACGGACGCACGTGCACGGATCCCGTGCATGAGGCCGTGCGTGCCCTGCTGTCCGCACGTTGTTTCTCGATACACAGGCCGTATTTTTGCATGAAACTTCTTGAGCACGTGGGGGAAACCTCTGCCCCTATGCTCATAAAATTTCACGGCTTTTCGTTGAACGAACGCGGAGAAATCGCGCGTGCACCGCTCAGCCACTGTGCATTCAGCCTGTTATTTTTTTTGCTGAAACGGACTTCGTGCGCGCACACGACGCAACGAAGACCGGTTCCAGGATCTAGGACATGTCGAACTATACCTAGACTACCCGTAGGGCAAACCCCGAGTCGCGACGTGGCCCGACGAGCGAGCCACGAGGCCGGAACCGTGCGCACGAGGGCGCGCGGGCGCGCGCAGCAGGCCGCACGGGTGTGGGGGCTGCGTGCATCAATTTGGCACGGCATGTCATAGTGTCACCATGTCCTAGACCTACCCCAGGACTCCCCCAGCTACGTGCACAAGCACGGGCTTTTTCGTTGTGTGTGCGGGCTCAATCGAGCGAGAACGCACGCGTTGTCACGCGGTATCGGAAAATTTTGATGCACGTTCTGTGGACACGATACGGACACGATTTCGAACCCGAGAGTATACGAATGCATCACGTTGATCGAGACCAACGTGTATGCCGAGTTTCGCGGGTTCGTTTGGTATATTTTGCATTTTGGGTCGTTGTGTGAAATTGGGTTGTTTTCTTTAATTTCGATTTTGAGTTGAAGTATGATATTTTGTTTTCCAGCCATTTTGCTTATAAATTCTGAGTTCTTAATATGTATATGAGGTTTCGGATATGTGGGAACCAACTTTTGGTTTTGTTTCACAATTTTCCATCATTTATGAGTATATGTGCTTTCTATATATAGCTTTATGCATATATTTAACTATATATATATATATATATATATATATATATATATATATATATATATATATATATATATATATATATATATATATATATATTTATGCATATATTTAACTATAAAAATATATATATATATATATATATATATATTTTTATAGTTAAATATATGCATATATATATATATATATATATATATATATATATATATATATATATATATATATATATATATATATATATATATATATATATATTTATAGTTAAATATATGCATAAATATATATATATATATATATATATATATATATATATATATATATATATATATATATATATATATATATATATATATATAACTCCGTTGAAACCTATTGCTAACACATGCATGTTGAGAATGGGTCGAGGGAGAATTATTCCAGATTTTAGACTCTTTAAATTATCTCGCATCATTGCGTATCTTTCCATTTAAGCGTTTGTGTATATATATATATATATATATATATATATATATATATATATATATATATATATATATATATATATATATATATATATATATATGTAGTTTTTTTACTTTGTATATATGTATATAAATGGTATATTAAATTATGGTATACCACTGTTTTTAATCTCAGATTTACCCCATTTCAGTAAGCACCAGCACACACACACACACACACACACACACACACACACACACACACACACACACACACACACACACACACACACACACCATCTTTTGTTAGATTTAAGGTTGACTTGTATTGTATATACACATGTGTGTGTATATACCTATATGTATATAGATATTATGCTTGGAAACTCTCTTAGAATAGATAGTAGTGGTGTATATAACTATAGGAGTCCTAGGACAGATTTGGTTTGTCATCTTGAGCCTAGTTTAGTCGAATTGGCCGACAAGTTGACCAAATTGACAAAAGTCAACTTTGGGTCAAACTTTATCCAATTCAACTCAAATGAACTCCAAATGACCTAGAATTTTGTGTATGACCAAAGAATTAGTAGACGGACTAGTTGACCCAGGTTTGACCAGGTTTGACCAGCGTTGACCAGGTTTGACCAGAGTTGACCGAGGGTTGACTTTGACCAAAATGGACCTAGAAGCATATAGTCTTGCATTGTAGCTATTTCTTTTGTTATTTTAGACTTGGTTGTGACATGTGTATACTTTAAATAGGTTTACATTGCCACAGTTTAGCTACACTTTATCATCAGCAGTTCAGTTTGCTAGGCGAGTACATTCTCTGATCTTTTCATACTTCTTTGGATATGTTCTCTTGTTATAGACTAGCATACTTGATGCTGACACGATGTTCACACGGATTAGTACCCTATGGATCTTTTCATGCGATGTTATCCCCTCGGATACATCGAGTATATCATGTTCGTGTACTTTATCATGGCCATCATGTACTCTATGTATTCATATTTATCCATGTGCACTCATGTGTTATTCATGTACACTCATGACCATATGA
Source organism: Iris pallida (assembly GCA_029216955.1). NCBI lineage: Eukaryota > Viridiplantae > Streptophyta > Magnoliopsida > Asparagales > Iridaceae > Iris > Iris pallida. The sequence continues at coordinate 12,874,794 of JANAVB010018198.1, read as the reverse complement.
GCCCCATGTATAAAGTAGTTGTTATCTATGTGCAATAACATAACATGTATTGATCCTTGTGTATTGATTGAAGGCAGGAAGAGTGTAGTTGGTTATGTGATCATTATCCCCAGTAGGTATCCATGTGCACTCTATAGCTGTATCCATGTGTAATCCAAACCGTTTACATAACCAATTCATGCTCTGAATCACGTAGAAGGTTATATTTCTCTATCTATGATATTATATCTCATTTTATAGTCTCTCTCTCTTGTTGACTTACTTTACAGCGATTAATGTATAGTTTTCTATAGCTTGCTTTACATGTCCATTCCTGCTATGAACTATTGTGAGAGATATGTACTCGTTCCGTCCTGACTGGGCCTGTTAAAAATTTTACAGGTGATGATGAGGAGTTCTGCCCTACTTATTATGGCATTGGCATAGATGACACTGGCGACATGGACCCTCAGGAGGATCCAGCAGTCGCTGAGGACTTGCCCATAGTCTAGCTGTGACTTAGTACTTATTTGTCTTTTAGTTGAGACATTATGAGTTGTACTTGAGATTTATTCTAGTGGTTTACACCTAGACTTTTTATCTGTGACTCTCTTGAGATTCATTCTTCTATTCCATCTTAGTATTGTGATTGAGTTACTTATTATTTTACTCTCCATTCGGAGCTTATTCTAGACTGTGTTAGATATTGTGACTCAGGACAACGTTCTACCGCCGACACTGCGGCGTAGGCTGGGCGTATTCACTTCTCGTGTCCTTTCACTGGGTGCGGGTTGTGATACGTTTTTAGTTGTGGCCCATGCAAGTCTCAATCACAACTAGTGTGATTCGTAGTGGTACTCGAACTAGAGTATCATTACAGCCTGCAGTAGGATATAGGATAAGTTAAGGTACTCAATCACATTTGGAAAACTCTTATCAATTCTTGCTGTTAATTGTCTCCTTTTGAAAACAACTGTCCTCCTTTGATAATTTTGCTTCTTTTTCAGAAATTGATTCCTTGTTTGATCTGTCTTCAGGATGGTGGAGACACGATCGCAGCGCTCTGGTCTTAGGGATACCACTGAGAGGTCTGCTACTTCTCGTCTGACTCAGCAGGTCCCAGGGACCACAGTGCCTCTTGTTCCAGCTCAGGTGGGCCCATCTGCTACTTTTGGGGGTGCTCCTCCACCAGCTCCGAGGACTATCTAAGGAATTCAGGGGATGCTACCACTACCACCCCAGGGGATAGTTGATGCGGCACAGTGTTTCACTTTCATACAGCAGATGATGGAGATGCAGCGACGTCAGTCAGAGGACATGAGGCAGGGCATCGATAATGCCTACCAGTTGGCGATGGTGGCAGTGGAGAAGGTGACTGCCCAACCCCAAGGAGGGCCGATTCAGCCATACCAGCCGAGGACTCCAGGTATTCAGGAGTTCCAAAAGATAAGGCCGCGGGACATCAAGGGTACGGAGGGTATCCTTTACGCGGACGACTGGATCGAGCACATAGAGGAGATTTTCTGTTTCGCATAGATATCGGCTAGACTCCAGGTGGAAGCAGCAGGCAGCATGATGCAGGATCTTGCCCGCACTTGGTACCAGACCGACCCAGGGTTGGTACTACGGGGCAAACTTGGGAGGCTTTTAAGAAGCTTTTCAAGGAGAAGTTCTTCCCTGATACTGCACTTGGCGCGTTGGAGATGCAGTTTGAGAACATGGTTCTGGGGAACCAGACTGTAGGGGAGTACGCCGGGGAGTTCTGCCGCCTGAACAGATTTGTGGAGGGCCTTAGCGAGGCAGCGAAGGCTAGAAGATTCAGAAAGGGTTTGGTTAAGGAAGTCAAGTCCTTAACCAAGAGCAATAAGAATGCTACATTTGAGGAGATTTTGATGGAAGCCATGGCAGCAGAGGATGATCTAGAGCTGAAGCAGAAGAGAGGTCGTAATTCCCATGATCTGGAGCTGAAGCAGAAGAGAGGATACATCCACCTATATCTAACTGGTCCGCAGACTAGAGCCTCCTCTGCCAAGTGAATCACAACATGTGTCATTGAAACAAAAAAAGATGGCGGAAAATACATTTCAAACACGCATAATGCCTCCACAAGTCGTTGGTGTATGTTAGAAAGCTCTGACCGATCAACAACCTTGGAGCATAGGACTTTAAAAAAAATTGACAGTTGTCGAATTGCAGCACGCAATGGTTTTCTTTTTTGTAAGCATGCATTAGAAATATTGGTAGTAGCCCTTGCATGAGAATGTGATAATCATGTGACTTCAAGCCTTTGAATTGAAAATCTTGTAAATCCACCTTATGTTTCCAATTTCCGCTATACCCAATAGGAACTTTTAACTTGCTCAAGGTTTTGCAAATTATTTCTCTCTCAGACCGGGATAATGTAAAAGGAGCCTTCGGGATAATTTTTTTCCCATCTTCTTCCACTATCCAAAGTTTTTTTTCTTATCTTCCATTCCTCTAGATCTTTACGAGCATCAACTCCGTCCTTTGACTTACCCTTAGTATCCATTATTGTTGCAAACAAGTTTTTAGCCACATTTTTTTCTACATGCATCACATCCAAATTATGTCGAAGGTGCAATTCCTGTTACAATGAATATATTAATTAATAACAATACTTGAGCATAGCATAAAAACAAAGATAAACCTATTTAACAACCCAATTATATTACCTTCCAATATGGCAAATCAAATAGAATCGATTTCTTTGACCATGGAACATTCGTATCAGTGGGCCGCTTCCTCTTATTACCTGCTAACTTTCCAAATTCTGTTTGTATACCTTCCATTTTACTAAATAATTCTGCACCAGTCAAACGTATTGGAGGCCTCCTATCTTCTTCATATCCATTAAATTTGGACTTTTGCTTTCTAAAAGGATGCTCGGCATCTCTTATGAATCTTCTATGACCCATGTAAGCAAATTTTTTTCCATGCTTTAGCCACTTCGAATCTATTTCTTCACCACATACAGGACAACCAAATTGTCCTGCAGTCCTACAACCTGAAAGATGTGCATAAGCTGGAAAATCATGTATACACCACATCAGTATTGCTTTCAAGGTAAAGCTGGTCTTCATGTGAGAATCATATGTAGTGCTTCCTACAAACCACAAATCTTTCAACTCCTCAACCAATGGTTGCAAATAGACATCAATGTTATGGCCTGGACCACTTGGACCAGGAATCAACATGGTTAACATTGTAAAATCCTTTGCCATGCATAAAGATGGAGGAAGATTATATGGAACAATCATAACAGGCCAACAACTGTACGAATTATGCATACCAAAAGGATTGAAACCATCAGTTGCGAGACCTAGCCGAACATTTCGTTTCTCAGCAGCAAACTCAGGCCACATCCTATCTATCTTCTTCCAACAAGGAGAATCTACTGGGTGCGCATATGTGTACTACTATATTCTGCACGATCATGCCATGCCATTTTTTCAGCTATCCATGGCACACTATACAAGCGTTGCAATCTTTCGGTCATTGGAAAGTATCTTAGCTTCTTCTTCGGCAACTTCTTACCTCCTTTTTTGAGTTTTCCTTCGGTTTCCATCTACTTTCACCACACTTGGGACAATTATCCTTATCTACATTTTCTCTCCAATAAAGTATACAATCATTAGGGCAAGCATGGATAACCTGATACTTCATGCGAAAAGACTTCACCAAATCCTTAGCTTTTTGAAAATTTTCTGGTATAGTGTTTCCCTTTGGCAAAACCTTCTTCATAAATTGCAACAATTCTGTGAAAAAAAGCCTCAGAGCATTGGTATCTAGCTTTCATGCTCAATAACTCTACTATAGCAGAGAGTTTTGTATGTTGATCATCACAAGAGGGATATAGGGGCTGCATTGCATCTTCCAACTTCTTTTTGTATTTAATATCCACCGGGGGATCATCTTGAACGTGAGCAGCATTTTGTTGCTCAAGGTCAATAGGATCAGCACGTCCAAATGTATCGTTGAACATGTCTTCCATTCTTGGGAATGCATTTTCAGTATGATCAACGGTTGATGAGCTAGGAGCCTGAGCATTAGCAACCGTTCTACGAGGTAGTTCTCCATGTTCGACCCAAGTTCAATATGACTTGTCCACTCCATTACAAACCAAATGCTCTGCTATTTCATCTAGTTTTTTTTGCATGAATTATAATTGCAACATTTGTCACATGGACAACAATACCAGCCATTTCCACCTAATTTGTCCTTTGTGAACTGAATGAATGATGCAACACCTTCTAGATATGCATCTGACAGTGGAGGCGCATCCATCCATTCCTTACTTGGGCGTATAGAAGACATCTAATAAAATATAAAATTATCATCAATAAACCAAAAAAATGTTAAACATGAATTAAGAAACAAACTAACAAAAATGTTAAGTCTAAGGCCCAACACTGGTGTTTTCTAGGACAATTCAACATCCAGAGAACCTCTGGTTGATATGTTATCTTCTGGATTACAAAGAGAAAAGTTGGATGATCAGTTTGGTTTCGATCACTTAAGGTTTTTATCTTGTACATAAAATTCCTATTAGCTGAGTTCTAAGGTTTTTATCATGAAAAAATATGGAGAAAGAAAAAAGAAAAAAAAGAGTGGCCCAAACCCCTATTAGTTAAAATTCTACTTATTTTTATCATGTACATAAAATTCTATTTACTGATTCTCAAATAAATTCCTCAGCAAACATGAATGAATCTCTCTCTCTCTCTAAGGTTTCAGTTATACTAAAGTTTTGGTTCGACTTTACAAATCCCCAATCTTCTACAGTTCTGTTAATGACCATTCCCTTGCTCGGATCTTGAAAAGATGAAAAGCATTTAAAACAAAAACAAAAAAAAGCCTGCAAGTCCAGGTGAAATTAATAAGGGGAAAATAATAGTGTTCACTTCAAGGGACAAAAGAGTTGTAATTAACAAGGGACAAACAATAGTGTTCACTGCAAGTTTAAGATCTTCCAGGGGGTTCCCATCTACGGACCCTTTTGTAAAGATACAAAACCCCTTTTCCGATCCAAAACCTATATTCATGTTCGGATTAAAAAATATAAGAAGAAGAACTTACCCTTGTTCTTTGATGAACCACGAATAAGGAATGATTTTCGTGGATTTGTCGACCCCCGGCGTTAATTTGAGAGAAGAAAGATAAAAATTGAATTAGGGCTCGCTCATCACAGCTCCAGGCAGAAATTTAAGAGACAAGAGAGAGAGATGGAAAAAAAAACCTAGGGCTTCTTTATTACTGAGATGTGTGGACACTGTTTCCACGTTGAACTAGTGCAGGGATAGAGGAGGGGAAGCAATCATGCAGTGATGGTAAAGCAATCAAGGCGGGGACGTCTACCTCCGACGGATCTGAGCTCTGTGCTGGCTTCGAGACTCCTTCGACGGACTCCAGGCGGGAACTCCAGGCGGGAACTCCAGGCGGGAAACAGTGCAGCGGGCAAAAATTTAGGGAAATTTTAGGGCTTCTTCACCAGAGAGATAGAGAGAGAGAGAGAGAGAAGAGAAAAGGGGTCTTTTGGCTCCAAAGTGCAGCGGGCAAAAATTTTAGGGAAATTAAGTCTCGTGAACATGTACTTTACTTTTTGATAGGTTTTAAAAGAAAAGACAGTTTTAGTCCGTCAAAAATATAGCAACTGGCATAGTCCGTCGTTATTAGCGAATCTAAAGAGTCAAAAATTAATGTTTTTGACGTAGTGAGAAGCCCTATTTTTAGCAGCAGCATCAGCAGAGGTCTTTCCAGCAGCAGAGGCCATTCCAGCAAGCACAGCAGAGGCAGGGTCAGCAGACACAGAGACAGCAGTAGGCTACTACTTGTGACTTATGTAAGAAGCCACGACACAGGTGGAGTGAGTGCAGGAAGAGGCTAGGCAAGTGCCTACTCTGTGGTTCATCAGAGCATCAGTTGAGGGAGTGTCCTGAGGCTTTCGGGCGTAAGGGACAGGGAGCAGGAACCAAGGCTCCAGTGGAGCAGCAGAGGGGACCCTTGCCGACTCAGCAGAAGAAGTTTGTTCAGCACCAGCAGCAGACTAGAGGAGGCCAGCAGGGGCGAGCTTTCGCCATGGCAGTGGAGGATACCGAGGCTGTAGGCGATCTGATAGCAGGTTCTGTTCTTATCGACTCTTTTCTCGCATTCGCATTATTTGATTCGGGTGCTTTCCATAGCTTCGTGTCTGTATCTTTTGCCATTAGATACCAGCTTTCTTCTGAACTTTTGCCTAGGACTTGCAAGATCACGACTGGGGTGGTATTATCCTTGTCAGTGATGTTTGCCAGGATCGAAGAGTAGTTTTGGGAGGCCGAGAACTGGATGTGAGTCTGCTCGTGATGCCATTACCGAACTGCGATATTGTACTCGGTATGGATTGGTTGAGCAGGCACCATGCCAGTATAGATTGTTGCGGGGGTAGAGTTCTTTTCAGTATGCTAGGAGAGCCAAAGTTTGAGTTCACCATGCGGGAGTCAGAGCAGAGCAACGGAGTTTTCTGCAGAGTTTCAGCAGAAGAGCAGCGCATGCCACATCCACTGATAGCTGAGTTTATGGATGTGTTTTCGGAGGAGTTGCCAGGGTTACCTCTGGACAGGGATGTGGAGTTCTCTATAGACTTGGTACCCGGTACAGAGCCGATATCTCAGCATGTCTATAGAGTGAACAAAGTGAGCTTGTGGAGTTGAAGAAGCAGGTGGATGAGTTGCAGGACAAGGGCTTCATCTGATCGAGTTCTTTACCATGGGGTGTGCCAGAACTCTTTGTACCGAAGAAGGATGGGTCGGTACGGATGTGTATCGACTACAGGGCACTCAACAGTCTCACGATCAAGAACAAGTACCCGCTGCCGAGGATCGATGACCTGTTCGATCAGCTGAGCGGAGCGAAGGTATTTTCCAAGATTGATCTGAGGTCAGGGTATCATCAGGTGAAAGTAAATAAGGAGGATATTCCGAAGACAGCTTTCAGGACTCGATATGGCCAGTTTGAGTTCATGGTGATGCCATTTGGGTTAACTAACGCCCCGACGGTGTTCATAAACTTGATGAATAAGGTGTTCCACCAGTACTTGGCCAAGTTTATGGTGGTGTTCATCGATGACATTTTGGTGTATTCGAAGACCCCACAGGAGCATGAGGAGCATTTGAGAGTGGTTCTAGAGACTCTCAGGAAGGAGCAGCTGTACGGCAAGCTCTCGAAGTGTGGGTTCTTCTTGGATCGAGTTGATTTTCTAGGTCATGTGATGACCGGAGATGGAATTTCAGTCGACCCGAAGAAGATCAGAGCAGTTGAGGCATGGACAGCACTGAGTTCAGTCGCAGAGATCAGAAGCTTTTTGGGATTGGCAGGATACTACAGGAGGTTTATTCAGGATTTCTCCCGAATTGCAGAGCCATTGACTAGGCTGACCCGAAAGGACACAGAGTTTGTCTGGTCAGAGGAGTGTCAGGTTGTTTTTGATGAGCTGAAAAAGCGACTGACAACAACCCCAATTTAGACGTTGCCATCAGGATCAGGCAGGTTCACTATCTACAGTAACGCCTCAGGAAAGGGTTTGGGTTGTGTCTTGCAGCAGCATGGAAAGGTGATTGCCTATGCATCCAGGCAATTACGTCTGTATGAGAAGAACTAATCTGCCCATGATTTGGAGTTGGCGACGGTTATCTTTGCTCTGAAGCTGTAGAAGCACTATCTATACGGAGAGCGTGTAAAGATCTTCACAGACCACAAGAGCTTAAAGTATATGTTTACACAGAAAGAGCTCAACATGAGACAGCGCAGATGGTTGGAGTTGATGAAGGACTTCGACATTTTATTACAGTACCATCCAGGGAAGGCCAACGTGGTTGCCGATGCCTTGAGTAGGTATCGGTAGCTATGTGTTTGACGATGGATCGTCAACTATTAGTAGATTTGGAGAGTTTGGGGATCGAGGTGATCGTGCCAGGAGTCCAGATGCAGATGTAGGGCCTTCAAATTCAGTCAGACTTGATGGAGAAGATCAAGTCAGCTCAGTTCGACGATGTTACCCTGCGGTGTATCCGAGAGCAGGTTCGAACAGGATTGGCAGATGTGGAGTTCATCATTGCGGAGGACGGCACATTGAGGCATGGTTCCAGGCTGTGTATGCCTAGCGGAGAGCTTCGGGAGCAGGTTATGCAGGAAGTCCATCGCTCTCAGTATACCATGCATCCAGGTGCCAACAAAATGTATAGAGATTTAAAGGAGCATGTATGGTGGTATGAGATGAAGCGGGAGGTAGCACGCTTCCTAGCCAGGTGTCTAGTCTGTCAGCAGGTTAAGGCAGAGAGGCAGAGGCCAGGAGGACTGTTGCAGCCATTGCCCATTCTGGAGTGGAAGTGGGAGCACATCACGATAGATTTTGTTTCTGGATTGTCGCGTTCATCAGGAGGGAAAGACGTGATTTGGGTCATCGTGGATAGGTTGACCAAATCGGCCCACTTTTTTCCATTCAAAGTGGGGACGTCTACTGAGAAAGCGAAGTTGTATATGCGGCAGATTGTCAGGATACATGGAGTTCCGGTGAGCATTGTCTCGGATCGGGATAGTCGCTTTACTTCCTATTTCTGGCAGAGTTTGCAGACTAGTTTGGGCACTCAGCTCAAATTCAGTACTGTATACCACCCTCAAACGGACGGACAGCCGGAGAGGACTATTCAGACTCTCGAGGACATGCTGCGGACTTGTGTTCTAGATTTTAGAGGATCATGGGAGGATCATCTGCACTTCGTAGAGTTTGCATACAATAGCTGTTACCATGCCAGCATTGGTATGTCACCATTCGAGGCGTTGTACGGGCGTAGATGTCGTACTCCCTTATCTTGGGATGATATTGGAGAGCGAGCTTTACTGGGACCTGAGATGGTTGTTGACGTAGCTGAGAAGGTAAAGCTCATCAGGGATCGACTTCGCGTGGCGCAAGACAGACAGCGACATTGGGCCGACAGCCACCGGAGAGCTTTGCAGTTTGAGGGTGGAGATATGGTATTCTTGAGGATTTTACCGACTCGAGGCACTATTCGTTTCGGTGGAGGAGGGAAGCTTAGCCCACACTATGTCGGACCTTTCGTTGTCAGCGGATGGGTCGGCGACATGTCATACAGACTGACTTGCCTTCTTCCTTAGCGGGAGTCCACAATATATTTCACGTATCGCAGTTGAGACGGTTTGTGGCAAATCCTAGCCATGTACTGGACTATTTTGAGATTGAGGTGGGACCTACTCTCAGTTATCCAGAGCATCCTATTGAGATTCTGGACCGACGGGAGAAGGTGTTGCGGAACCAATCGATACCCTTAGTTCACGTAGCTTGGAAGCATCACTCTCTAGGAGAGTCCACCTGGGAGAGAGGATGAGATGCGCGAACGATACCCCTATCTTTTCCAGTCTTGAGGTATGATTTTGTTCTTTCTTAATCATGCATTTTGTCTTTAATTTTGAGGACGAAATTATTTTAAGGGGAGTAGATTTGTAGCATCCACTTTTTCATAGAAGGGTATTTTAGTCATTTTAGCCATTTTAGCCTTTATGTGATTTTCTGAATATGTTGACTTGTGATTGTGCTAGCAACTGGTTTAGCCTTAGTGGACATGTATAGGGGCCTAACCATGCCTTAGAATTGTTATTTTTTATTTTTAGAATTTATTTTAGGCATTAGATTATTTTAAGGCTTTAATTGATTTATTTTAGCCTTTTTGCATGCTGGCCTTTAAGCCTTTTGACTTGGGCCCATTTCTACTTGAGAAAGAGTTGGCCCAAGTGAAACCCTAACCCCTAGAGACATAATCTTGGCCGCCCAACAGCAATAACCCCCTCCTCTTCTCTTCATTTGTAGAATTGTTGCCTCCACAAGGAAACCCTAATAGATCTCTCTCTCCAAAGCTCTTTTTCCTTCATCCGGAGTCCGTTTCTTCCCAAACGAACTCCATTGCACTCCTCGAGGAGAGGAGGATCTGCTGGAGCATTTCTAGCATGGAGACGGCAGCTTTTGCTGGAGGGAAATTGACCAACACGACAACCAAGGAGCTCTACTTATTAAGTTTTTGACACTCAATAGTTAAACCCTAATCTACCATTGTAAATCTGGAATTTCTTTCATTTTTGCATCTATATAGGTGCCCTAGACTTGCCCACAAAATTTGGTGGGATTTCGACTTCGTTTGATAGCGGTATCGGACACGTGCCGGTCCTTTACGGCACGTGTTCGACGAAATACCGCTTATGATAGAAAGTTTCTGTTTTTCGATTCTGTCTTCATGGATGTTTAGATAATATTATTTTGATAAATTTTTGTGAAGACGGATTTGGTTTTGACAACGTATCAGCAGCGTTTCGGGCAACGGACGCACGTGCACGGATCCCGTGTACGAGGTCGTGCATGCCCTGCTGTCCGTACCTTGTTTCTCGATGCACAGGTCGTATTTTCACGTGAAATTTCTTGAGCACATGGGGGCAACCTCTGCCTCCATGCTCGTAAAATTTTACGGCTTTTCGTTGAGCGAGCGCGGAGAAATCGTGCGTGCACTGCTCAGCCAATGTGCATTCAGCCTATTATTTTTATTGTTGAAACGGACTTCGTGCACGCACACGGTTTCTAATTCATTGGACGGAACATGTAAAATTCACGGGACGAGATGGAATGTAATTCTAAAATAACCGGGATGACGATCCGACCGTTTGAGTATAAATAAACGGGCGGTCCTATTTCGTTTTAGGAGTTTGGAACTTTGGATTTAATGTTGCTTGAATGGAAAGACATATTTTGTTATTATGGTTTGTAATCCTATTACATTTGAAACCAGTTTGAAGCTTAATGGATGACTATTTGACTAGTGAAGTATGGTATATCAATTTGCATACGTGCTAGATTTTTTTTACATGAAGTAAGGAACATGCTTGGACCCGTAAGCCGGTTCGGACCTGTTTCAAACGAGTCGAGTCTGATTCGATTTCAACAATTCCGAGGTCCCAGTCTTGCCTGTACCCACTCCCAATTTGTTACATGGGTTTACTGTAAAACTTATGAACATTTAGTTGTTTATATACTAGTGTTCTGGACATACGCCTTACATGTGCAATTTTTAGTGAAGGAAGAGAGGCGCACCATAGAGAGAGAGAGAGAGAGAGGGAGGGGGGTTACGATGGAACATGGACACTTTCATCCTCAGCTTCACCATGGCTTCTCTGGACATGGGGACTCATATCGCCGAAGAAAGCACTTTCCGGATGCCTGCACCAAAATCTTTCGGTGTATAAGCTGTGATCACTCCATCTTTTGCAGCAGGAGTTCTTAGTGAAGTGGCAACACCTAGCGTATCGACAATAACAAAAAGCATTGTCGAGACTTATACAAGTGTCTTCCTCATTTCTATGAATACTCTGGTTCAGATGGCCTTGGAGAGAATTCACCCTTACGAATCGTTTGGAGAACTGCTTCCGTTGCAAATGAAGCCATCCATGGTCTCGATAATATTAGGAGAGTCAACTACTTAGAGTATGTCCTATATGAGCTGGAAGAGCCTATTAAAATTTACCAGGATCTGACGAGAGGTAATTAAAATTTACCAGATGAGCTGGAAGAGCCTATTAAAATTTACCAGGATCTGACGAGAGGCAATATCCAGAAGCTGTTAGACGCAGAATTTGAGGCAATAGCTCGTGAATACGAAGCATGACAAGTTGCCTTGAATAACTCTATAATTGCCTTCTCAACACAATCTGGTGAGCTGCATTCAAAGATCATCGAATCTACAACTTCCATTGAACTTTACAAGGCTGAGGTAGTTGAGAAAGAGAAGGAAGCAGCTGAGGGTCAAGCTCGCCTTCAAGAGTTGGAAGCAGAAATGGTTAGACTTCGTGCAGCAGTTACAGCAGTAAGTAAGCATGAAGAAGAAGTATTGGAATTATATCAAGCTGCCTCGAGTCGTCTGGAATATCTGACGAGGCAACAAAATGAATTTGTCCAAACTCAGGGGGCAGAAATTGAACGCCAAGTTACCGTATTGCAATATTTTAAACTAGAGACTCAGAGAAACTTAGCCAGGTCAAGAGTGATTTCTACCAAGGTGGAACAAGCTGAATCTTTAAAGAAGTTGATTATTGATCTTAGCACTCAGCCTTCAAAGTGAATGATTGAAATAACTTTGTTTTGATGAATGTAATAATTTTCTATGTTCACATGATATTAAATAAAAAATAATGATCTTTTTGTGGCTCTATTACTTATTACGTATCTGTTTGAGATACAAGCAATAGATAGAATTAAGACATATGTTCAGAGGTACTGGACGTGACATATCTCTTGAAAATGACAATATTCATTATATTTGTTCAGAGGTAATGTGGACATGATAGAATATAATTCAAGAATATTGTCATTTCTGGGGCGACATCATCCGAGGTAATGTGGACGAGATAAGTCGTTAATGTGGACAATAGAATTTAGAGGTAATGTGAACGTAAATTCGTATATCTTTTGTTTATCCTTGGGCTAACTCCGACTCAAGAATAGGATATCATTTAAAATAACTGGGTTTCAAAAGATAATGATTGTAATGATGTAGTAGATGTTATAAGTTGACTCTGCTGGGAATTTTGAATGATTTGAAGTAGATACATAGTATACATTCTCAAACATAATATTTCTTCACAAATTTGCCATTGATAGGCATCATAGCGATTCGACCGTCCATTCCAGTTAGTTGATAAGCTCCGTTAGAGAAAACTTTGCTTACAATGTAGGGACCTTCCCACTTTGGTTCAAACTTGCCCTTGCTCATGTGTGTCGTAGTCATAGGACGTCTAACAGTAAGGACAAGCTCGTCTTTTTGAAATGTCCATACTTTGGCTTTACGGTTGAAGGCTTTTGAGATACGGGTTTGATATAGCTCGATATGTTGTTGAGCTATTAGCCGCTTCTCGATCGTCAAGTGCTTCAAGCTCCTGAAGTCAAAGATGATCATTCTGTTATGAGCTCATTGGTAACGGCTATTCTCAGTGACGAGATTTAAATTTCTAAAGGTAGGACAACTTTGAATCCATACACCGAAGAGAAATGTGCATAGCCAGTCGGAGTACATATAGTAATACGGTAGGCCCATAGACATTCTTCAAGTTTTTTGCTCCAGTTCCGTTTATTAGTAGAAACGAACTTCTTGAGAAGCTTGATGATCGTTTTGTTGAATGCTTCTGCCAAACCATTAGCTATGGGATTATATGATGTCGAAGCAACATTATTGATTCGATTATCATTACAGAATCGACTAAACATCTGACTAATAAATTGAGGTCCGTTGTCATAGATGATTCGTCGAGGAACGTCGAATCTGTATATCACATGGTGTTTGATAAAGTTGATGACACTGCTCATCTTGACTTCAGCTCAGGGTATAGCTTCTACCCACTTTGAGAAGTAATCGGTTATAGCTAATATAAACCATTATCCTCGACATAAAGGTAGATTAATATGGCTGGTAACATCCATGCCCCAAGCTTTAAAGGACCGTGATGTTGCAGTGGGATGTAAGAACTCTGATTCTTGGTGGATAAAATCTGTATAGATTTAACATGCTTGGCATTTTCTTGAATATTTAATGGCATCTGACACCATGGTAGGCTAATAATATCCCACGTATCGGATCTAATCCTGTAGCTTAGGACCAGGCTGATGTGCACCACATACACCATCATGGGCATCACGTAGTATATGTTTTGCTTTATTTTCCCCAAGACACCATAGAAGCATACCATCAAATGATCGCCGATAGAGTGTTTTGGAGGTGTGATTATAGTAGAATCGGAGTGTCCGTCGACGAATTATCATTGCTTCTTTGGGATCTTCAGGTAAGATGTCATGCACCACAAAGTCGATAAAAGGAGCCCTCCAGTCTTCACCCGTTGTGCAAATCTCGACTGAATTGTTGTATTCAAGGTGCAAATTATTCTCGATGCAGAATAATTCCCTATTAGTGATGTCGATCATCTGTTGTCTTTTCACAGGAATCTTTAACACTGCTGCTAGATTAGCGAGTGCATCAGCTTCTGTATTGCACGCTTGACATACATGTTCAATGAAGAAACCATTGAACGATGTAGCCAATTTTGCTGCTTCTTCTTGATATAGGATGAGATCTTGATGCCGAACTTCATACGTGCCCCTAACCTGATTGATAAATAGTTTAGAGTCTCCATATACTTCAAGATACTCGATGTCCAACTAGTTAGCCAATTTGAGACCGATAGGTAGAGCATTGTATTCAGCAACATTTAGAGCATGGCTCGTCCAGAAAAAAGGCTCTTTGAATGGCCAGTCCTTCGAGAGATACAAGAATGATTTCAACTCCAGTGACGATAATTCCTATGGGTCCGATTCGGGATACACCATCAAAGAATAGACGCCAAGGAAGGATTTTTTCTGAAATCATGTTAAATTCTAGACTTTCATTACGAATTTTGTCATAGAGTTTATACGTTTTAGGAATTGGATGGGCAGCCAAGAAGTCAGCCAAGACTTGCCCCTCAACAAACTTTTGTGGAACATAGACCATATTATATTGTGCTAGCAATATAGCCCATGTAACGAGTCTGGAATTGAGTGTACTGGGCTTCTACATCAAGACCGGAGGGGGTTAACTTGGGAGATGACATGAATGGTTTGGCCTGTGATATAATGCCGCATTTTCTAGACAGAAAACATCAAGGCTAGGCATTCTTTTTCCACCGACCTGTATCAATGTTCAGTACCGATCATTGTACGACTGAGATAATAGATTTCTTACTCATGGCCTTCTTTGTTCTTCTAGGTAGTAGGGCACCAAGGGAATGATCCATTGCTCAAACATATATTAGAAAGTGTTTTCCTGTAACTGGAGCCACTAGGGCTGGAGGGTTCATCAAGTACCATTTTATGTCTTCAAATGCTTGATGGCATTCGTTAGTCCAAATGAAAGACACACCTTTCTTCATCAATTGAGTGAATGATCTGCAACATCCAGAGAGCTTTGAAATGAATCTCCTGATATACGCAAGCCGTCCCTGGAATCCTCGTAGCTCTTTTAGGTTGTGTGGAGGACGCATCTCTTGGATGGCTCTAACTTTCTCCGGGTCAACGTGTATACCCTTAGAGGTTATAACGAATT
>JANAVB010018198.1:12809633-12854633 GCA_029216955.1 Iris pallida | reverse complement strand
GATTGGTCTAGTTCATGAGTGTGAAGTTTGTTGGAAAGAAAAGTCTAGTGTTGCGCTTCCAATATCAAAGTCACGGCAGAGGTTATTAGGTGATACGGATAGGAGTGGCGCTATGAACCATTGTTTATTAATCAATTAGAGCCAATCTATTCCACTCATTGCTAGTTCAAGCACCCTATGTTCTAAAGAGGCTTGGAATCTATACACCTCGAAATTCTTATACTCTACTTAAACAAAGACACGATTTTAGGATAGAATGTATTTGTCAAATTCAAGGTGGCGGTCTTTTACCGCGATTATCTAACCCACAAGCAAAAGACTATAAAATGCAATACAAAATCGTATCGCAATTTCTAAACGATTAGAAGAACGGTTATAAATGGAATACAATTCTAAGAGGTAGAGTACACTATGTTCAATGTTCTACGCAACTTATGAAAATTGATTAATCGTGGGAAACTCGGTAGTAAGACTTCTAATGAAGATCAAATTTCAAGGAGATGTATGAGAATATAAGGTACTCCGGATCGCAGTCATAGACTCGATGGGAAGCCTAAGTATTACTCATTTAACATTGCCCATGTATTGACCATATTTCACCAAGACAGTAGAAAGGCCTTAGTCAGGAACAACCAAAAATAAGTTGGTACAACATGATTCCATTCATCTCATAGCATAGCCTACAAGAGATATGGTTACAAAATTTATGGAAGAAGAATTAGTGGACCAAGAGATGTGGATTAAATAATCGGTATAAGGATCTATTTCATCAAGTTTGGTTTTTATAGCCCAAATATGGCAATATGCAAGGATGGGTTTAACTGGGTCTTAATAGATTCCCTAATTGGACATCGATCTTTGATTGAATGAATCATAGGTTTTAATCTATATTAACTAGATGAGGTGCTATGAAATCAATCTAAGCTATTACTAGTAGGTTAGGGTAATCTTATAGGTTCCAAGTTAAGTGGTCGGGCTAATTTTTTAGCCGGGTTGGTTAATTAGGTTCCTAAAGCCCGAGAATATGCCTTCTGCGACTTTCGTGTTTAAGTAGCATAAGAAGACTCAATTGAGTGGTACACTAATGGCATGTGCGTAGAGGATTCAAGTATATCACAACCATCTATTGGGTCGAAAGATTTGAGTCCAGGTTGAGTCTCTAATTGGTGTCGAAAAGTATACCGGTATTATGGTAAAGGTTATCATTAGTCATTTTAACCTGAAAGTCGTATCATAAAAATAGAGTACAAGAGGACGTGTTTTAGTGGAACATGATATGTCTACATGAAGGTGGAGTCGTCTATGTGTTGTATGTGAAATTTGTTGGAAGGTAATAGCTGGTGTCGTGCTCCGAATATTAATGTCACGGTCGGGAACACCAAATGATCTAAATGGTAAGTGGGAGTTCATAGGGCACTAATTATCAACCGAATGGAAATCAACTCATCCTGATCAATCGATAACCTAGTAACACATAAAATTTTTAGAAGGCTTAGAATCTATTCACTCCAAAATTTCTTTCTCTGAATTAAGACTAAGGCACGGTTTTAGGATTAATGAGGTTAGAAAATTTCAAGGTTGTGATATCGTGCTTGGGCTGTGAGTATAAAGGAATACTACACAACATGATAGATAACGTGATATGGTATATATGAATCAATTGAAAGGTGGTTCTCCGATTTCAAATATATGGAACGATTGGGTAAATATAGCTTCCATGGCCATAGGTGGTATGGCAAAATAAGGGGGACATTCTGGGTATAACTTCCCACAAATATGAGCATTTGTTTTTTCGCAGTAAGTAAAAGCGACAAATAATAAAAAGTTCAAAGGAGAGGGAATCAATGCGAATACGGGGTTCTAAGGTCGATTGAATAATTCAAACAGAGTTGTCAAGACAGTTGTAAATGAGTTCATAGAGACACATATATCTCAATCCACGTTGGATAATCATATGAAGAGCGAAACAAGTGCACTAAGGTTGATCAGACCACAATACACCGATTCTAATTAGACGATATGTTAGTGGGCGTCCCCAATAAACATATGTTCTGAACAAGCTCGATAAATAATAAGCTTGCTAAGCTAGGCTGTAATAGTGGCATCAATCAAGGTAGTGCAAAAATATAAGTACGCGAGATAATGATAAAAGTAGATATAAATAATTCAAGTTCCATAAGAATCTAAGTTTTATCTAGTGTTTGCGCTTACACATTCGTCATACTATCTTCTTTTCTCAGGCCTTGGTTGAACTAATGAGCATATTCTAGGTAATCTTCTTAAAATCCTCTTTAATGGTTTGTAAGGACATATAGAGTGATAGGATATGAGGCGTACTACCCATCTTATAAGGGTTCAACTAGTAGGGTGACTGAGCATTATTACACGTATACCTAGTATGAATCATCTTCCTAACCTTTATCAAGCACGGGAGGAAAGATAAGAATTACTATAGAAAGGGATCAAACAAGAGGCAAATCAAGGCTGTCAAACGAGAGTTTAAAAATAGAATTCAAAGAAGGAGATCAAGTATGTGGATGAGATCCTAAACTCTAATCTTATATGCAGGCTCACAGCGGTACTGTAATGTAATTGAAGTGATACTCAACCTACATGGGTCACCACAAAAACATGTAACACCCCAGTCCCAAAATACTTAGAAGTAAGTACATAGACATGCCAGCTGTATACATACAAAGTATCTAGAATTCTCGTATGTATACATAAGCTGTACAATACAGTAAACCACGACAGACTAAATCTCATCCACAAATATAAAGAAAAAATGGTAGAAATCGACTAAAAATTGTTATTTTGTACAAGACGTTGGGAGGAGACAAATCTACTACCAACTATGGAAAGAGAAGAAATACATAAACGATAAAGGAAATTTGCCGTGCGATGCGAAGACGATCCAAGTGTATTCATCTCGAAGGAAGAGAGTCAAGTATGGCCTTGGCTAGAGCACCTGTGGAAATCACAAAAGCACACCAGGAGAGTTCACCAGGTCCTCAGAGGGACGTAACAAGATACAGGAAGAACATGCCATAATAAACTGAATATAAAATATGACACAAGTCACAACTAAAAGTAAAGTGTTCTAACCATAACAAGTTTCAATATCGTATCAACGAAACATTGGTCCACCCCTACAACCAAACAAGGAAAAGGGGTAGCACCCTACTCCGTGATACGACACTATCCCATGTACTATTAGAATGGAGTGACATGACATCAACTCAGGTTACCTAACCATTCTAGTATGCAATTTAGAAGACAACTCAACGTATGGGCAGGTAAGGGCTGACTCCCCCATGACTAACTCACAACTCAAGACAAACACATGTCAAGTACCAATACTATCAGCCGACATAACTCGAGGCTAGCAGCCCACGTGACCCATCAGTCCACATAGCTCGATGCTAGTTACCGTCGTAACACGACTACCATAGTAAGCAGTTACTACGGCTTTGGATTTGGATAGCCCATACATTTAACTGTCTTCTCCCTCCCAAGTTCACTAACATAAGGAAGTCAACTAAGATTAGGTTTATATGCATATTAAAGACAAGAAAGAAAAACAACTGAAAGCAAAATAAAGTAAACTATAAATAGCAAGTCATGGATCCAACTAAAAATAAATGTGTAATAAATATGCAGTAACTAAATAAAGAAAGATGCAACTAATTATAAGTAGTAAATAAGGAAAGATATCTTGCATAAGGTTGTGTGCAAAAGGGCAGGATCCAATAGCTCAAACCGACAATCGATTACACAAGAAAGCCAAATCTTCCAAACGTCCTCGGATGCTGAAATAAATACCACAAACAATTTTGGTATAAAAGATATGTCGTAAAATGCCTGACCAAAAGTCCAATTCTGGACACAAGGGTAAAATCATAATTTCGGATCAAAATGATGTCCACCGTTGGACCCGTTTTGTACCGAAAAGTGTGCCAGTATCTATGGTCTCTACAGTTGTCAAACTACATGTCTAAGAGTCTAGTTTGAAGAGACGAACCCAACCGTATGTCCAAAGTTCGATTACCGTAGGTCGTGCACAATTTTGCCCGTTGGAGCTGTAGAAGCATGGAAAATATCGGGTTCATGCGGATCACAACTGTCCGCATGAGTACTTTGGGACAAAGTGGTCCGCATAAAGAAGATCCGCATGACAGACTTGGCATGCCCCCTACGGCCGATCTTCACTATCTCGCAACCAGACTGATTTGAGCCACAGAAAGAATAGTTACTTATGCGGCTAAGTTGATCAACCCTTCTGACAAAGCTGACAGCTCTGACACTCTGACAAAAAGAAGATAAGACGTGATCAGACAAAATGTCATGTCACCAGACTGGACATAGTCATGCGGCTAGAAGAATTGTGACCCGAGCCGTATGAACCTTATGTGGCTCAATCCATGCGCGCTTCATGCGGCCAAGGGTGACTGCAACCTGAACCGCATGAGCTTTATGCAGCCCAGAATATAGAATCTATACGGCTCAAAAAGTCCCCAAGCTATATGTAGACTAAAGGAGACTGCGACCTAAGCCGCATGAGTCTTATGCGGCCCAGCATGGCCGAATATTGAAAGACCTATGCGGCTCAAAATGACTCAAGCAGACTGATCCTATCCTGCGATAGGACACGTGGCAGGCAGACCAAGTCTCAACCACCCAGATTTGCTGCAATAAAATCTCAACAAATCACCAGCTGCGGTCAAAGAGCGGGTATTTGTGTGCTGTTGTAGCCACATGGACACGTGGCCATCTATGCGGCTCAAGATATACATCACTATAAATAGCAGGGTACCACACCCATACAAAAGGTTGGCAACCTATGAAGGACAATTTCTTCAAGAGCAAGGATCGTGTCAGATAGTCCAAGGAGTAAGGCAGAGTTGCTACACTTTTTCGAGCCTCTATCGTCACTTCCCAGAATCAAAACTAAACAATTGTACTTAGATTGTTTCCTAGGATTTCTTTCTAGGCTTTCTCTTGTACAAGCGAGTTTGCAATCAAGTTCAATTCCTCTATAATTCTTGTTCTTGATATTTAATGGCAAATACGATGGCGACACTGCTGGGGACATCCTAATCCTCTGATGAGAAGTTGGTGACGCAATCTGACACGTCCAAGCTCGGCTCTATGCAGCAAATGCTCGTGGTTCATTTTGACCAACGAGCATTCGAAGAAATGCTCTCTGAAGGGAGCGCCAGTCCGTCACAGAAGCGAGCCAACCCAAAGAGAACCCGCAGGATGTCGAAGCACAAAACTGTTACCCCCGACCAAGTTCTCGAAGAAGCTCCTTCTGCGGCCCAAGATGGTGATCAAAGCTCTTCTGCGGCCTTGCTTCCGACCGCGGAGAACCCCACTGTCCCTAAATCCAGCAAGATGCTGAGCTTATGGGGGCACAAGGGAAATCCATACGGACGAGCAAGAGGCCGCATAAGAGAGATGAGCAATCTGCATATGCGACAGCCAACTATAGCCGCAAGTAGATGGTCCATGCGGCAACCAACTCCGGCCGCAGGCAGATGGCCCATGCGGTAGCCAACTCTGGACGCAGGCAGAGAAGGCCCATGCGACAGTCAACTCTGGCCGCAGGCAGATAGCCCATGTGACAGCCAACTCCGGTCGCAGGCAGATGGCCCATGCGGTAGCCAATCCTGGCCACCGATAGGGTGTCTCATGCGGCCCTGTCAGAAGCTCTGTGTTCGACCATCTCTTATGCAGGCCCGACTCCATGCGGCATATTGAGAATGTAGAATATTCTAATCTAGACTCTTCTTATTATGTGCCTTCAGGTGCTAAATCGAAGAAGTCTAGGGCAGTGCTGGCCCAACAAGCCCAGTCAACTTTCTAAGTCGCTGACCGTCAGCGAGCGCCGTTAACTGTTATAAGGGCTCCTGATGGAAAGTTGTACAGAACCACCCGCGTCCAGTCCCCCAGGGCTAATAGACAAGGTGGGTGTCAAAAGTTTTCCTCCAACGATCGAGAGCAAGTACTTTGACTAACCTCAAATCAGGGAGCAAACATGATACCTACGTACCCGTGTGTTCGGGTTACCCGAGCCCACAAATTAGATATAAAGGTAGATCATTCTGATATCGACTTGCGAGAGGTGATTACTCACAAATGCAAGGAGAAAAAAGCATCATTGGCATGTGATGAGCCCTTTTTGGGACATCTTTGCACCCAGGTCATCATCCACTTCTGTTGTGATAAGTCAGCAGCACCTAATGATCGGCAGTCCATTTTTCTATGACTGCACCAGCCAGCACCTGTCCGACAACAACTTGAGGAACAGGTGCAAATCCTGGGAGACGAGGAATTCCCTTTTGCCTCTTGTACTTCAACTCGGAAGGTTCTTTCCAGCAATGGAGGAAAGAAGACAGGATCTTTCAGCCCGGCAATCTCAGCCAGCACTGCAAAAAAACTCTTGTTTGGAGGGTTGCCACCGACATCCACAGGGGGTCTCTACCTAGGCACTCAATCCAGAAAGAAGCTTCCAACACTCGGGGGTGCACCCTCGACCTCCCTGGGGGTAGATAAAGATGGGGGTAGCAGTCCCCTCAATGTATGCGACAACCCGGTATTCCAAGAACATACACAAGGGTAGCGATCTACGGGAATTATGCAACAGACTTGGACTTCCCCGAGGGTGACCGCCTTCGCCAAGACGATGTGGCTTCCTGCGCAGGGGGTAGCACCCCTTCCGAGTCCGAGGAGGAAGATATTCCGTTATTCCCCGATGATTTCTTTATACGAGAGTACGACATGGAGAGAACCTCTTCGACGATCCTTTCCACGTCTACCCACGTGCGGACAGTCTTCATGGCCGACGATGATCATGAAGCGCCCACTGACCGACAACGTCTAGAAGTACTTGAAGCCATGCTCCTGTCCTTGGTCAAGTCAGTAGACAAAATCAAATCTGCCTTGCCAACTCAACCGGCAAGGACACCTGGACAAACAAGTTTGGGACCCGCAGTCAATACGAATTCCAACACGACCGCTCCTCCTTTGGGTAACAATCCTCTAGGAGCATCCGCTCCTTCAGCTGCAGACGAAGCCAGGAAGGCGAAGAGAGAGGTCCAGGAGGGAGGTCTAGAAGCTTTAAGCAATGTTTAATGCCCGAGACTCCTCCCCTGACCTCAGAATACGGCAACCATATCCCGTTGCATGGAGAGATGTTCCTTTTTCACCACGGTACAAACCGTTTCATATTGATTCGTATGACAGGAAGACCTCTGCTAGTCAGTACATGACGTATTTTAAGGTCACAACAGACCAATTGCTGCGTAGCGATGCCATCCTCAAGTGATTATTCATCGAAGCATTGGAGGGGATCGCGTTCGACTGGTACCGCAACCTTCCGGACAACTGCATCCGTTCTTTTGAAGGCTTCAAGCACATATTCCTAGAAAGATTCTACAGAGTGGGACATCCCTCATGGACGTCGTTTAGGGGGACAGAGAGCTAACAAGGAACTATATCGAACGGTTCTACCAAACCACAACGAGATTGCCCCAAGCCAATCTCGAAAGCTCCTTGATTGAAATCTGCCAGAAGAAGTTGCTCCCCGCGATCAGCCTCTGGATGGGTGAAGATCAGTTCAGGAATTGGACGACCTTTATCATATGTGCCACCAATACGGAGGTGACGTTAAAGAAGGTTCGCCAGCTGGGATTACACATCCCGGATGGAGTGGTCAAAGGCAAACGTCCTGGTACCCTCCAATAACAACAACACCAACGGTACCTCCAATAATCGAGACAATAAAGACAAGAAGGCCATGGTCGCTGGTACGACCAAGAAGCCTGAACAAAAGCAGGCAGAAGCTCAGTGGCCCAAGATGAATTACTCATTCGAAGATAGTCATGTCAAGCCTATCATCGACATGCTCTTGCAAGGGGATAGGAACCAACTCCCTCCACCAAGGCGCGAGCCTTGAGAGGTGGAGATGGAGGACCCAAAATACTGCCATTTCAACCGCTATGTTCATCATCACACTCAAGACTGATTTCAATTAAAGCGGTACATCCAGAGTCTTATCGACTCTAAAGCTCTGTCGCTAGACTTTGATGAGGTTACCATGGCGGCAAACATGGTATTAATTCAGTTCGGTGACTTCTCTCCAACAAGTACTCAAGATGGGGTAATACCTATCTTCCGAGCAACGATGGAGGTTACTAATCTTTCCCCCATCCGGGACCAGACGAATGGCTTAGTACCTCTCACCATTTCACGATGAGAGGTCATGTGGGTGCATCCAAACTTAGTGCCTGAAGTTACCCAGGTGGTGCCATCTCCAGCCAACAAGAAGAAGGACAAGAAGTCCAGATCCTGCCATACTATTTCAATCGAAGCTGAGGAGGTAGCGGCCGTTGTTACCCGGTTAGGGGTACAAGTCCAGCCCACTCTGGGTAGTTCAGTCGAGGACCCTCGGCCGGCAATGATGTCTGCCACTGATGTTCCGGGGCAATCTTAGCCTCCACCGACAGACAGGGCCAAGCCGAAGAAAACCCACTTCGACGGGCCGCTCCGTAAAGATGCACCTCAAGGGCTGGAGAGACCTTACAACTTTGACATATTAGCACAATTGGCTAATACGCCGACAAAGTTGTCATTATACGAGCTCCTAAGGCTCTCCAAGGATCTTCGTGTCATATTTAGTAAAGCGTTCCAGAATGCTGACGCATACTTAGCCCAGGTCAAACCTACAGGGGAAGACTCGTCGGCAGATCTCCACGGCAGCAACTATGCGAATGCAATGCCCAACATCGTATTCACCCAACAGGACATGTTGATCAAGACCAACTTACATGATCGCCCCTTGTACTACACTGGATACATAGGCGATATTAAGGTGGATCGGATGCACATCGACCCTGGCTCGTCGATAAGCATCATCCCGAAAAGCTTGCTTCAAGTCCTCTGTATCCCGTATGCACCGGCTAGCGGCGACCAACACTGCCATTAGCGATTTCAACTCGGGAATGAGCTACCCCTTAGAAAATATCTGATTGAAATGTCAGAACGGCGACCTGAGGACGGAGGTTACCTGCTAAGTCATAGATGCAGATACGTCCTACAATATCCTATTGGGGCGTCCGTGGATACATGACTACATGATCGTGCCATCCACACTCCACCAGTGCTTCAAGTATGTTAGTAAGCATGGCTTCGTAAAGACGGAATTTGTCGACATCGATCCCTTCAAAGGGGTTGAGTCTTATTACTCTTTGGAGGCTTATCTATACGAAGAATCCAAGAAGCACATAAATGACGAACTGGATGTCATCACAGGGCCAGAGGAACCCTTGACAATTCATCTCCAAGCCTGTAAACCGGGCAAAGACGCACCCCTTATCGCAACTTTCCATAAAGATGTGCCCGGTTCTCTCACTCCAGCTGCACAGTCGGAACCGATGGTCATCCAACTCCCAAGGTCCATCCAAAAGCCAAAATCCGTCATAGGGCCGATGGTGATTCGATTGCTAAAATCCAATCAAAGGCGACCGAAAGAAGCGAGGCCCTCTGGGGAGCCGATGGTGATCCGATTGCCAAGATCCAGTCAAAAGCAATCGTAAGACACGAAGTCCTTTGCCAAGCCGGTGGTTATCCATCTTCCCAAGACGAGCCGGCAACCAAGTGTTGATCCGAGACCCTCAGGCAAGCCAAAGCCACAAGTAGAACCCTTGGTGGTCAAGTTAACCAAGACAGCATCCCAACCTCCGGTCACGCAGGGGGTAGCTGAAGAGGAGGTAGAACTCGCGAAGTATCTTGTTGAAAATATGGATAGTTCCTCTCCTGATGATGTAATCCCTGTGGACAAAATTCCTTATTTCATCAATAAGAGGCTGCCATTGAACTATCCTGAGTGTAATAAACTTAATCTGATGCATACTGCGGGGTACGGTCGGGACATCATCCTGCACACACAGGTGACAACTGTCCATACCGCAAACCGACTTGCTCCCGTTAAAGGTGCCTACTTTCTAGTCCCAGATAGAAGTGAAGGGGATCACACGATCATCTTTGGCCGAAAAGAAGGTCCTCAACCCTTCATGCCTCAAGAGTTTGATCTCGAACTCGATACTGGAAGATTACCGGTCTGCCTGTATAGTCCTCAAGATAAGTACTTCATGCAAAAGCAAGGGTATGACATGGAGGGTACCCCAGGACTGAATTACAGCAACGGTCGACGATCGCCTCTACAACTATCAACTCCGTCTGGAAAACCTCAGGATTATTACGGCAAGTCCAAATGTGGCCTCTGTTATATTACACCAGCAACAACGTCCGAGAACTCCGATGAGGAATACGACTGGCATTTTTACTCATCCGAATCACCTGCATACGATTCTGATGACAGCATTAGAGATATATTCAGGCAGACATTATCTGTCAACATGGCATCCACTGACATTGAAGAGAAAGACGAAGATCTACTCGAACCTCTTGAATTGGAGCCATGGGTCCAACAACTGGACGCACAATAGGAGAAGTGCTTTGAACCAGGTGACCCTCTCACTGAAGATAAGGTCATGCAAGTTGACCTCGGTGATGAATCCTCTCCAAAGCCAATCTTCATCAGTAAAAGCCTGATGGACGGCGAGCGGGAGTCGTTGTTGCAACTCGTCAGAGAGTGTATCGACGTTTTTGCTTAGGGCTATGAAGACATGCCAGGGCTAAACCACAAGATTGTACTTTATAAGCTCAATATTCATCCAGATGCAAAATCAGTCAAACAGCAGCAACGACGGTTCCGTCTAGACATCATGAACTCCATTGAAGAGGAAGTAAATAAGCTTATAGCTAGCGATTTCATCCGCGAAGAGCAGCACCTAGACTGGATAGCTAATATAGTACCAGTTATCAAGAAGAATAGAAAGATCCAAATCTACATCGACTTTCGCAATCTGAATGCGACATGTCTTAAGGATGAATTCCCTCTTCCCATCACCGATATAATGATCGATAATACATGTGGCTTCGAGCGCATGTTTTTTATGGATGGCTTTTCAGGATATAATCAAATCAAAATGTCTCCTGACGGTGAGAAGTATACGTCATTCAGAACACCGATCGGTGTATATTTTTACGCAGTCATGCCTTTCAGCCTGAAGAATGATGGTGCTACATATCAACGAGCTATGAGTGCCATCTTCAGAGATCACTTGTACAAGACAGTTGAGTGTTACATTGACGATATCGTCGTCAAAAGCCGCTCCAAAGATGATCACTTACACGATTTGAGGACAGTGTTCGACCTTATGCGAGCGGACAATTTGAAGATGAATCCCACCAAGTCCTTTCTAGGTGTGTCCAGCGGGAAGTTCTTAGACTTTGTCATTACTTCACGGGGCATTCACATAGACCCTGATAAGACAAAGGCAATCACGGAGATGAGTCCATCGAGGAACCTCCGTGAACTCTGCGACCTTCAGGAAAGATTAGCCTACATCAAGAGGTTCATATCTAACCTCTCAGGGCGATGTCAACCCTTCACACAACTTATGAAGAAAGGCGTCTCTTTCATATGGAATGAGGAATGTCAACGTGTCTTTGATGACATTAAAGAATACCTGTCGAATCTGCCAGTTCTGGTAGCCCTGGTCGCAAGAAATCCCTTCCTGCTCTATGTACGGGTAATAGAACACTCCCTTGGTGCCTTGCTAGCACAGAACAATGATGTGGGACACGAGCAAGCCATTTACTATCTCAGCCGAATGATGGTGGGGCCGGAGCATAGGTACACCGCCATGGAGAAGGAATGTCTTTTCTTGGTGTTCGCCATTCAGAAAACACGATACTATGTATCAGGACAGACCATCCATGTTGTCTCGCGAGTTAATCCTCTCTGGGTTCTCATGACCAAGCCAGGCACACTCAGTTCTGGTCCAGCCACATGGGCAATACTATTATCCCCCTATGATATGGTCTTCATTTCGCAGAAGGCTGTCAAAGGTCAAGCCTTGGCTGACTTTCTAGCAGCCCATCCAGGCTCAGAAACAGCCAGAATCTATAAAGAAATCCCAGACAAAGTCGTTAACTCAAACATAACTTCGAATGATGACGTTTGGCAAATGTTCTTTGACGGTGCTTCAAGAACAGGGCCACAAGGTGATATCGTCGTTGGAGTCGGGGTAGTATTAATTTCTTCCTCTAGGTTGGTAGTCAATCGGGTATATTCTCTCACAGAGTCTTGTTCAAACAATGTAGCCGAATATAATGCTCGGGTCATCGGACTTCGAATCGCAAAAGAGGTAGGGGTCAAATACCTGTAAGCGTATGGCGACTCACAGCTGATTGTTAATTAGATCCGAGGCTCATACTAGGTTCGTAACGTGGACCTGATTCTCTATCATCAGACAGCAATTGCTATCATTGCAATCTTGGAGGGTTTCTTTATAGAGCATGTTCCTAGGCACCAGAATATTGAAGCTGATGCCCTAGCAGGCCTTGCCGCTTCTTTGGCGGTTCCAAATTATGCTCATCACCTAGTCGACGTGATAGGCCATGAGTTGGTATGTCCCAAAAATAACGTTCAACTGGATATAAGTTACTCCGCCCAAATAACCAATGACGTACAAGACTGGAGACTCCCGTACATCGACTTTGCAGTCTACGAAATCCTGCCTGAGAATATGAAAGCAGCAACTTCCATCAGAAGGCGTTCTCTCAGATTCTTTTATGACACAAAAACAAAAATATTATATCGACGATCTTACAACGGGCTGCTGTTAAGATGTCTGTCAAATGCAGAAGCCAAAGAAGTCTTATGCAAGGCTCACGATGGCGTTTGCGGTACTCACCAACCTGAACCGAAGTTGCAGGATCATCTCCATCGGATGGGCTACTACTGGCCTACGATGGTAGCAGACGCAGTCAACTATGTAAAGAAGTATAAGGCTTGTCAGATCCACGCAGATTTCATACATCTGCCGTCCAAATTCTTGCACCCAATGGTGGCCTCTTGGCCATTTGAAGCATGGAGAATAGACGTCATTGGCCCAATAACCCTGCCGTTGTCCAAAGGACACCGGTTTATACTTGCAATCACCGACTACTTCTCCAAGTAGGCGGAAGTTGTTCTGCTGGCAGAAGTAAAGAAATCAAATGTGATCAGTTTCTTAAAACATCATGTCATTTACCGTTTTGGACTGCCACGGAGGATCATTCATGACAATGGTCTGCAGTTCGTAAGCCATGCCTTCTATCAATTCTATGACAAGAATCGAATTCAAAATGTTGCTTCAACAGCATACAACCCATCAGCTAATGTTCTGGCCAAAGCCTTTAACAAAACCATAATCAAGCTTCTCAAGGAATTCGTATCTTCAAACAAATACGACTGGAATGAAAAGTTGGGTGAATGCTTATGGGTGTACCATAATACGAGTCGGAGGGCTACAGAAAATATACCGTTCTCTCTGGTGTACGGGAGTGAGGCAGTTCTTCCATTGGAGACTCAGATCTCCTTACTTCGTGTGGCCCTTACTTACCGGTTAACATCGAACGATATCTACCGCCGACGGCTACAAGAATTGGAAGCTTTAGACGAGAAGTGCTTGCAAGCTCAGTAAAGCATCAAGCTCTATCAAGCATGCATCTCTCGGGCCTTCAATAAGAAAGTCAAGCAGAGGACATTCCAAATAGGCGATCTCGTCTTGGCCCTTCGCAGACAGATGGTCATGACTCATAAAACCGCCGACAAATTCCAGCCCAAGTGGGAGGATCTATTGATCATCGAGACCGTATTCTCCAACGGTGCATACCGACTCGCGAAGTAGAACGGAAACTTGCTCATGATGCCCATAAACGACAAATTCCTGAAGAAATACTATGTCTAAGGACATGATGCTACTTCCTCAACCCACCAAATCTCCTAGACCATCGAGTTATGTACACCAAGTACCTCTGAACTAACACTCATTTTACTCCGAGTAGATTCACATCGTATCTCCCTGAGTGGCGAGTCATGTATGCTGATACCTCTGAACTCCCACTCTAATGCTTTATCACACAGGAGTCTGCCCAGCTTATCCTTATCTCTGAGCAAACTTCCTGGTCCTGATTATCGTGTATCACGTCCATATTACCTCTGATACCGATAGTCTCCCAACCTAATACCTGTACCCAATACGAGATAAAAGACATGGTATTAAGACATCAAAATCTATCACGTCCATGTTACCTCTGTTGGGTTTTGTCTCAAAATCTGTAACTCGTACCACCAGTACGCAGAAGAGTAACAGGTCCACCAAAGATTATTTCTGATTATCACATGTCACGTCTATATTACCTCTGATATCGATAGTCTCCTGACTTAACACATGTACCCAATACAGGATAAAATACATAGTGTTAAGACCACAAAACCAATTATGTCCATATTACCTCTGTTGGGTTTTGTCTTAAAATCTATTACTCGCACCACCAGTGCGTATAAGAGTAATAGGTCCACTAAAGATTATTCCTGATTATTGCGTGTCACGTCCATATTACCTCTGATGCCGATAGTCTCTTGACTTAACACCTATACCCGACTTGGGATAAAAGACATGGTGTTAAGACCACAAAACCTATCACGTCCATATTACCTCTGTTAGGTTTCGTTTCAAATCTATTACCCGCACCACCAGTGCTTTTTGCCATTGATTGTAAAAGTACAGAACAATTTTATAGGACGACTGAACTTAGACTCACAATACAAACTCGCTCGTACAAAAAAGCCTAGGAATGAAAACCTAGGTACAACAATCTAAGTACGATTGTTTATTTTTGATTCTGGGGGTGACGGTAGAGGCTCGGGAAAGCGACGGCAGCTCTGCCTTACTCCTTGGACGATCGGACGTAGCCTTTGCTCTGGTGAAGAAATACTCTCGGAATGTTTGGGGAGACTCTTCTGTGCGTGCCTTTTTCTCTCTGTGTGTCCAGCCGGGTGGAGAGAATCTCATTTGCAAGGGAATAGCACCTTGCAATTTATAGGAGTGGGGTGTGATCATTAGGGTTTGCAATGATTGTCCTTTGAAAAGTTGGCGGCCAATAATCTGGACCATTAATCTTGATTGCATCACATCTGAGCAGTTGATTTTTGATTGCACTAAATCCGTATGGGCAATTAATGCTGATTGCCATGAATCTTCATGTTTTATCATGACAGGCTCGGATCTCCCGCCACGTGTTCAATCTGCTTAATTACAATGAATCTGATTTGATCCGGATAATTAAGATGATTGCAATAAATCTGGGTTGTTATGATTTGTTAGCATCCATAACTCCGAGGGGATAAGGCCGCCACGTGTCTTAACTGTCATGAGTACCGCCACGTGTCTCAACTGTCGTGAGGATCATCACGTGTCTCAACTGTCGTGAGTGGGATATTTTGACAGAGCCGCATGAGTGCGGTCTCTAAGTGAACCGCATACGGGTGGTCCTCCACGATCCTAGCCGTATGAAAGTAGCAGCCGTATGAGGGTGGCAGCCTCGTGAAGGAGGCAGCTGCATGAAGAAGGCAGTCGCATGAAGGAGACAGCCGCATGAAGGAGGCAACCGTATGAAGGAGGCAGCCGCATAAAGGTGGCAGCCGCATGAAGCGGGCAGCCGCATGAAGAGGGCAGCCGCATGAAGGAGGCAGCCGTATGAAGGAGGCAGCCGTATAGGGAGCTTTGGGATTTGGCGGATCATGCCAGCTATATAAAAAAAATTTCTTTTCCCTAAGAGCACGTCATCATGTCAGAGCTATCATTTCAGCTTTATGCCAGAGTTGTCACTTCGTCTTTCCGTCAGAGCTGCCGTCAGGGCATTTAATGAGGCAGTTGCTTTATGGCCAGCTGTAGAGGCGAACTGCTTTGGGCCACGTGGCTCCTTCCTGAGCCGCATAGAGCTATCCGAGCCGCATGAGGCTCTGAAGGAATTTTGAACCGCATAAATTTCTAATGGATTCCTGAGCCGCATGACGCTCTTTCTGTCTGAGGCCGCATGGGCTTTTCTTGTTCTTTTTCATGCTTCTAAAAGACCCCCTTCAAAGTTTTAAATTTACAAAATTGAAATACTTTGAATAAGAAGCATGGCTATGTAAACTCTTCTGGCCGCATAGGATGCTCTAGCCGCATGGACTTCCTAGCCGCATGGACTTCCTAGCCGCATGGACTTCTCAGCCGCATGAACTATCTGGCCGCATAGACTCCCTGCCACGTGTGCGTCTCCTGCCACGTGTACGTCTCATTAATTACTCTTGATTTGCTTTGGATTTAAGGCCACCTTTTGGGGCAGGATCCCAAGGGTCGGTTTTAAATATCCGGATTTTTCTCGATGACCGAAGAGTCGATTTTATTTTTATGCAGCACGCGGATCGAAGCATCCCCTACTCCTTCTGCCTATAAATAGGAGCATTTTTTGGACAAGGAGACTTCTTTACTTTCTTCTGTCTTCAACTCTTCTTGCCCTAAGTTGCTGCCTTCGTCTTCCTTCTCCGCCTATCAATCAACAATGGCCCCCAAGTCTTCCACAGCTGCGGCAAAGGGTAAGGTAGTGGCTTCTTCGTTAGCCACGGCACCTGAAGTTCACCCCGACGTACACCCCACCATTGCTGGTAAGAATTTGGGCAGATCGTATACTTCAAAACCCTAACAAAGACGGCTCTGTTGCATGCTTTGTGCACAAGCCTTTAATGTGTCCCTCGTTTTCATCGAACTGTTCAAATTGTATAAGCCGCATGTATGTCCCATGTCTGGGCCGCATGGGGGTATGCCCTATGTCCGAGCCGCATGGGGGTATACCCCATGCCCGAGCCGCATGGGAGTTATCTAGTAGCCGCATAAATACTTCACAAACTGAACCGTATAATGACCCGTCGAACAGAGCCGCATAAGTCTCACTGAATCGAACAGCATGAATCCCCCTCAAACAGGGCCGCATAAGCTTATCTAGATTGGGCCGCATGAGGCTGACCATCTTCTAACTTTATTTTTTTTATCTTTGATTCTTGCAGCATCCCTGTCGAAGGCTGAGATCATTGTGAAGGAAGAGCTGCTACCTCCTTTCATCAAACAAGAGCCATCACTCTTTAATGAGGAGGTGATACCAAAAATGGAGGAACAAAAAGAAGAGATGGCACCTATAGGGGAGGGAGACGCTCCCAACATTGATGTTGCTGTAAAGGAGGAGCCCCAGTCTAAAGATAGTAGTATTGGGAGTTCTGATCCTCCTGCTTCGGACGAGGATCTTGCTCAAATAGATCATTCCTCTGAAAAATGGTTGAGGAATTGGTATATGCGCCCCCACAACTAGGATCCGTGGGCTCCCATGAATGTTCGTCATTTGTTTTGAAATTTCTGTCTGTCTTTAGCTGTAGTTTGTGTTTTGCTTCATTTGGACATAAATGTAATCTTTTTTCTTCTTGTCTGAATAAAATGACGGAGAACTTTTCTGGTTTGCTCATGAGATATAGTCATGCGAATGTAACTGATTTTGAATGAACTGAATTCATTCGCTCTATTCTTTAAGAGATTTTTTTTGTGGACCTATTATCCTTGGCGTATCCTGGTTCTGGATACGGTTAATAAGATAAGAAAGAAACAACATACTTACTCAGAGGTAACAAGGACATGGTAAATATGAGGGTTTGTTCGATGGAGCCTTCCCACTCAGAGGTAATGAGGACATGGCAGGAGTAGGCTCCATGAAGGGTGCATAGAACAACTCAGTGGTAATGAGGACGTGGGAGTTCTATGTGAGGGACAGTTTGTTTTTGATGGAAGGGAAACAACTCAGAGGTAACATCGACGTGGTTGTTTCGAAGAATTTGTGGATCTGTTACCCTTTTTGTGCACTGAAAGTGCGGGTATTGGATCATAAGGAGGGAGCTCTTTTAGGAAAAAAGTTCAGAGGTATAATTATACATGACTTACTACCTAAAAGACGCGATATAGATTCATCTGTAGTGACCAGAATGTAAATTCAGCGGTACCTGCGGGTACATAACTCGAGAATCTAGAGATTTGGGATTAGAATGTAAGTTCAGCGTACGAGAGGGTATGTAACTCATCATTCTGGGAGATTTGAAGTCGAGATGTGAGTTCATCGGTACCAGAGGGTACGTAACTCATTACTCTGAAGATTTGAAGTCGAGATGTGAGTTCAGCGGTACCAGAGGGTACGTAACTCATCACTCTGAAGATTTGAAGTCGGGATGTGAGTTCAGCGGTACCGCAGGGCACATAACTCAACACCATGGAGGATGTCGTTTCAGACGTAATACTTCTTTAGGAACTTGCCGTTGATGGACAACATGAGCAAGTTTTCGTTTGGTTTTACGAGGCGGTAAGCTCCATTAGAGAATACAGCGTCGATGATGAACGGGCCTTCCCACTTTGGCTAGAACTTGTCGACGGTTTTATGATTCATAACCATCGGCCTCCGAACTGCCAGAACGAGATTGCCCACTTGGAATGTTCTAATTTTAACTTTTTTGTAGAAGGCTCCGGAGATACGGGCTTGGTACAGCTCGATTCGTTGTTGAGCTAACAGGCGCTTCTCATCTAGGGCCTCCAACTCTTGTAGTCGACATTGGTGATTATCATCTGTCATCAATCGGTAGGTGAGAGCGACACAGTGTGAGGGGATTTGAGTTTCCAGTGGGAGAATTGCCTCACTTTCGTATACCAGAGAGAATGGTGTGTTCCCGGTGGCAGTCCGTACGGTAGTACGATATGCCCATAAGCATTCGCCGAGCTTTTCATTCCAGTCGTATTTGTTTGATGACACGAACTTCTTGAGAAGCTTGATGATTGTTTTATTGAATGCTTCAGCCAGACCATTAGCCGCCGAGTTGTATGGTGTTGAAGCAATATTCTGGATTCGGTGTTTATCGCAAAACCGATAGAAGACGTGGCTTAAGAACTGCGGACCATTATCATGGATGATCCTTCGGGGAAGTCCAAAGCGATAGATAACGTGATGCTTGAGGAAGCTAATCACGTTTGAAGTCTTCACTTCCGCTAGCGGAATAGCCTCCGCCTATTTGGAGAAGTAATCCGTGATTACGAGTATAAAGCGATGTCCTGTGGACGAAGGTGGAGTGATTGGACCAATGATGTCCATTCCCCATGCTTCGAATGGCCAGGATGCCACCGTCGGATGCAGAAACTCGGATGGCTGGTGGATGAAATCTGCATGGACTCGACAGGCCTTGTATTTTCGTGCATAGTCTATTGTATCTGCAACCATCGGAGGCCAGTAATAGCCCATTCGTCGAAGGCGATCCTGTAATTTTGGGCCAGGCTGATGGGCCCACAGATGTCGTCATGAGCTTCATGCACGACTTCTTTGGCTTCTGTATTTGACAGGCATCGAAGCAGTAATCCATCGTATGATCGCTGATATAGCATTTTCGTCTCTGTATCGTAGAAGAATCTGAGGGAACGTCTTCTGATAGAAGTGGCTTCCTTCAAATTCTCTGGCAGGATGTCATAGACTACGAAGTCAATGAATGGTTGTCTCCAGTCTAGTGCTTCGTCGACTGACAGCTTGGAGTAACTCTTAACACATTGAACATTATTCCTGGGACAGACCAACTCACGGCCTATTACGTCAACCAGATGATGGGCATGATTCGGAACTGCTAAGGAAGCGGCGAGGCCTGCTAGGGCATCGGCTTCAATATTTTGGAGCCGAGGAATATGTTCTATGAAGAACCCTTCCAAGGACGAGATGATGTTAATCACTATTTGGTGATAGGGGATCATGTCTTCATGGCAAACCTCGTACGAACCCTGGATCTGATTGACGATTAACTGTGAATCGTCATATGCTTTAAGATGCTCTACCCCCAGCTCTTTTGCAAGTCGAAGGCCAATGACCAAAGTATTGTACTCGGCCATATTGTTTGAACAGGGCTCCGTGAGGGAGTAAGCTCGATTGATCACCAGCCCGGAGGAAGAAATTAGCACTACTACGACTCCAGCGATGATGTTGCCCTTGGGCCCAGTTCTAGGAGCGCCGTCAAAGAATATCTGCCATACGATATCATGGGAGGCCACATTTAAATTGGCGACCTCATCTGGAATCTTTTCGTCTATTTTGGTTGACTCCGAACCTGGATGAGCTGCTAAAAAGTCTGCCAGAGCTTGACCTTTAACAGCCTTTTGCAGGACGAAGATCATGTGGTAGGGGACAGTAATATCGCCCAAGTAGCGAGGCAAGAGCTGAGTGTAGCTGGCTTAGTCATGAGGACCCTGAGGGGGATGACTCTTGATATGACATAGATGGTTTGTCCCGTGACGTAGTGTTGCGTCTTCTGAATGGCGTAAACCAGAGCAAGGCACTCTTTCTCGACGGCAGTGTATCGATGCTCCGGCCCCATCATCATTCGGCTGAGGTAATATATAGCTTGCTCATGGCCTGCCTCGTTGTTTTGTGCTAGCAGAGCATCGAGAGAATGCTCCATTGCTCGTACATAGAGCAGGAATAGTCTTCCAGCAACCGGGGCTACCAGGAATGGAGGGTTCGTCAGATATTCTTCGATGCTGTCGAAGGAGCACTTGCATTCTTTATCCCATACGAATGAAACGCCCTTCTTCATGAGGTGGGTGAATGGCTGACATCGTTCAGAGAGGTTGGAGATAAACCTCCTGATGTAGGCTAGCCTCCCTTGAAGGCCTCGGAGTTCACGAAGATTTCTCGGAGGACCCATCTCCATGATTGCCTTCGTCTTCTTAGGGTCTACGTGGATATCCTGGGAGATAATGATGAAACCCAAGAACTTTCTGCTGGATACACCCAAGAAGGATTTTGTGGGATTCATTTTCAAATTGTGCGCTCGTATCAGGTCGAACACTGTCCTCAGATCATGTAGATGATCTTTCTTAGAACGGCTTTTGATGGCGATGTTATCGACGTAACATTCCACTATCTTGCGAAGGTGGTCTCTAAAGATGATGCTCATAGCTCTTTGATAGGTGGTGCCAGCGTTCTTTAAACCGAAAGACATGACTGTGTAGCAGTACGTGCCAATCGATGTTCGAAATAATGTATGCTTTTCGTCATCAGGGAACATCTTGATTTGGTTGTATCCTGAGAAACCATCCATGAATGACATACGCTCAAAGCTGCAGGTGTTGTCAATCATGATGTCTGTGACAGGGAGGGGGAACTCATCCTTAGGACATGCCTCATTCAGATTGCGAAAGTCGATGCAGATTTGAATCTTTCCACTCTTCTTGAGGACTGGCACTATGTTGGCGACCCAGTCTGGATGTTGTTCCTCATGGATAAAGCTGCTGGCTATCAGTTTGTTGACCTCAGCTTCAGTGGCATTCATGACGTCAGGGCGAAACCGTCGTTGCTATTGCTTGACCGGTTTTGCGTCCGGACGGATGTTGAGTTTGTGAAGTGCAACCTCGGGGTTCAGTCCTGACATATCTTCGTAGCTTCAGGCGAACACGTCGATGTATTCTCTGACGAGTTGTAATAGTAATTTTTGCTCTTCGTCTATCAGATTCTTGCTGACGAAGATGGGCTTTGGAGAAGACTCATTACCGAGATCGACTTGCACGACCTCATCTTTGGTGGGAGGTTCTCTTTGTTCGAACTGCTTCTCCTATTGCGCATCTAGTTGTTGTGCCTACGGCTCTAACTCAAGAAGTTCAGGAATGTTTTCATCTTCTTCGTAGGCATCGACAAATGCCATATTGACGGACCAGGCTTGCCTGAGCATGTCCCCGATGCTGACATCTGAATCGAAAGTAGAAGATCCGGTTGAGTGTGAATGCCAATCGCATTCCTCATCTGAGCTTTCAGGGGTCGTTGCCGGTGTAACATAACCAAGCCCACATCTGGTCTTGTTTTAGTAATCTCGTAGTTTCCTAGCTGGGACCGACAATTGTAAGGGTAACCGCCGTCCAGTGCCATAGTTTAAGCCTGGTATAGTTTTCAGATAATACCCTTGTTTTTGTATGAGGTACTTGGATTGAAAATTATACATATAAAGGGGCAATCTCTCGGTATCGGGTTCGAGATCAACTTCTTCAATCCTGAAGGGTTGTGGATCATTCTTTCGGCCAAAGATGATTAGATAATCCTCTCCCTCAATTATGCGGTAAGCGTCTTCCACTGGAGTAAGTTGGTTTGCGGTATAGACATTTGTTACTGTGTGTGCAGGTGAGTGCCTATACCGTGTTCCATAGCATATATTGTATAAATCTTATTAAGCTCGAGATAATTCAAAGATAGCCCTTTATTGATGAAGTAAAGTATCTTTTCCAGTGGGATTACATCATCTGCGAATGGCCCATCAGTGTAAGCAGCCACATACTTGGCCAGTTCTGACTCTTCTTCTTCTACCCCCTGTATAAATGAAGACTAAGAGGATGACTTGGGCAGCTTAATCATCAGGGGCTCCACGGATGGAGCAGAACGTGGAGTCGTTGGCGTACTAGCCACCCCCAGTTTGGTGCTCGGTGCTGAGCGGGGAGTTGTTGGCTGGCTAGCAGTCCCTGGCTTAGTGTTCGTCTGTCGATTCATTCTGGAAAGACGAATTATCATCGGCTTGACAGAGGGATTGAGCTCCTCTGTTTGTTGCTGGCTAGCTTTAGGCAGCCTGATTGTCAGTGGCTCTGTCGTGGGTCTTGGCGCTTGGCCAGACCTTGGCAGTCGGATTATCATCTGTTCCTCCTTTGCAGAGAGGCTGATTGCGTCCTTACGCAGAGTGGCTATAAGGGGTGCAGTTATGCCAGGTTTTTGGGCTTGGAGGTGGATCTTCAGAGGTTCTTCTGATCCAATTGCTGCCTCAGTTTGAGCTTGAGTATCTCCTTCGGCAAGATGCTTTTTCGACTTCTTGTACAAGCATAAATCTGAATAATAGGATTCGACCCCTTTAAAGGGATCGATGTCGACAAATTCTGTCCTTACGAAACCATGCTTATCGACGTACTTGAAGCACTGGTACAGTATGGAGGGCACGATCATGTAATCGTGTATCCAAGGATACCCTAGGAGAATGTTGTAGGAAGTGTCCGCATCTATGACATAACAAGTCACTTCTGATTGAAGGTCGTCGATCTGGCACTTCAAGTGAATCTTTCCGATCGGATAGCTTCTGCCTGAATTGAACCGCTGATGGCGATGCTTGTCGGCGTCAGGCGATGCATCGGGATGCACAGATGGTGTAGTAGGCTCTTCGGAATGATGCTTATGGAAGAACCGGGATCAATATGCATCTGATCCATCTTGATATCGCCAATGTACCCAGTATAATACAGAGGGTGATCGTGCAGGTTGGTCTTGATAAGCATATCCTACAAAGTGAAGACGATGTTGGGCATTGTGCCTGTGCAAGCACTGTCCTGGAGATCTGCAGGCGAGCTTTCCCTAGTGAGATTGGATTGAGCCAGATATGCGTCGGCATTCTGGAGTGCCTCGCTTAGTGCGATACGAACATCCTTGGAGAGTCTCAGGAGTTCGTATAGCGACAATTTGGCCGGTGTGTTGGCCAATTGTGCCAAGATGTCAAAGTTGTATAGCCTCTCCAGCCCATGAGGCGTCTTTCTTTTGAGCGTTTTGTCGAAGCGAGTCTCCTTCATCCTAGGCTTGTCGGTCGTGGAAGGCTGCGAAGGTTCTGGAGCATCAGCAGCTGTCGGCTGATGGTCTTCAGCCGAGTTACCTGGTAGAGGTTGGGTTTGTACGCCGGAGCGGGTAACCACAGCAGTAGCTTCTTAGACCTCTGCCAAGATTGTGCGGCATGATTTGACTTTCCTATTCTTCTTCTTACTGGTCGAGGGAGGTGTGGACTGAGTCACCTCAGGTACCAAGTCCGAATGGACCCACATGATCTCCCTCCGTGATGTGGTAAGGGGCACTAGACCAGCAGCCTGGTCTCGGGGAGATAGAAGTTTAGCGACCTCCATCTTTGCTATGGGGATAGGTACTACTCCATCTTAAGTCTTTGTCGGAGGGAAGTTGTCGAATTGTACTGACACCATGTTGGCTGCTACGGTCACCTCTTCGAAATCAATGGCCAGGGCCTTAGAATCGATGAGATGCTGGATGTATCACTTCAGTTGGTAGCAGTCATGTGTAGCATGGTGGACATAGCGATGGTAGTGGCAGTACTTGAGGTTCTCCATTTTTGCAGAGGTCGAGGTTCATGCCTTGGAGGAGGGAGCTGAATTCGACCTCCTTGTATGAGCATGTCCAAGATGGGCTTGACATGTCCGTCCTCGAAGGAGTAGGTCATCTGAGGCCACTGCTTCTCTGTCGACTTTGGTTCAGGCTTCGACGCTGTGTCGGCTACCATAGCCTATTTGCCCTTGTTGTCTCGATTGTTCGAGGGATTACCACCATTGTTGCTGTTGGTGTTAGGGCGTTTGCCCTTGTCCTCTCCTTCCGAGATGTGCAATCCCAATTGGCGAGCTTTCTTCAACTTGTCTTCTGCGCTAGTGGCGCTGATAATGAAAGTCTTCCAATCCTTAAACTGACTTTCGCCTATCCAGAGGCTGATCGTGGGAAGCAGCCTCTTTTGGCAAATTTCAATCATAGAGGAATCAGGGTTACCGGAAGGCAACTTCATCGCGGTTTGACGAAATCGCTCGATATAGTTCCTTGTCAGCTCCTTTTCTCCCTGGACAATGTCCATGAGGGTGGAAATTGTCACGTCTTGTCCTACTTTATAGAACCTCTCCAGGAATATACGTTTGAAGTCGGTGAAAGAATGGATGTAGTTGTTCGGCAAGTTACGGTACCAGTCAAAGGCGACCCCCTCCAGTGCCCCGATGAACAACCGTGTAAGGATGGCGTCGTCATGAGGCAGATGGTCGGTTGTGACTTTGAAGTTGGTGATGTACCTGCTTGCAGATGTCTTTCCATCATACGAATTGATGTTGAATAGTTTATATCTTGGTGGGAAGGGAACATCTCTCCACGCAGCAGGATACGGTTGTCGTATCCTGAGGTCTTGGCAGTTTTCTCGGGCATGGAACATTGCCCGGAGCTCCTGGACCTCTCTTCTTGCCTCCCTGGCCTCATCTGCAGTGGTGGGGGCCGATATTTTAGGAGGATTATCACCCGAGTTTGGTGCAGCTGAGTTCGAGTACGCATTGACCGCGGGACCCAAGCTTGTTTGGCCAGGCGTTCTTCCTTGCAGAGTCGGAAGGGCCGCTTTGATCTCGTCCACGAACTTGACCAAGGCCTGCAGTATGGCCTCCAGAGTGTCGATGCGTTGGCAATCACTGGGACCGTCTTGGTTGCTGTCTGTCATGAATACCGTCCTCACATGAGGAGAGATGGAAGGAACGGTAAAGGACGTGCCCTCTGAGTCATACCCTTGTACAGAGAAGTCATCAGGATATGTGGAAATGTTCTCCTCTGGTTCGGACTCAGAAAGAGTGGTACCCCCAGCTTCAGAGCTTGCCTCGTCTTGGGCATGGTCCTCAGGGAAATCGGGATCTGCTGCATCTGTTGGATGAACCGTTTCCCCTGGATTATCTCCTTGGAACACCGAATTGTCGTGGATGTTTGGAGGAGTGCTACCCCCGGCTCCAATGACTCCAAGTGTGGCAGATTTCGTCTTTGAGCGGGTACCTTGGTAAACTCCTCCGGCAATGGTGGTAGACAACCGCTTATAAGAGAGTTTCTTGGCTATGCCGGTTGAGATTTTTGGACTGGAGATATTTATTTTCTTTCCTCTACCGCAGCCAGGAATCTTCAGAGCAGAATTGCAGGAGGCGACGAGAGGCGCCTCGTCTTCTGAGCTTGGGTGTTGAAGCCGTTGGAAGACGGACCACCGATCTTCTTCTACTGCCGCCTTGTTGCAGCAGCAGTTGACAATAACTTGGGTGCATTGATGTCCCTGATAGGACTTTTTGCACACCAAATCTTCGTCTCTTTCCTTGCGTTTGTGAAGTATCACGTTGCACAAGTCACCCGTTTTGTGGGCCCGAAAGTTCCGAGCCCATGAGTGTGTTGGCCTTCTGTCAGCTTTCTGATATGGAGGTAGTTTGAGTACTTGCCCCTGGCCATTGTTGGGAGATTCTTGATAACTATCCCGTTCGTTGGCCGCCGGGGGCTGGACACGGATAGTTTTATACAACTTTCCATCAGGGGCCCGTGTAATAGTCAGCGGGACGACCTGATAGTCAGAAGTTGGGACAACCGACTGAGCTCGACGAGTCTGCGCCATCCTAGACTTCTTCCTTTGGCACCTGAGAGTGCATAATAGGAAGAGTCCAAGTTGGTCATAACAGAGTCTGGCATATACTCCAGAGAGCCTCCAAGGTCAGGACCGCATGAGAGGCGGTCAAAGACTGACCGTGAGCCGCATGGGATAGATGGTATACGGCTGGGATCGGTGGCCGTGCAGGCTGTCTGCATACGGCTGTCTTTTGTAGCCGTATGAACCTTCTGTATGTGGGTAGAAGCGGTGGCCGCATGAACTTTTGGAATGCGGCTGGAAGTCATGGCCGTACAGGCTGCTTGCATGCAGTTGGCAGTTTTAGCCGCATGGGCTTTCTGCATGCGGCTGACTTCCGTGGCCGTATGGGTCTTCTCCATATGGTTGGCAATTGCGGCCGCATGAGCCTTTTTCATGCGGTTGGCTGTCGT
The DNA here is from genome assembly GCA_029216955.1 of Iris pallida. NCBI lineage: Eukaryota > Viridiplantae > Streptophyta > Magnoliopsida > Asparagales > Iridaceae > Iris > Iris pallida. Next base: position 12,828,023 of record JANAVB010018198.1, on the reverse strand, counting down.
GGCCGCATGAGCCTCCTTCATACGGCTGACATCCTTATGTGGCTCGGATCGCATAGAGTTTCTCTTTGCCCTTGCAAGTCCAGCATCATAGTATTTTCTTCTTCCGGACTTGGGGACAGTATAGTCCTTTATGGTCTGAAGTTGGGTTGCCTGCGAGACTTCTATGGCATCTTGAGCAACAGAGAGTATTTCTTCGAGAGCTTGGAGAGGAGCGAATGATTTGGGCCTCCACTCTCTGCGGGCCTTCTTCGTGCGGGCTCGTCGCTGGACCGGGCTAGCGCTCCCGTCGGAGAGCATTTCTTCAAACGCCTGCTGGTCGAACCGGGCGACCAGCATTTGTTGAGTGGAGCCAAGTTTGGCTGCATCCGATTGCATCACCAACTCCTCAGCCGTAGAGAAGTTAGTCCCCAGCGGAGTCGCCATCGTGTTTGCCATTGATTATAAAAGTGCAGAACAATTTTATAGGAGGACTGAACTTAGACTCACAATACAAACTCGTTCGTAAAAAAAAGCCTAGGAATGAAAACCTAGGTACAGCAATCTAAGTACGATTGTTTATTTTTGATTCTGGGGGGTGACAGTAGAGGCTCGAGAAAGCGATGGCAGCTCTGCCTTACTCCTTGGACGATCGGACGTAGCATTGGCACTGATGAAGAAATGCTCTCGGAATATATGGGGAGACTCTTCTGTACGTACCTTTTTCTCTCTGTGTGTCCAGCCGGGTGGAGAGAATCTCCTTTGCAAGGGAATGGCACCATGCTATTTATAGGAGTGGGGTGTGATCATTAGGGTTTGCAATGATTGTCCTTTGAAAAGTCGGCGGCCAATAATCTGGACCATTAATCTTGATTGCATCACATCTGGGCAGTTAATTTTTGATTGTACCAAATTCATATGGGCAATTAATGCTGATTGCCATAAATCTTCATGTTTTGTCATGACAGGCTCGGATCTCCCGCCACGTGTTCAATCTGCTTAATTGTAATGAATCTGATTTGATCCGGGTAATTAAGATGATTGTAATAAATCTGGGTTGTTATGATTTGTTAGCAGCCATAACTCCGAGAGGATAAGGCCGCCACGTGTCTCAACTGTCATGAGTACCGCCACATGTCTCAACTGTCGTGAGGATCGTCATGTGTCTCAACTGTCGTAAGTGGGATGTTCTGACAGAGCCGCATGAGTGCGGTCTCTAAGTGAACCGCATACGGGTGGCCCTCCACGATCCTAGCCGCATGAAAGTAGCAGTCGCATGAAGGTGGCAGCCTCGTGAAGGAGGCAGCCGTATGAAGGAGGCAGCCGCATGAAGGTGGCATCCGCATGAACCGGACAGCCGCATGAAGAGGGCAGCCGCATGAAGGAGGTTGCCGCATGAATGAGGCAGCCGTATAGGAAGCTTTGGGATTTGGCGGATCATGCCAGCTATATAAAAGATTTTCTTCTTTTCCCTAGGAGCACGCCATCATGTCAGAGCTATCATTTCAGCTTTATGTCAGAGTTGTCACTTCGCCTTTCCGTCAGAGCTGTCGTCAGGGCATTTAATGAGGCAGTTGCTTTATGGCCAGCTGTAGAGGCGAACTGCTTAGGGCCATGTGGCTCCTTCCTGAGCCGCATGGAGCTATCCGAGCCGCATGAGGCTCTGAAGGAATTTTGAACCGCATGAATTTATAATGGATTCCTGAGCCGCATGAGGCTCTTTCTGTCTGAGGCCGCATGGGCTTTTCTTGTTCTTTTTCATGCTTCTATAAGTGCGCAAAAGGGTAATATGTCCACAGAAGTTATCCTAATCTATTACTCGTATCCCAGTACACAGAACAGTAGTAGGTCCACAAAATATCATTCAAATCTATTGCTTGCATCTTCAGATGCACAAAAGGGCAATAGGTCCAAAAAAAGTCTCCCAGTGGGATGTCCTTTATCAAACACAAATGCTGAATTAGGCCCTCTAGTACAAGCACCACAGATACCACAAGCAGAATATGGAATGAATGTATTCTGTTTATTTAAAATTAGTTGCATTCATAGGATTACATCTCAAAAAAAAAAAAGAGGGGAAAGAGCTGAAAAAAGTCTACTACTCATCTGCAATGCATAGTTTGGTGAGAATATCTTCCAACTGTGCAGTTAAGTGCTCGATTCTCAGTTTAGCTCGGCATTCAGCTTCCTGGGTTAGCTTTTCAGCATCCTCAAGATGTGCATGAGCCTGCCAATTGTCCTTTAACTTCTTCAGTGCACCCTCTAGAGCGACAGAGGCACGTGTGACCTCATCAGTCTCCTTGCAGATCTTCTCTCTCTCTCTTGATGAGTGGATTGGAGCTCAGTCTCCAGAGATGTCAGCTTAGCCTGGAGCTGGAGGAGCTGCTCGTTAGCTTCGATCATAGCACGAACGATGGTCTCCTCACGAGTCAAGCAAATCTCTCCCTCCCGGCTTAGCTTGTCATATTTAAGAGATAGCTTATGGAGGTCCTTCTCCAAGGTGGGCTTGGTTGTCTCCTATACAGCCTTCACTTTTTCCATGGCTTTTATGAGAAAAGCACGCTCCTGCTCCACTACAGCAGACATATCGACTTGCCGTAGTTTTTGTAACTGGATTAGGCGCTGATCAGCCTCTGCCAACTTATGTTCTAGAAGAACGGTCGTCCCTTCTCCACCCGGAAGCGTCTTCAGTAGGTCAATCTGGCCTTGGGCGCAGTGACAGGCCATGGCAAATGAAGTCCCTCTCCTTGAAGTAGCTTCAACCCCTCATTTTAGATGACGGTAGAACCTCTCGACTATATCCCTTGACAATTCGTCTAAGTTCTCCAAAGAGGACGGTGTCGAAGGAATATCAGACAAGGGAGCTGAAGGCATGTGAGAAGAAGGCATAGCAGAGCTTGACGACCCTGTGAGAAGGGAAACAAACTCCGAACGACGAGACTCTCGCACAGCAGCAATCTTCTCTTCCGTAGCCCGAAGGAGCTTGAGACTAGGCAGAACGGAGAGTTCAATCTCCGTGGAAGTGGTAGCTTCAACCGACCATGCATCCACCGATGCTGGTATAGGAACCACCGCCCCTACCATCGGCACTTCTGGTATAGGCGGCTCTGAACTCGGCTCAGCAGGGATTTTTTCGATTTGAAGGAGAGGAGGTTTACTTCTTCTTTTTGGTAAGAGATCCGCCCCGACATCTTCCACTATCTCCTCCTTCGCGGCTATGTCCGCCAATGGCAATGAAGGAGCAGCGCATGTAGTTCCAAAACAATCGACAATCAGCTTGACTCCAAGGATATGGAGAAAGAGTGAATGAACCTCCATATTGGTAAGAATATGACGTAGCTTACCAGGAGAGGGCGGTGGAGACCACAGTTCGTTCTGGACAGTCATAATTCCTCCCATTGCCACCATATCCTCGTCAACAGCAGTATTCGAACCACCTACATCTACCACTCCAGCCCCGGTTGACCCGAAAGGAAATGTAGCTGGGTCGGTACTGACCAACTGAGACCCCGCAGCCCCGAAATCTGGTTCTGTAAGGCTTGCACCTTCTTCAACCAGGGTGCCCGTAGTTGGAGGAATCTCGAAAGCAGCATCGGGCTCCAGAGGGTTTATGCCTTCCAAAGCCTGCACAAAGGAGGGAAACAATAAGATAAAGTCCCAAAAGTAACATGGTGGTCGGTCAAAATGAAATTTACCTCTGGAAGGGTTTCGACATGACTGTCCTCTTCTACGATGTCGGACCCTCGATTCCTAAATGCAACCCATTTCTGGAAATGAGGCCTGTCAACAACGGAGAGTCCACGCTTACTTCGCTTATGCGGAGGACTCGGCACAGGAGAAGGCAAGCGTGTCTCCGAAGTACTTGTAGGGAGTGACAGACCGTTGTACTCATCATCCTCTTCCGTATCAGTAGAATCGGAGTCAGACACTTCAATGGCCTTCGTCTTCTCTGCCCTGTTCCTTTTTTTGGGTTCCTCGTATTTTTTCGCCAACTTAGTATCGGTTATAAAACTGGTACTTACATTAAAGTCGTAGGGAGGCCCATTCACGGAGACATGGTGGAGGGCCGCCATGTACGAGATACGCACTGAGCCCCCGGTAACAGGTAGATTAAAGCTGGTTCGGGTATGGACGGCAATGTAGTAATGCTAGGCACGGATGCCATCCTGGACGCTACCCTCATAACCCAAGCAGGGACTCGGGTTGTCCAAAAACAACTGTCAGTACCCAAATTACCTCGAGTATCGGCTTGGTAAATAAGGTTCCAGGAAAACAATATTACGGTAGCGGTACACCAGATGTGCAGGGCGGATATTCTGCAACCAGCGGAACAACTTCTTGGATAGGATCTGGGGTGCAACACCGCCATCAAGATAAAGACGCCTCATTTCCTCATCGTTGAAAGGTGGAACCGACACAAAAAAAGAGTAGCTATCCACCCGAGCGAGCGCAATGCGACAGTCGAGCATGGTTGAACAGGTCCAAGGCATATCATGGTACAGATAGATGAACGCATCATTAATCGTCGCATTCTCCTTTGGGCCAGGTCGCATCAGAGAGGGGCAGTGTATTAGAAGCCATCCCATCAGGTGGTGGTAGGGTAACTCGATTCGGTTGAAATCCTTTGTAACATCACGAGCTATGGTTCTGGCCATAAAGATATGAAGGCCTCGATGGATACTGCATACCATGGTTGGGAGCAGAGCTAGCCTGCCTCCGAAGACTAATTTGACAGCAGGGAGAATCAGGTTACGGCTGATTCTCTCAATAGAACTCGAACCCCCCGAGACCACACAGATCCTCAGCCATATCATTAGGAACCCAGCCAAGATGGCCTTATCGAACAAGAGTTGGGTATCTTGATAGAAGTAGCTGAATGTGTCGGATTGGCTTCCGAATCTATCACCAGAAGCTTTGGACCTCTTGGAGCTTTGCACCTGAGAATCCACCCATGCTTGAGTCTGAGGGTTCCGAGGGACAACCCGGCCCGAGGCCCCAAGGTCGAACAGGTAATTGATCCAAGCCTTGGTATGGGGAAAGGTCCCCTCAGAGTTTTTATCCTTTTTCTTCGATGTTTGCTGACAAGTGCTATGATGACATAACACTCCCGGTAAACGGCAAGAAACCCGGGGAGCCGTTGCTCTAAATCCTCAAACTCCTCATCCATAGAAGTATACTCCTCATAAGCCTCATCTTCCCAGGGCAACTTAGAGATGTTATGCATTTCATGGAGAGCAAGCCCCATCTCTCCAGCAGGTATAAAAAAGGTTCCCGTATGATGGTTGTACATCTCGAGGAGTGCCATGAATAGCCTTGTGTTCATAGGAAGACCGTAGCAGGTGCCCGTTATGTCATAGTAGAGACCGAGCTGCCGTAAAGTATCCTCATACCGCGACAGAATCCAGAGTGTCAAATTGACCCACGGAGGGGAATGATACGTCCAATTCGGCAGCGACAATCTACCCGTGGGATATGTTCCTTTGCGAGCAATCTGGTTCAGGAAGGTGTCGGCATCAGATAATCGGTTATTAGGCCTCAGCTCATTTATAAAACTACCGAGGGCTAGTCCGACGACAGAACAACTGACTGACTCCTTGGTCGCAACCGCCGACCGTACTCATCTATTATAATGGATATTGCCTACGAAGACTGCCTGCTGGTCCTGAGTTATGGGATCCATCATCCGCGTCTCAATAGGTACCATGTTAAAACTTGACAGGAAGAAATGGCGTTCCATCTGAGGAAGGTGAATCGCTATCCCGTTGGAAATAAAATCCCAGCTCTCATATAGCTCCAGTATGCGGGTGTTCGAGACAACTATATCATCTCCGAATAAGAATGCGAGCTTCAGATGAGTGTCCTCCAGTTTTCCAAAATTCATCATGTTGAGTAAGTAAAAGAATGATTGGTTCCTGATCTACCTTAACCTGTCTTCAGGTTGACTTCGGGTAATCTGAGATGACACATGTTCGACTATCTGGTCAAATCTTACACCCAACGCAGATTGGGCATATCCTATCAAGAGTTCCCCCGATGGAGCTGTGGACAAGGTTATTGTAAAGGACAAAGCAGAAATGCAGTTAGAAGAAAACAAAGTTCATTCTTCAGCTATAGAGCCTAGCCAAACAGAACCTATGTGGCCTAATTATGAGGGATGCACATATAGCTTAAGAACATGAGATGCATGCTGCTCAATCGTACAGTTCTGTTAGGCAGCACTCGTGCGGCTCAATCGTGAGGCATTTACGCGGTCCAAGTTATACAGTGCTCATGTGGCTCAGTCATGAGGCACTTATGTGGATCAGTCCTGAGGCACTTATGCGGTTCAATTATGTAGTACTCATGCGGATCGATCAAAGAATCACTTAGGCAGTCCAGATATAAAATAATTATGTGTCTTAGATAGGGTCAATTATGTAGCTGTCACCCACGGATTATGTTATACGTATTTTGGCATGCGTGTACGTATCTCAGACCCGTATTTCGACTTGACCTGATTGGCTAGCCTTGGGTTTTTGTATTGGCATAGATTAGTTAACACTTTATGGTTCTGGCATGCATTGGGTTCGGTTGGGTTCGACTTGGTTAGGCTCGGTTTGGGTTGATATGCAAACCCCTACCTACCACCATCCCTTATTTATTAACCCAACAACCATTCTCTCTCCTCCTTCATTACTCATTTACTACTTCTTTTCTTCTTCCTCATTTCTTCTCCACCGAGCACCACCGTAGGCAAGTGCAACTTGCTTCATGGAGGAACTCAAATTTTGTTGTTCCATTGTCTTCTTTACGAGATTCTAAGACACTTTAGTACTTAGCATTTTCAATTTCTATGGTTCATTTCATGTAGATCTAAGTTTGTTGTATTTTCGAATTTCTTGGTTTTGCTCTACTAAACTGGCTTGTTTTCAAAAACTAAGAGTTCTATGTAGAAGGCATTCTGATGTTACGCAAATTTGGTTTTAGATTGGTTGGATTTCATCGAGTCTTGACCGAGATGGGACTTTCTTGAGTTCTTGAGCTTTTACGCCTGCTTGTCTTGGCCTTGCGGAGAAAATGAAGTTTTACGCACACATTATTACGTGCTAGCGTTGTATTTAGTTTTACGCCTACGTCTTACGTGCCAGTGTATCATTTACCCTCTTTACGCACACGTTTCACGTGCCCACGTATTAATTATCCTTTACGCACAAGTTTTCACGTGACCGCATAATCTATTCTACGCAGAGCTGAACCGAGCTCTACGCAGAGGCTAGACTCCCGCTCGCGTAGAGGGTTCGCTCGCGTAGAGTCTCGCCCACATGCGGATTTGCTAGCGTAAAGCGCTTGCTCGCGTAGAATCCCACCCACCGGCTCTCTTGCTCGCGTAGAGCTGCCTATCCTTAGGTCTTGCCCGTGTAGAGCTATTTCACGCTCGGGGTCTCTTTGGCCTAGCGTAGTCTTGCTCATGTAGAGACTTTGAGTCCCTATGGCGTACCCCGTTGCCCTTTTATATTCTTACACCTTTTGTCACGAACTTGATAATCATGAATTTATTTAATATGTTTGGAATGGTAATTGTACACGGTATGGTATAAAGTAAACATGACATGACATGATATGACAAGCAAGCATGATGGGAACTATTGAATGCTGTTACGACGGCTAGCTTGACATGACAAGAATGAATGACCTAGACACCGTGGATGATTGTGTTTGTATAAATGAACTAGTACTATCTTGCATCATGTCTAGGGCAAGGATCCCTGAGTACCACGGTCAGGGGTACCTACTGAAACGGACTAAGGTTAATAACTAGAATAATCCAGTAGTCATGAAGAGATTTCCCAGCTACAGGTAATTTTGTTTTCTAGGTGCCCCACCTAGGATCTGTAGCCTGCCGTCGAATAGGGCACATTTCCAGCACACAGTCATGTGTTGCACCCTTCAAGCTACTTAAGGGTACATGCATTTCCTGGACGATGTACCTATATGAACTCAACCCCTAATTGCGTCCGGATAGCCTGGATGGTCTGCAGGGCTTGTGGTTGTGGAATAATCTCAGTACATCTTGCTAGTAACTAGGCCTGTGATAACCTAGTTAGTTAAAGTATCAAGCCGTACTTATTGTTTGGCCGTGAATGATGGATGGAGTCTAACCAGTACAAGTCTTGTCTTGTTCCAGTACCTAGCTACTTCAGAACATTATTGCTTATACGTACCTTATCAATAACTGATCAGAATGATTCTTTATCCATATGACATTTATTGCTCTATTTCAATTTCATGTCTCATGGTATTCTTTCTTATATTATGTTTCTGATATGTTGGTTTAGTTCTTAAGTGAAGCCTCCTTTGTGGCACTTGCTCTTTCTGGGATCTGACCCAGCTGGTTTCGTATGGCCAGATACTGGAGCAGCCCCAGAGGATCGCCCTACCGTCCAGCCAGATGGTGACCACCAGGCTTAACCCTGTCAACGAGTGGATTTTATTTTGGCTCTCCCACTCTATTGTAAAAGTATTCTTTTGAGGCGTTTAGCCGATGTGCACGTGTTAGCTCGATTGCACTTTACTTACTGTCTGCCTACGGGGTGTAACATAATTAACAAATCCTAGGGTTGATCATGTATGACTGAAACTCTTGCTAGTCTTCACATTTTGTATGACTAGCTTCATGATCATCCTAATATGTAATATATGGGACGCCTTACTATTGTATATTTGGTGCTCTGACATCTTATAACTGCTATTATTCGCTTGAGATTGAGACAATAGGCTTGTTCATGACTATAAGAGACTGATGGCTTATAGTTAAACCCTCATGTATCTAGACAGCCGTGACCGTATAGCGAGGTGGGTTGTACTTCAATATACATAGCTGGCTGTGTCTGCCCCCGCTCTCTAATATTCTGGTTCTGGGGCGTGACACGGTTTAAGTGGTGGCCCATGTAGGTCTTGTGAATCAAGATATGTGAGAGTTTACCGAATAGATGTCTTAATTAATACTCGCCCTTGATCTCTGCTCGTATCCTCTAAAAACTCCTGAAATTTGGACCTGATCACATGCTTGTATCTTTGATCTGTCCTGGTCCTTTCTTATTGTTCCCTGTGTCGTCTTCTTTAGCGGCACTGTTCCTGGTCCTACCGATCGGCAAGGCGGAGTACCTCCCGTGGACCAACAGCAACCTGGAGATCAAGCCCAGTATTCAGGAGTAGCCTCCAGAGTGATACCTACTGGGGGTCGAGAGCCACTAGTTCAGCCAGTCCAGCCTGCAGAGCCTGATGATGGCACCTTGGTGGGTCTTATCAGGATATTGCTAGCATCTCAAGATCGACGGGGCGACGCCCTGCACCAGATAGTATAAGATTCTTTGAACAGAAGTGGTCATCAAGGTAACAGTGCGGCCAACAGCTTCAAGCGCTTGAACCCTCCCTTCTTCGATGGTAGCGAAGATACTATTGCCACAAATGCTTGGCTGTAGGATACTAAAGTTATTCTAGAAGTAGCCAGGACCCCAGAAGACGAGAAGGTGGCGGTAGTGCGCCTGCAGTTATTGGATCTAGCCCGCAGCTGGTGTGCGGCGTAGGCCGTTGGACTAAGGGCACCTATTGTATAGACAGTATTCCATGAGAGATTCCAGACCAAGTATTTTGATGTTATAGCTCGATATGATCTACAAATGAGGTTCACTAATTTGAAGCAGATAGACAGGACGATCGATGGATATGCGACCGAGTTTTCCAGGCTTAGTCGGTTTCTTTCCACCTTGGTGGCGACCGAGTTCGAGAGAGCTCAGCGGTTCCAGCAGGGACTCCACCTGGAGATTTTACTGGCGGTGGAGCAGTTCGAGCATCAGACTTTCAATACAGTATTGAGAGAAGCTAGGAGGCATGAGTATACCTCCCAGAGGATTGTGGACCGGACCGGAAGTCGAAAGCGGTCTCACGGCCAGATGAACCAGTCTTCAGCACCAGCCCGGCAGCTAGGGCTTTGACAATTAGAGCTCCAAGACGGGCGGCTTTCGTTACGTCGATTCAGCATTCGACCCCGGCATATCCTCAACAACACCTGCAGAAGCAGTCTTCTGCCATGAGTTGAACTCATTGTGGGAAGCCAGGACTTGTGGTATCAGAGTGTCGCAGAGCACAGGGTTTGTGCTTGGCTTGTGGGGCACCGGACCACAGGGTTGGGAACTGCCCGAATAGGGAAAGTTCCTCTTCATCAACCTTTTCTAGTCCCTCGGTTAGGGGGCCAGTCCCAGTACCAGTTCAGCAGCAGCAATAGTACCCGTTTCCAAGGCCCTTGTCGTCTTAGACCCAAGCCTTTCAGTAGTAGAACCCCTAGCACTATGCGAAAGTCCAAGCTCAGATCCAGAACCGCCAGAGAGATTTCCAGCAAAGGGGACCAGCACCCAGAGGGCAAGGTCAAGTGATGGCTTTGATCGTAGAGGAGGAGTTAGCATCAGGTGAGGTAGTGGCAGGTACTATTTTCGTCAACTCCTTTCCAGCATTAGCGTTATTTGATTCTGGTGCATCGCATTCATTTATGTATGCATGATTCGCGACACGGATAGGACTAGAGCCCGAGTCCTAAGTCTCAATATACTTACTGGTAACGGACTTGTGGGAGTAAATAGAGTGTTTCCTCGTGTCGGATCGTAGTTGGCGGTATAGAGTTTCCCGCTAGGTTGATAGAATTCCCGATGGCCGATTATGATGTGGTCTTAGGGATGGATTGATTGAGGGACCAGTATGCTAGAATAGATTGCCATATCGGCAATATTATTTTTAGTATTCCTGGTGAGCCAGAGTTTTCATTCTTCCGAGGCGGTACAGAACCTTCTTCTCCACTATTTCGGATGGCAGTTGCAGGGGAAGTTCAGTTTCCCATAGTTGTAGAAGAGTTTCCCAATGTTTTCCCCGAAGAGCTTCCAGGTATGCCACCAGAGAGAGAGATCGAGTTCACCATAGACTTGATCCCCGAGTCAGCACCAGTGTCAGAGAGAGTCTACCGGATGGCACCGTCAGAATTAGAAATCTTGTATAAGATGATTGAAGAACTTAGGACCAAGGGATTCATCCGTGCTAGTAGATCGCCTTGGGGAGCCCCGATGCTTCTTATAAAAAAGAAGGATGGTACATCCAGATTATGTGTTGACTATCATACCTTGAACTCAGTAACAATCAAGAACAGATATCCTCTCCCGAGGATAGATGACTTGTTTGATCAACTCAAAGGGGCATCCGTATTTTTCAAGATTGATTTGCAGTCAGGATACCACCAGATCAGAATCAAAGAGCAGGACATCCCGAAGACGGCATTTAGATCTAGGTATAGGCATTGGAAGTTCCTTGTTATGCCATTTGGAGCGACCAATGTGTCGACTGTATTCACGAACCTCATGAATCGTATCTTCATGCCTTATTTAGATCAGTTTGTGATTATGTTCATAGATGACATCCTGGTCTACAGCAAGAGTGAAGTGGGGCATGAGCAGCATCTTCATGTAGTTTTTCAAATTCTCCGTGAGCACCAATTATATGCGAAGTTCAGTAAATGCAAGTTCTGGCTCGATCGTATTTCATACTTGGGTCATATCATCACCAGAGGTGGAGTAGAAGTGGATCCCCAGAAGATCGTGGCCATTGAGACATGGCCAGTACCCAGCACAGTTGTAGAAGTTTACAGTTTTCTTGGCTTGACCGGCTACTACCGACGATTTGTTTCAGACTTTGCACGGATTTCAGTACCTATGACCCAGTTGACCCGCAAGGATGTACAGTATGCTTGGACAACAGAATGTTAGGATTCTTTTGAGAAGTTGAAGCGAGGCTTGATGACGGCAACCCATTCTCACGCTTTCAGATGGGACCGGGGGATTCTCAGTGTATTATGATGATTCAGGCAGAGGTTTAGGATGTGTTTTGATGCAGCATGGGAAGGTAATAGCTTTTGCGTCACGTCAACTTTGTGATCATGAGAGGAATTACCCGACCCACGACTTGGAACTGGCAGCAGTAGTGTTTGCACTTAAGCTTTGGAGACATTACTTATATGGAGATAGGGTAGAGATTTTCACTGACCATAAGAGCCTGAAGTATGTGTTTACCCAGAAGGATCTTAACATGCGTCAGAGAAGATGGCTAGAGCTACTTGTGGATTATGATATCAACCTGCAGTATCATCCTGGGAAGGCCAACGTTATTGCAGATGCATTGAGCAGAAGAGCCGGAGTGTATTTTCTAACAGCGCAACCAGAGTTATTAGCAGATCTTCAGAAGATGGGTATAGAAGTTGTCCTTCATACCAATGTGGCATTGATGGCTAGCATACAAATTCAGTCCAGCATAGTTAAGAAGATCAAGTTAGCTCAGTCAGCAGATTCTAAGCTTCAGCGGCTTAGGGCAGAGTGTGCAGCAGGACGAAGACCAGAGTTATGTATCCATAAGGATGGTATACTTCGACATGGGAGGCGTCTTTGTGTACCTAGTGGTGATATCAGACAAGAGATCATGGCAGAAGCTCACAGTTCTCAGTATTCAATTCATCCGGGCGGTACGAAGATGTATCGTGATATCCGACAGCATTTTTGGTGGAATGGTATGAAGAGGAAATAGCCCGGTTTATCTCTCGATGTTTAGTTTGCCAACAAGTTAAAGCTGAACATCAGAGACCGGCTGGACTTCTTCAACCTTTACCGATCTCGGAATGGAAATAGAAGCACATTACCATAGATTTTGTAACTGGGTTACCTAGATTCCCAGCTGGAAGAGATGCTATCTGGGTTGTAGTCGACAGACTCACCAAGGTAGCTCATTTTCTTCCTTTTAGGGTTGGCCAGTCGATAGATCAGCTTACAGAGATGTACCTTTGGCAGATTGTTAGATTGCATGGAGTGTCGGTCAGTATTGTGTCCGACAGAGATTCTAGATTCATATCGCACTTTTGGCGGAGTCTTCAGAAAACTTTGGGAACTCGTCTCTAGTTCAGTTTAGCTTATCATCTGCAGACGGATGGTCAGTCAGAGCGTACGATCCAGACTCTTGAAGATATATTACGTTCATGTACACTCGACTTCGGTGGCTCGTAGGAAGATCACTTGCATCTAGTGGAGTTCTCGTATAACAACAGTTTTCAGGCCAGTATCCAGATGGCACCTTTCGAGGTCTTGCATGGCAGGAAGTGCAGATCCCCGCTAGCATGGGATGATATCGATGAGAGATAAATGCTTGGTCCCGAGATGGTTATACGGACTATTGAGGTGGTCAGGCAAGTCAGAGATCATCTTCGAGTTGTACAAGATCGCCAGCACCAGTGGGCCGATTCTCATCTGCGTCCCCTTGAGTTTTCTGTCGACGACCATGTATTCCTGAGGATCTCGCCTACCCGTGGCATCATTCATTTCGGCATACAGGAAAAGCTCAGTCCTAGGTATATAGGGCCATTCGACATTCTAGAGCTAGTAGGAGATGTGTCATCGTCTCGCTCTTCCGCTGTGTTATGTGAGGTACATGATGTCTTCCATGTATCCCAATTACGATGGTATATCCCAGATCCGAGTCATGTCATTGATTATTCGGAATTGGTTGTTCGTACCAACCTTTCGTATGAGGAGAGACCTGTATCCATATTTGATCGAAAAGAGAAGATACTCAAGAACAAGACTATTAAGTTAGTCCGTGTTGCTTGGGGTATCACTCTTTGGGTGAGTCAACGTAGGAGTGTGAGGATGATATCCGATCGCGATATCCTGACCTGTTTGACTCATAAGGTATAATGTCTTCTTATGCCTTATGCCATCAACTTCCTTGCTTGCATGAATGATTGCTTGATTGATTGCTTAGTTATAACTTGCCTATGATTAGTCTAGCTTGCTTGACATCTCTAGCCTCTTGATTAAATTCTGAGGACGAAATTCTTTTAAGGTGGGTAGAGTTGTCACCCTCGGATTACGTTATACGTATTTTGGCATGCGTGTACGTATCTCGGGCCCTATTTCGACTTGACCTGATTGGCTAGCCTTATGTTTTTGTATTGGCATGGATTAGTTAGCACTTCATGGTTCTGGCAAGCATTGGGTTCGGTTGGGTTCGGCTTGGTTGGGCTCGATTTGGGTTGATATGCAAACCCCTACCTACCACCATCCCTCATTTATTAACCTAATAACTATTCTTTCTCCTCATTCATTACTCATTTACTACTTCTTTTCTTCTTCTCATTTCTTCTCCACCGAGCACCACCGTAGGCAAGTGCAACTTATTTCATGGAGGAACTCAAATTTTGTTGTTCTATTGTCTTCCTCACGAGATTCTAAGATACTTTAGTACTTAGCATTTTTAGTTTCCATGGTTTATTTCATAGATCAAAGTTTGTTGCATTTTTGGATTTTTTGGTTTTGATCTACTAAACTGGCTTGTTTTCGAAAACTAAGAGTTCTATGTAGAAGGCATTCTGATGTTACGCAAGTTTGGTTTTGGAATGGTTGGATTTCATCGAGTCTTGACCGAGATGGGACTTTCTTGAGTTATTGATCTTTTACGCCTGCTTAACTTGGCCTTGGAGAGAAGATAAAGTTTTACGCACACATTTTTACGTAGCGTAGTATTTAGCTTTTACGTCCACGTCTTACGTGCCAGCGTATCATTTATCCTCTTTACGTACATGTTTCACGTGCCCGCATATTAATCACCATTTACGCACACGTTCTCACATGACCGCGTAATCTATTCTACGCAGAGCTGAACCGAGCTCTATGCAGAGGCTAGAATCCCGCTCGCGTAGAGGGTTCGCTCACGTAGAGTCTCGCCCGCATGCGGCTTTGCTAGCGTAAAGCGCTTGCTCGCGTAGAATCCCACCCACCGGCTCTCTTGCTTGCGTAGAGCTGCCTATCCTTAGGTTTTGCCCGCGTAAAGCTGTTTTACGCTCGTGGTCTCTTTGGCCTAGCATAGTCTTTCTCGCGTAGAGACTTTGAGTCCCTATGGCGTACCTCGTTGCCCTTTTATATTCTTACACCTTTTGTCATGAACTTGATAATCACAAATTTATTTAATATGTTTGGAATGGTAATTGTACACGGTATGGTATGAAGTAAACATGACATGACATGATATGACAAGCAAGCATGATGGGAACAATTGAATACTGTTGTGACGGCTAGCTTGACATGACAAGAATGAATGACCTGGACACCGTGGATGAATGTGTTTATACAAATGAACCAGTACTGTCTTGCATCATATTTATGGCAAGGAACCCTGAGTACCATGGTCAGGGGTACCTACTGAAACGGACTAAGGTTAATAACTAGAATAATCCAGTAGTAATGAAGAGATTTCCCAGCTGCAGGCAATTCCGTTATATGGGCACCCCACCTGGGATCTGTAGCCTGCCGTCGAGTAGGGCACATTTCCAGCACACTGTCATGTGTTGCACCCTTCAAGCTACTTAAGGGTACATATTTCTTGGATGATGTACCCACATGAACTCAACCCCTAATTACGTCCGGATAGCTTGGATGGTCTGCAGGGCTTGTGGCTGTGGAATAATCTCAGTGCATCTTGCTAGTAACTAGGCCTGTGATAACCCTAGTTAGTTAAAGTATCAAGCCGTACATATTGCTTGGCCGTGAATGATGGATGGAGTCTAACCAGTACAAGTCTTGTCTTGTTCCAGTACCTGGCTACTTCGGAACATGATTGCTTATACGTACCTTATCAATAACTGATCAGAATGATTCTTTATCCATATGACATTTATTGCTCTATTTCAATTTCATGTCTCATTATATTCTTTCTTGTTTTATGTTTCTGATATGCTGGTTTTATTTCTTAAGTGAAGCCTCCTTTGTGGCACTTGCTCTTTCTGGGATCTGACCCAGCTGGTTTTGTATGGCCAGATACCAGAGCAGTCCCAGAGGATCCCTACCTTCCAACCAGATGGTGACCACCAGACGTAACCCTGGCAACGAGTGGGTTTTATTTTGGCTCTTCACTCTATTGTAAAAGTATTCTTTTGAGGCGTTTAGCCGACGAGCACGTGTTAGCTCGATTGTACTTTACTTACTATCTGCCTACGGGCTGTAACATGATTAACAAATCCTAGGGTTGATCATGTATGACTGAAACTCTTGCTAGTCTTCATATTTTGTATGACTAGCTTTATGATCATCCAAATATGTAATGTATGTGACACCTTACTATTGTATATTTGGTGCTCTGACATCTTGTAACTGCTTTGTTCGCTTGAGATTGAGACAATAGGCTTTTTCATGACCATAAGAGACTGATGGCTTGTAGTTAAACCCTCATGTATCTAGACAGTCGTGACCATATAGCGAGGTGGGTTGCATTTCAATATACGTAGCTGGCTGTGTCTGCCTCCGCCTCCAGTATTCTGGTTCTGGGGCGTGACAGTAGCTCTCATAGGGCCCAGTCACGAGGCACCCATGCTGGTCAATAACGCTTATGCGGCTCAGCCCATGCGGCCTTATCATACATAACATATGCGGTCTAATGAGATAGGGCATACATCGATCATGCCTAACGCACAAAGGCGATACATGACAGGCCTGTGCATAAAATATGCGATATGGCCATTCAAAAATTAAATCGTCATCTTTCCACCATCCTTACCCTTGATGGGTGGTTGCACGTCGGGATGAATGGAAGGAGAGTCTGTAGCTCTCGATGGAGAGGCGAGCCCCTTTCCATTGGCCGCAACACCAGTCGACTTGGAAGATTTTGGAGCAATGGCTAACTGGGACAGAAAGAATGAAAAGACGAAGGAAAAAAAAGGTGAAAGAGAAAAAAAATCCCTCTCTGAACAACATATATTTATAGGGTTTTCGAAAGAGAGTCGTTTCGATTCTCGAGTCCATTAAAGATAATGATGACGTTTGGGGATTTTATCCTTAGTAACCGTTAACTTTATCTCGAAAACAGAAACAAATCCAAAACCAAATCAAGACATTAAATGCAGCAGTGACAGCTAGCAGTATGGATGGGATCTCCTGCGGCACAAAATTTCCCTACGGCTCAATGCCTCTCCTGACTCGAAGACTCCCTGCGGCTTGACAAATCTCCATGCTTCTTATTCAAAGTATTCTAAATTTACAATTTGAAAACTTGAAGGGTCTTGTAGAAGCATGAAAAATATAGGGTTCATGCGGATCACAACTGACCGCATAAGGACTTGGGACAAAGTGGTCTGCATAAAGAAGAGCCGCATGACAGACTCGGCATGCCCCCTGTGGCCCATTTCACTATCTTGCAACCAGACTGATTTGAGCCGCAGAAAGAATAGTTACTTATGCGGCTAAGCTGATCAACCCTTCTGACAAAGCTGATAGCTCTGACACTCTGACAAAAAGAAGATAAGAGTGATCAGACAAAATGTCATCACCAGACTGGACATAGTCATGCGGCTAAGACTACGATCCGAGCCGTATAAACTTATGCGGCTCAATCCATGCGGCTTCATGCAGCCAAGGGTGACTACCACCTGAACCGCATGAGCTTTATGCGGCCCAGAAATAGAATCTATGTGGCTCAAAAAGTCCCCAAGCTACATGCGAACTAAAGGAGACTGCGACCTAAGCCGCATAAGTCTTATGCGACCCAGCATAGCCGAATACTGAAAGACCTATGCGGCTCAAAATGACTCAAGCAGACTGATCCTATTCTGTGATAGGATACGTGGCAGGCTGACCAAGTCTCAACAACCCAGATTTGCTGCAACAAAATCTCAACAAATCACCAGCTGGTGGTCAAAGAGCGGGTCTTTGTGTGCTGTTGTAGCCATGTGGACACGTGGCCATCTATGCGGCTCAAGATATATCACTATAAATAGCAGTGTACCACACCCATTCAAAAGGCTGGCAACCTACGAAGGGCAATTTTTCAAGAGCAAGGATCGTGTCAGATAGTCCAAGGAGTAAGGCAGAGTTGCTACACTTTTTTGAGCCTCTACCGTCACCCCCCAGAATCAAAACTACACAATTATACTTATATTGTTTTCGAAGATTTCTTTCTAGGCTTTCTCTTGTACAAGCGATTTGCAATCAAGTTCAATTCCTCTGTAATTCTTGTTCTAGATATTTAATGGCAAACAAGAGCGGGTCGTGGGCTCGGCAAAATAGCGTTCCGGTCGACCTTCTTAGAATCGAACCAAACTTGGCATACATAACCAAAAAATGATACGGTCCTGTTGGCGTAAGTTTCGTTTCGATTTGACAAATGTGCACAAAGTAATTGGCTAATTTGCAAATAGGCCATACGGTCAGTTTCGACGGATACGTATCAAATTCGTCGTGCACACGCAACTAATTTAAATTTTGTCAAAGCCCACACCTTCGCGAAGTCGATACGCAACTCGCGACCACGTCGCCCAGTTTGTTGGGGCACACGCCATATCGAAGAATTTTTCTAAAATTTTAA
>JANAVB010018198.1:12301297-12545097 GCA_029216955.1 Iris pallida | reverse complement strand
ATGGATGTTGGGATTAACCTGTCCAACATACCCCCACAGCACTTGTGACACACACACACGTTTCTTTCCTTCTTTCCCTTTATATATATATATATATATATATATATATATATATATATATATATATATATATATATATATAGATATATATATATATATATATATATATATTGTATATATATACATATGTATATTGATAGTGATATAAGATAATAGCCTATGGTTAGTAAGTTAGTTTGAATTGACCTATAGGCCTAGTTAGGCCAGGTTGATAGCAAGTGATCAAAGTCAACTGTGGGTCAAACTTGACCTGGAATTGACTCAAATGGATTTACAAGGACTAGTTAACTTAAGTTTGACTTAAGCTTAGAACATTTGACTAGTTGACTTAGGTTTGACCAGAATGGTTGACCAGAGTTGACAAGAGTTGACTTTGACCTAGAATGACCTAGAATTATTTAGAATGTATGTAAATTTTTCTTATTTCATATTAGTCACTTGTAACTGTGGTGCTCTAAATAGGACTCAGTTACTCCGATCTGGACATATTTTCATCAGGCATTCATGATATCAGGCAGGTACATTCTCTGACCATTTCATACTTGCTAAAAATTATATTCTTGTTATAGACTAATTTACTTGATGTTGACACGATGTTACCACGGATTAGTACTATATGGATCTTTACATGAGATGTTATCCCCTCGGGTGCATCGAATACATCATGTCATGTGCTTTCATGAACATCATGTATTCCATGGACTCTTATTATTCATGTACACTCATGTGCTCTCATGTACTCTCATGATCTCATGAGCTTCATGTATAAAATTTTATGTACAATAACATAACCTATCTAGATCCTTATGTATTGATTGGGTACGAGGGAGTAGAAGTGGTCATGTGAACCATTCCAAAGTAGTGTAATCATATACAAACTCTGTAGTGTAATCATATGCAAATTCAAGTCGTTACATAACTATCTTGTACTCTAAATCACTTAGTCACTTACAGTTCTCTATTACCATATATAGATATCTTTTGTTATCGTATTCTCTCTTCCTCTTCACGTTTATTCTTACAGTTTTATGTACTTTATTCTATAACAGCTTTATATTTTCTGTCAGGATATGAACTGTGTGGGAGATATGTATTCATTCCTGCCCTGATTAGACCTGTTGAAAATATTACAGAGGATGAGGAGGAGTTCTGTCCCATATATTATGGAGCTGGCTTAGATGACACCGGTGACTTGGACCCTCAGGAGGATCCAGCAGTTGCTGAGGATTTGCCATTATCCAGATTAGACTGCTAGACTAGTTATCTTTATTTAGTTATCTTGTCTTGATGTATTTCCAGATATTAGAATTTTGTGTTATTTAAACACCCAGACTTATTTCTTTCAGTTGTAGTTCTTTGTTGAGATTATCTTTTTATCCTATCTTTCTATTTATCTTAGAATTTGTGATTGAGTTGTACTTTCTGTGTTGTCCTCCTTTTTGGAGAGTATATATTGTGTAGGTAAAGTTATAATTGTTAGATATGTGACCTAGGACAACGTTCTACCGCCGACAATGCGGCATAGGATGGACGTACCTACTTCTTGTGCCCTTACACTGGGTGCGGGTCGTGACAAACGATGCTATATTTTAATATATTAGCGACATCCAACTTTAACGTCGCTAATCGCCGCTGAAACTAAAAATATAACGACGTTCACCGAATTTTCTGCGACATTATATTTTGTTATACTAAATGTAGTCGCAATACGTCGCTGATAGTCGCTAATAGTGACATATTACGACTTAAATTATTACGTCGCAAAGTTGCAAAATAAAAGCGATGTTTTACCCTCACGTCGCTAACTGCGTCCTGATATTACATGTTTTGGTAGTGCATTAAATTTAAATCTTTAAAACCAATTCAATAGAATCTACTCCAAATGTAAAACTAGATAAATATCATCTTTTTTTTTAAAACCATTTAAAATCAAATTTATACAATATCATCTCAATTTAAATCACCATAAATATTTAAACATTCAATAAAATAAATTAAGAAACTTTTTATAAATAAAAATAATTCCAAATATTTTTTGAAATTCAAATAAATGAATTTATTTTCATGTACGTCGCATGCAAAGAGTAAATAGTATTTATAAAAAAATTATTTTCTAAATCATTACATATACTCGTATAACAAACAAAATAGCTTTTTTTAAATAAAATAATAAAAATCATGTTTGACAAATCTATGGCGATATATTTTATAATCAAACAAATAGAAAAATATCTTTACCGTATATATATGGAAACTAAAATATTCATTTTTATATTTAAAATCCATAATAAAACTTTTATATAAAAAAATAATTACTTACTTTGTATATGTGTATTCGTCCTAGACATAGAAATAATAATATATAAAAAAATCTATTGTGAAATTTTTAGGGATTTTACATGGGGACTATTCCAGTCCCATTATAGCCAGAGTGTCTATGCGTTGAAGGTTTGTTCTTAAACTACATCATCATGTAGAACAGTTATGAACCCTTCTCATGATCAGTTTATTTTCATATTATTACTGGCTTGCTGTTTGTATCTTTTACGTCCCAAAGAGGACCTAGTGATTTCTCCAGGTACGGATAAGCATGACTATCCACGGGAGTATGGTTTAGCCTTAAATGCTAGTTTTACATTCGAGGAGATTTCGCCTTCCGAGTTTTAGTGATCTTTTGTTTTAGTTGGACTTGATATGGCTACATTTTTATTTGCTACATTTTCTTTATTTTATTTTTTTAGGAGGTCAGACTCCAGTTATCTCTGACTTCTTTCATAGCAGTTTGGTAGTGAATTTGTCTCGACGCGGCTATTCTTTTATTTTAGGAGGTCGGAGTCCTGTTATCATTGGATATTTTTTTTCATTATTGGACAATTTCTTTTATTTGTCTATGTGGATGAGATATAGAATTGTTATTATCATGATTATCACAACTTATGTATGTATTCGAGGATTCCATATATTAGAGTATTATTTGTGTACTTACAGCTGGCTTGTACGTATTCCTACTCCTACGTATATTGGGACCGGAATGTTACAGTATATGTGACAATTGATGGTTTAGTTACGCTAAATGTGACGAAGGCCGCTTTGATCCTATATTGATTTGGTTAATGGACGAGATTGTTTAGATATACCTTAAGAATTAGATAACAATTTTTGAGCTCATAAAGTTAACAATTGTAAGGTTATATATGTGACCCAGTGGAGACTATTGGAACTATTCAACTATTAAGGGGACACACATGTAAATTAATTGTGTTGGACTATCTAAATAATTAAGCTATTAAAGTGGTCTAATTAGAAATTTGTTTGAGAGTATAATTGTCATGAAATAATATGTAGAGTGTAATTGTTTGAGAGTATAATTGTAGATTAATTGTTTGAGAGTATAATTGTCATGAAAATAATATTAAAGTGGACTTTCCCAACAGACTATCGACGACTAGGACCAACACACATACACACACCGTTCCCAACACGCACGCACGGACGCACGCACACACACACACACACACACACACACACACACACACACACACACACACACACATATATATATATATATATATATATATATATATATATATATATTCATTAAGGTTATAGTCCCAAACTTATACGGCCACCAAAGAGAGGGTTTTTCTTTTCTCTTTTGCATCTCCATCAACAAAAAGAGTGGGTCAAAGGATTCGGATTATCTTCGTCATTAAGGGTCGTAGTAAATTGGAACACCGAACTGCATAAAGAGAATATTTCTACAAGATCTGTCAAGCCACACAATAGATTCAGGTACACTTCTGCATTTATTTTTTGTTCTTCATCTCATCAATCAACGGACAATATTTCCATCAACGTGGTCATAATTATACATATACATTATTTAATGGTTAAAATTTTATATATGGTATCGTGTACTCAACAAACAAAAAATAAGAATTCCACAAAGATTTTTTTGATAAAGATCTCAAATCCTACTACAATACCTATAACTCCACCACCCAGGTAAATCCATATTGTCTCTGAATGCCATATAGAGACTAGCACTTTCCGTACACGATAGTAGGACTCATCATATTGGCATTTCTTTGGTAATAGACTGTCACAGAGATCATGGATCCCGATCTAAATGGAAGGATCCAAGGGTGTTTGAAGCTGATTACCTGAAGGAACCTTACCCGATAACTTGTTCCACGACAGGTTCAAGTGACAACATAGAACAACTATGTGATGCTCAGTGGGATCAACGCAGAGTTGGTTCCTCGAGAGATTCAAGATGCCGAGGACTGCCTATATCCCCTGGTATCCTTCCATTTGGTCGATTCCCGGATAAGTTCAAGTTCTCAAGCTCGGAAAGGTTCATCAGTTCTTCAAGGATCATCCCCGAAAGGTCTAAGATGACTACTAAGGCCATCTCCAACCCATGTCCTCAAAAACCTAATCGAGGATTTCTTCTCAAAAATTTGCTCCAACCCATCCTCAAATTGAGGATGAATCCTCAAAAAATTTTAGGATAGGAGTCTCTCTCCTCAAATTTGAGAAGAGAGAATGGAAATCCTCAAATTTGAGTCCACTATTCATGACAATTTTGCCCTCCAAGATGTACCTAATTACTAGTATATCCTACATATGTTAAACACTAAACTTAATTAACTTAACATATTTAATTATAAATAATATAATAATAATACTATTAAAATATTCTTGTTGAGATCTTCAAATAGAATCTAATATTAAATATATTTATTAGTATTTTTTATTAGATTATTTGATTAATAAAATAATATTTGAACAATTTGGCAAAAGTTAATAGAATGACATCAAACTTCTTAAAATTTAAATATATTGACTTAAAAAACATAAATAAGTACATCAAAATTTAAAATATCAAACCAACAACAACATTGAAATTAAAAGTCTACACGTTACAACAACATTGAAATTAAAAATGCTTAAAGATATACAACAACATTGAAATTAAAAGCTAATCTCGGTAATAATATTAATAATATAACGTTAATGTATTTGATTATATTAAATGGCTGTGAAGAAATAAATTTATGTAGAAATAAATAATGGTTGTTTATTATTTGAGGATTGATGGGTTGGAGATAAAAATTTTTGAGGATAGCATCATAGAGGAATATTCCTTGTTGAGTCCTCAAATTGAGAAATTTTTTGAGGATGGGTTGGAGATGGCCTAAGAAGAGAATTTTACTATACTCAAATTATTTCCCTTTAATTGCCACCAGCAAGCACTCCTTCGGCGAAGTATTTTCAAGAATCAGAGTCTCCTCGCTATCCAACTCGGTATGTTCCCTCTCAGTTTGGTCTCCCCAGGATCAAGAATGCCCAGATATGTGCAGTTCTCCAGGTTGCGTATTTCTCCATGAAGGTTATTGTTATTAAGATGCAACAACTTTATGTTGATCAGAGAGCCAATCCAATGAGGGACATGGCCGGACAAGTTGTTATTAGCCAATTTGATGGCGGCCAACATGATCAAGGCCTCGGAACAACGAGGGATCTCCCCTGACAGTGCATCATTTGACTGGTCAAGAGTCCGAAGGTTACTTATCGTGCAGAAGGACGAGGGGATAGCACCTGTAATAATATTATAGGATAGCAAGATACTCTTCACCTGTTGGACATTACTGTTGAATATTGGTGTAAGACCTCCAGATAAAGAGTTACCTAAGAAATACGAGTACTTAACGCCGTCACCAATGCGAGGCAACGGGCCATGGAACAGGTTATACCGCAAGTCGATGGCCAAGATATTGCAAAACATGAAGGATTCAAAAAATCTTCCACTATCCGGTTGGAAGAAAGGTTTATGTAATCGGCACTTTAAAGATAATTCAGGTCTAGCATGACACCAATACATTGTTACAAATGAGTATTTTTAGCCACTATATAAAAAAGGGATATTTATTCTGACATTATAAAGACTATTTTACTGTAGTTTTTACATATGGAGATTTTGTATTAAGTAATACATACGAAGGTTATTTTTTGAAATCTTTCAATTTTTGAGGTCACAGCTTACACATACTCTAGTGATTCTTTTGGGGAACAATGTCTTTAGTCCCAACCACTACAAAAAAGTAACCTTTTGGGCAAACTTTAAAATGAGTGTATACTGTCCCACATATTATTTGGGACGGTAGTTGTGACGGATTTAAAGAGTAATATTATGATGGCGTGGCAAAAATTTAAGGGACAGATAATCCTAATTGTTGTTAAATGATGTGTAAACCAACAATCTCAAAAAGATTATGACTTATCAATATTGTATGACTATTAATTAAACCGTCGCAAAAGTAAGAATTTGTAACAGATTGAAACCGTCCTAATAATTTAGAATAAGAGTCACAAAATAATATAGTTCACTTCTAAGACAATTAAAAATCAGTCCCAAAAACTTACAACTGTCACAATTATTATGAAATTGTTGTTTCACTATTTTGCCTATAAAACATACAATTAAATACATATATATAACAAAAAAAAACAATATATAACTAACTATTTAAGTTCAAATGCATATTGTAGTCTCTGAAGGACATTAACAAAAAAAAAAATTTATAAAACATCAAATCTCATATCCCATCGTTTGTAAAATGAACCCAAAGCGATTTACATCACTTGAGCATCCTCCCACATTTACAAAACTAATCTAAAAATATTTTACATCATTAAGCATCATCTACCATCATTTACAAAATGAACCCAACATGCTTTTCAATTAAGCGACATCTCCCATCATTTATAAAATAAGCCCAAAACTCTTTTGAAGAACCTACAAATAAAAGTAAAAACTAACTAGTTAACAAAAGCACACATCAAGAATTTATGGCATCGTATATGAGAATACCATGAGCCGGTGTATACAATGTTTAGACATGAACTAAAAAAATTTATGTATACAACTTATGTATACAATTTATACAGCTCATTTGAGATTACTATGGCCACATATGTAGATCCCGTTGAATTATCTGTGAATTATTGTTACTATATGTAAAAGCCCTACAAATTAAAATATATTTAATTGGGTTAAATATAATTTTAATAGTTTTTTTATTTTTATTTTTATTTTTATTTTTATTTTTATTTTATAAAAAGGGTCATAGTCATGGTTGAGTTTGGATATGCATGTTGACCAAAAAGTATGGCATGCCTAGTCACTACCAAAGTAAGTCATATCAGCGATGCAATTAGCGACGCTTTAACAGAATGTCGCTAATATTTTGCAACTTAGCGACATGAAAAAATAACGTCGCAATACGTCACTGGTAGCGACTATCAGCGATGTATTGCGACTACATATAGTACAACAAAATTTTACGTCACAAAAAAGTCGGTGAACGTCGCTATGATTTCCACTACCAAAATATGTTGCTTTAGCGACGGCCAGATCCGTCGACTTTCCGTCGCTAATCCCAGATAGCGATGGATCACAGACGGATATTGGTCAAAAAAATCCGTCGGCAATCAGCTCGTCGCTAATAAATTTCGTCGCTAGGTAGTCGTCAATCGATGGAATAACGACGGTTTCCCGTCGTCATTATTCGTTGTATTAGTGACGACTTACCGACGATCTTTTGTCGAATTCAAGTATTAGGTATTGAATTGTAAAGACTCTTAGCGACGGACAGTCCGTCGGTAAATCGTCGTTACTTTTTATCAGAGGGTATCGTTCCGTCGCTATTCCGTCGACAACCGTCGCTAACTAGGGACGGCTTAGCGACGGACTAGTAGCGGATAATCCGTCGACCGAGTTCTGGAAATGCTTGACATTACCAGAACCATGGCGACGGATAGTCCGTCGCTAATCTGTCGACCATGGCGACGGCTTCCGGACAAACTAGTGGCGGATAATCCGTCGACCGAGTTCTGGAAATGCTTGACATTGCCAGAACCATGGCGACGGATAGTCCGTCGCTAATCCGTCAACCATGGCGACGGCTTCCAGACGGAATATCCGTCGCTACCATTATGAGTACCTTTCAAACCACTAGAACCTTGCCGACGGATGTTCCGTCGACCATCCGTCGCTAACTGGAAAAATATTTGGAATTCTCCAGTTAGCGACGGATGTTACGTCGACCATCCGTCGCTAACTGGAAAATATTTGGAATTCTCCAGTTAGCGACGGATATTCCATCGAAATTTAGTCGATTTTTCGATACCGATAGTTCGATACCGATACCGATAGTCCGATACCGATAGTCCGATACCGATAGTTCGATACCGATACCGATAGTACGATACCGATAGTTCAATACCGATACCGAAAGTCCGATAGTCCGCTACCGATAGTTCGATACCGATACCGATAGTTCGATAGTCCGATATCGATAGTCCGATAGTCCGCTACCGATAGTTCGATACCGATACCGAAAGTTCGATACCGATACCGATAGTTCGATACCGATACCGATAGTTCGATATCGAAAAAATACGATGCTAAATAGCCGTAGCTAAATATTCGACGATAATCCGTCGGTAATACTATACCAATACAACAATAGGGGTAACATATACATACAACTCATATGGAACATTTACACCAGCTAGTATAGGACACATAGCCTATAACCAAAACACATAGTTATGTGACAAGCCACACATCTATGTCACATAGCTAACACCCAAAACCAATGTACATCCTACACAAGCACATAAACACAATCCGCATATAAATATATATAAATGATAGCTATATATAAATAGACATATATATATATAGAGAGAGAGAGAGGGAAAGAGGGAACAAATGTGAGTGAAAGAGTGAAAGGGGCTGGACAGTATTATCTCAGGGTTGTGTGTGTGTGTGTGGCAATAAAGTGTGAAAGAGAGGGAGTGAGTGTCAACATACAATTTATAGGGGTGTGTGTGTGTGTGGTGTATAGATATGAGTGTGACAGATCATTAGGATGTGTATGTGTGTGTGTTGATGTGTACAAGGGTCAAACCCCCGCAGCCCCTGCCGTCCCCCGCAGCCCCCGCCACCCACAACCCCCCGCCGCCCGCACCCCTCCCCCCGCCCTCCGCCACCCACAATCCCCCAGCCGCCCCTCGTAGCCCCGCCACCAACAACCCCTCGCAGCCTCCCACCCCCCGCTGCCCCCACCAGCTGCCCCCCACGCCACCCACAACCCCCGTAGCCCCCGCCTCCCCCGTCGCCCCCCAGCCCCCGATGCCTCCGACGCCCCCGATGCCCCCGCAGTCCCCGACGCCCCCGCTGCCCTCCGACCACCGCGAGAGAGAGAGAGAGAAAGAGAGGGGATTACCTTTGGGAGAGAGAGAGAGTAGAGGACGCCGACCACCGAGAGCCGCGGGAGAGAGAGAGAGAGAGGAGAGAGAGTGAAATTTGGGGAAGGAAAAGTTCTTCCCGTCGTTTCAATTTAAGTCTGGGGCGTATATTTAGCGATGGACTAGCGACGGATAATATCCGTCGCTACGCCGACGCAATATTGGAAAACTGCCGACGGCCTATCCGTCGCTACGTAGTCGGCAATTTATCCTGTCACTTCTCCCAACATTTCCTACCAAATAGTCGACAGCATAGCGACGGATAAAAATCCGTCGCTATATCTCCGACGTCGTAGCGACGGACTGGCGACCTTTTCTTACCCTTAAAATAAAATTAAAAAAATATCGGTTTATCGTCGGTACTCCGTCGGTGATTTGTCGCAAATTCGTCGCTAATTACGACGGAACGAATCCGTCGCTAAACAATCATCGCTAATTGACTGTATTTTGGCAGTCTTCATTGTCAGCGACGTTAATGATAGACGTCGCTAATTTATAAAAATATAGCGACGATTAGTGGCGACTTAGCCGGACGTCGCTAATTTATTTTCAATATCCTGATCGGCTTTCCCTTCCCCCCCATTCTAATTCAAAATTTTCCCAAAATTTTTTATTCCCCCCTACGTCGATCTGTGCTACTTCGCCGCCCCCTCCTCTTCCTCCAGCGCTCATCCGTCGCCACCGAGCTCCTCCTCCTACTCCTCCTCCACTGACCGGCCTCCTCCTCCACCTGTCACGTCCAGAACCAGAATACTGGCAAGTAGGAACGGACCAGGCCAGCTACGTATACCAAAGTACTCCAGTACTCCGAAATAACATATAAGCTGTATTGATGGGGGTTAGTACTACAAACCAACAGTCAATCCTAGGTCACATAATCCTAGATATCTCAATCATAGGTAAGGAAGTAAAGTACAAGAGTATGATCATCGGGTATATAAGACAGTTAAACATCCTAAACTGTAATATATAGATGATCATGAAGCCAGTAATACACGATAAAGAACTAGCAAGACTAAGTAATACATGATAAGCTCTAGCTGCAGTCTAGAAAATATAACATCATATCTAAGCCTGTATGCCAATAGTCAAGTCCAAAACACGAGCTAAACACATGTTCGGTAGCTAAACGTCTCAAAAGAATATACAAAAAAGAGTGGATAAGAGAGAATACCCACTCAAGCACCCTGGTGCTCCGGATGGTCACCATCAAGTGGAAAGTCCGAAAGATCCTCCGGCTCCTCAACTAGATCTGGCAAACAAAACCAGTGGGGTCAGACCCCCAATAGCAAGTACCGTAAAAGAAGCTAAACTATGAACTAAAACCAGCATACAATTCATAATATCTCTAAGATAAAGCAGCAAACGAGACTAGAATAATAATTTGGTACCACAATGTATATGAAAGGAGACTGAAAACATATAAGGAAGATAACAAGTAAATATGTAGAATAAACTGGGCATGTGAGCATGTGGTGAAGCCAAGCATGTGGGATAAGTAGTGAAACCAAGCATGTAATAGGAAGAATAGCATGTAAGGAATGACAGAAAGCTAAGTACTACAATAAGATAAACTGGAGCAAGACTAGACTAGACAAGAATGGACTCCATCTATCAATCACGACCAAGTAATGAGTATGGCTTAATACTTTAGCTAACTAGGGTTGTCACAATTCCTAATTACTAACATATGCAAGTTTGAGAAATCTGATCCAGTTACCTGTCCTGCAGACTACCCGATTGATCCAGGCCCAAAAGAAACCAAGTATAGCAGACACACCGCAGTAAGATACGTGTGTCCTAAAGAAGTGCCCCACTCGACGGTGTGCTGGAAGAGTGCTCATCATGACATATAGCTCCAAATCCTATATATATATATATATATATATATATATATATATATATATATATATATATATATATATATATATATATATATTTATATATATAAGACCGTGAAACAAGGGGTGCAGGTAACCGGAAAAATCTCACCTCTCAATGATCTAGATAATCAAGCTTGTTGTATAGTTCCTAATATATTCATTTAGGATTCCGTATGTGACATTCCGCAGAATCCATCCTAGACATGAGACATGCGAGACTAGACAAGACAAGCAAGATTGTGCACTACAACAAGCCACAATAAGACATGACAATATCAAGACAATAGTGTGCTACGACGAGCCACTATCTAGGAGCTAGATGTGTACTGGAATCGAGAATGCGCCATGACATGCCACCACGACGGATCACTATCAAGTAAATATTGGACATGATATAGACTGTAATGTACAATAAATATGGAAGGGCATAGCAATACATAGTGAGTATAGAAGAACATATGAATATAAGCTAGTATCAAGTGTATATAGGGTATACAATCATTTTCTAAATATACAAGGTCATCTAATCATGTTAACACTACAAGAAAATATAGCACTTACTGCGCACAATTTACGGCGTGCAGTTGTTACACGTTATAAATGACATTCTTTTACAGCGTGCAAATCTGTGTGCCGTAAAAGAGTTATTTTTTTGTCTTTTTATGGCATGTTTGACATGCTCGCCATAATTGAAGACTCATTTACGGCTTGCAGTTTTGTGCGTTGTAATTGAAGACTCATTTATGGCATGCATTTTTGTGCGTTGTAATTGAAGAATCATTTACGGCATGCATGTTTGGGCGTTGTGAAGAACTCATTTACGGCATGCATGTTTGTGCGTTGTAAAAGAAGTCTCATTTAGGCCTCGTTTGGTTCACGGATTTAAGGAACCAAGAAAGTTAAGTTGTTCCTTTCCTTTGTTTGATAGCCACAAACATGGGAATCAATTTCCTGACAAGGGATAAAATTGGTGGAAATATGGTTCCACTCAAGACCCATGGGATTGATTTTCCCTCCTCCTTTCCCAACATTTATTACAAAAGTTATGACAAAAGTAACCATGTGCCATTGCTTATTTTACCATTAATGTTATTTTTTTTTAAAAGGTAAGAATATTATTGGAACATTGTTATATTTTGCTTTCCTTTCCTAGGTAGTTTTCTTGTTTTACCAAACAACGGAAAGGAAATGTGACAGGAATCCTACTTTTCCATTCCCGTGGAAAATACAAGGGAATTCATTTTCTTTATGTGAACCAAACGAGGCCTTAAGGCGTGCTTCAGCACGTTGTGAAAGATTTTTTTATGTCTTCCTCCTTGTAAATTTTCTCTACTTAATATTTTAAGATTTTGCACAAATTTCACACGCGTTTTTTCATTTCCCTCCTATGTTTTCACTTTCATCCTATGTTTTTCATTTAAAAACTATATTTTCATTTTTCGTAAAAATTTCCATATTTATGCAAATTTCACACGTTCTAATTATTTTCATTTCAAAACTTTTCCACCTATGTTTTTATTTCCCTTTTATTTTTTATTTTTTAGTTTCCCTCCTTTGTTTTCATTTTCCTCTCTATGTTTACATTCGAAATTTATTTTCCCTCTAAAAGTATGCATTTATTATATACTATAGAGGTAGAAAGAGAAAGGACCCTATCTTTTTTTTTTTTAAGGAAAGAGAAATATATAAGGAGCAAAAGGAGCCGAAGCTCAAATGGCAGCGGGAGAGAGCCCAAGCCGCCTACACAGGAAATAAGCAAAGAAAAGAGGACCGGGGAACCCCTGGCACCAAAAGGGGAAAAGGCCCCAACAAAATACATAAATACAAAAGATAACCAAAAACTCCAAAATCAAGGCGGGTCAAAGGGATGATCCAAAGAGAGAGCTCGAGCCACGTCAATCGGGAGAAGTCTAGAGTGGAAGAAGATATGAGTCCCCTTGGAGTCGAGCCCCCAGACGGCCATAGATATTGCCACTCTATTATCTTTACCAACCAAAATAGAACAAGTGGGTGGGATAAGTCTCTGGACCTTCCTGAAGGTATATACATCTCGCCACGGGATTAACTTAGTGCATTTGAAGGCCTTGAAGAGAGCAGCTGAGGAGATATCAATGCTGCCAATAACCAAACCCTTGACCCTACAAACCTTCAGACCATAATCCAAAGCATCCAACTCATGCAAGTGAGACCCTGACTAATCCGAATAATGGCTAAACGCCAAAGTCATATGGCCTTCCGAATCCCTGACAATACCACCAAACGCCACTCCAGACCCCGCGTCCCGGTGGTAGCTGACATTCAGCTTGAGACCCACGGCAGGGAGGGTCCATGAAGATTCCGAAGCCACCCAAGCCGCGCTTGGCGGCCTGAACCCAGGTTACCGCCCACGAACAGGAGGGGGAGTCGACACAGCATCCAGCCCCGCGCTCACCGGCCCGTCCCTAGGTGAACGCCTGCAGTCAGTCAGGTCTCCCAGGCCGCCTCCAGCAGCGGCCGCCTTCAGCGTCCCCTCAAACGACGTGGTCGCCCGGAGACCAGCAGGAACGTCGTCCCGATTAGCCGCACTATCCGCCCCAAGCTGTGACGGATCCCCGTGAGCTCTTGCCGCTTCTTGAAGGCCGAAGGAGACCCAAAAGATAATCGCCTGACCATTCGGTTTGTTGTTGTTGAAGATAATCCTGTTTCTTTGCTTCCAAATCTTCCAAAGGACGGTAGCGAAGGTTATATTCCTGTAAACACCCCGAAAGTTAGAAAGCGAAATATTGTTAAGCCATACCTCCGCCAAATTGTTAAGCCATACCTCCACACTATTGTGAAGCCGTTGTCTCCCTGAAAAATAATCCCAGACCCTCTTAGCCATCTCGCCACAAACAAAGAGGGGGTCGTAGTTTTCTTCCGTAGCCGTCTCACAGCAAACACACTTGGACGCCATGTGGAACCCCATAGATCGGAGGCGCGCGTCCACCGGGATAGCGCAGTGACTCAACCGCCATAAGAAGGCCCCGATCCTAGGCTGCACATATTTGTTCCAATAAAAATCAGCCCATTTAGCAACATTATGCTTCAATCTATGCTTTTCCCAGAATAATTTGTTATTAAATTCCCCATCCAGAGATGGGGTCCAAACCAGCCGATCCGGGCAATCGATCAACACTAAATCCTCCAGAAGCTCCCTAGCCACACGAGGGAGCAGGTTGCGGACATTCACCGAGTTCCCATTCCTGCAACGAATATAAGGGTGAGCCAAAATTTGACTTATGTTGGGCGTATACCTGATGGTGTGCGGTCGTTCCAGAATACTCCCGCACCAGTTAACACCCCATATAGGCACGTGACCACAACCGATTACCCACTGACAGTCCTCAACCACCTTAGTGAGGTTCGCCATCATGGAACGCCAAAGAGCAGAAGAACGCGCCGGAGTAGTCTAATCCCTATCCCCCGGGTCCCCGTACTTCGACATCATGTACTGCGCCTAAAAGGACTCACCTTTTAAGAAAATCCAGCATCTTTTCGCATGCAACAGTTGCATCACCTGCGTGAGAGGTCTAAATCCCAACCCTCCTTCCTTCATGGGTCTGCAAACCTTAGCCCAAGCGACCCACTTCTTGCGGTGTTTGTCGTTAGAATTCCAAAGAAAATCTGCAAACATACTTTCCAATTTCTGGAGGAATTTGTGAGGGATCTTAACGACCGCAAGAGTGTGAATCGGAACAGAGGTCAGCACACTATGAATGAGCGTGATCTTCCCACCAAACGAGAGGAGCCTACCCCTCCAACCCGCCACTTTCTTCTTGATCTTGTCCGCCAAGCCCGCAAATAATTCCATTTTAGCCCAGCCTTTGAAGAGAGGAGCTCCCAGATATTGGATAGGCAGGTGGGTGATAATAAACCCAGTACGGGATGCAATATGCTCGGCCTGCTCCATCATATGAGGTTTGTTAGAAACAATAAGCGAGGATTTAGTCAGATTAATTACCTGCCCCGAAATATCAGAATACTCCTGGAGTGTGTCCATAAGGCAATCCACGCTCTCTTGCCCACCATTGATAAACATCAAACTGTCGTCCGCATAAAATAGATGAGAGACTTTCATAACATTCCGGCGCCCGCTGAAGTGTTTGATGTGCCCGTTAGTACTCAAATAAGACATTCTCCGACTGAGAGTGTCATGAGCGATAATGAACAGAGCCGGTGATAGTGGATCCCCCTGGCGGAGTCCACGAGCCGATCGGAAGAAGCCTCCCACCCTTCGGTTGATCGATACGGAGTACCAGCAGTTGGATATGCTCCTGAAAACCATGTTAATCCAAATCTGAGAAAAACCTAACTTACCGAGAACCCGCAAAAGGAAACGCCAATTGACCCTATCATAAGCTTTGGACATGTCCAACTTGATCGCTACGTTCCCACCGTTGACCTTCGTGTCTATAGATTCAATGATTTCATGCGCCATGCTGATATTTTCATGAATGCTTCTACCCTCCACAAATCCAGACTGTTCCCTGGAAATAATAGAGGGAAGAACGACAGAAAGTCTATCCGCAATAATCTTAGATATGATTTTGTGAGAAAAATTGGACAAGCTAATCGGTCTAAATCCTGACAACTAGTAGGTTTGGTAATTTTCGGAATGAGAATAATATTAGCCGCAGAAATACCTGGAGGGGGGGATGAGCCCCCCGAAAGAAGTCCCTAACGGCCGCCATAAGATCCGCTTTTATAATACTCCAGCAGAAAGTGTAGAAGAACCCAGTAAAGCCATCCGGACCTGGCGAGCTCTGAGGGTTCAGATCTTTGATCGCAGATTCCACTTTATCCTCCGAAGGTATAACGTCCAGAATCATGTTTTGCTCCTCGGAGACCAGCTGGGGAACGCAGCTCAGGAAGCTATCCGGCTCCGCAGCAAGCTTCGATCGAAAGAACATAGAAAAGTGATCGACCGCCCTATCGAGGACCTCATTTTCCTCAACGATGGAGCCGTCGGAATCGAACATTCTGGAGCAGTTGGTGGTGGCCCGATCTCTAATGATCGCGTGGTAGAAGCTGGAGTTCCTATCCCCCTCCTTCACCCAATTAATCCTAGCCTGATCTTGTAAGAGTTGTTCTTCCAGCCCAAGGATGCTCTCCAATTCCTTCTTGCACGCGTTCAGCTCCCAATCCGTATGCTCTCTCCACTCCATTTGAATGTCCATCTCTAATTCCTCAATTTTCATCTTCAGCATGTTTTTCTTGCTTCGCAGGTCCCCAAAAGTGTCCCAGTCCCATCTCTGAAGCCCTTTCTGATGTCTAGCCAACTTGCGATGGAAGATGACCATAGGAGCCCTCGACCAGGGCTGCCCCCAGCTATCCTCAACGAACTTGATGAAATCCGTGTGGGAGGTCCACATTCTCTGGAAGCGGAAGGGGGTCGGGGCCCTCACCGGAACCATCGGTTGAATCAAAAGAGGGGCGTGGTCCGAGTGGATGCGATGGAGATGAAGGACCGAGATCGGGGGCATCTCCAGAGCAAACCTGGTATCTAACATAACCCTGTCAAGCCGTTCCCAAGTCTTCGGTTGATTAGAAAGGTTGTTGCACCAAGTAAATGGTGCACCGCAAAAGCCGGCATCCATGAGGCCCATCCTCGTAATGAACCTGTTGAACTCCGTAACCCCGGAGATGTTGATGCCATTGGGACCCTTCTTCTCATCTGCCGAAG
This sequence comes from Iris pallida, assembly GCA_029216955.1. NCBI lineage: Eukaryota > Viridiplantae > Streptophyta > Magnoliopsida > Asparagales > Iridaceae > Iris > Iris pallida. The sequence continues at coordinate 12,528,132 of JANAVB010018198.1, read as the reverse complement.
TCACACAGTTAAAGTCGCCGGCCAAGATTCTCGGTATAGCGGACGACTCCTCGGAGGCAATCAGATCCGCCTAAAGCACTCTCCTGTTAGCAGAAATACAACTTAGCATACACACAAGTGAAGAGGAATTTGTGACATAAAATCGAATCCGAAATGATAAAAGAAATAAATTGATTGTGCACCTCCACCACGTTAAGCTCAACATTATTTCTCCATAAGATCTATATACTTGTTAATATCCCCCGCCTGGAAGTGATTAGGCATGTGCAGATCGTTGGCGAGGATCGGAAGGACGTCGATCCCCACTTTAGGTTCCAGAATAGCAATAATATCCGGAGAGTGCTCTTTATTTAAGGCTTTGAGATAGGTTCTAGTATTCTTGTTACCAACACCTCTAGCATTCCAAACAATAGTTTTAGACATTAAAGAGAGTCAGAGGAAGGATTTTTGGCACCTGTTTGGCGCCTAGTTTGAACCGTGTTAGCCGCACCCGCCATGGTGTTAGCACTCTTTCTCGTAGTCGGAGTGTTGCTGGGGTGCTTGGGGTTGGTCTTGGTCGCCCGCCGATCGTCCACTTGGCCCTCCACCGTCATGTCCGCACCCGAAGATTGTCTCGCGGCCAGCTGCTGTTGTGAAGATTCAGTCCTGTCCGCTCTCGTAGTATGCCTGACGTCCAGCAGCTGTTGTGGCGAGATGCTGCCAACTTCCTTCATCTGTTGTGGAGAGATGCTGCCAACTTCCTGCTGCTGTTATTGGGAGCTGCTGCCAGCCTCGGAAGTTCCCAACACCTTGTTGTGAATTTTATCCAAGCTAGACGTCGAATATTGTATGTCAGGGCTATACCCATCCGAGTTCTCCACCCCCTCTTGTTGAACTCCTGCCTTGAGAGCCATAGTGGCCACCAAATTCTTGGCGCCACTCTGATGAGTTTTTTGCGCCTCCGCTTACAGTCTCACCTTGGCCGCCGCCGCCTTTTCCGAGTCCATTTGTTTCTAGGTCTTGGGCTTAGACTTCCTAATGAGGTTGAGCTCCACCTCCTCCTCAGATGGGGATTGAGCCCCTAGCATATGATCCTGAAACTCAATAATTATGGAACTAATACTGAATTTATTCTGTTCCTGAATAAAAGATGAATTGTTCGACTCCTTAGGTGACTCCTCCCCCCTCTCGGCCACCCGGATAAAGTTGTTGCAGTCCCCCGCGACCTCCTTAACAAAATCTACCTTTGTGTACGACTCGTCCTCCCGATCGGAATGAGCTAGAACGTTGGCCTCTGCCTCAGCAGGAGGGGCTATGGGCTGAATCAGATGCGTCATGTTGCAACAGCCTACCGGTGTGCTCTCGGCTAGCACCATGTGGTCCTCTCCGATAGCACTCTCCGGCATCTGTTTGTTAATGGCAATGGTATTGTCCTGACCCAGCGATCCCGTATCACTCGACACCTCCACCAACCCGTCCTCATGTGGATCCACCTCGCTGATATCTTCTGCTAACAAACTTTGAAATTGGTTAGATAATATAACAGAATTCATACCTGTGGTGGTGGCCTTGTTGGCCTGCACGTTGCCATCGTTCGAGTCTCCCAGTGACACAAGGTAAGTATGAGTGTTCGGCCTAGCCAAAATTGGGTCACTTGTCTTGTATTCTGCAGGTTGAGCCTGCTGCTGAGGGGCACTCTTCCCATTAACTGTCATGATCTTATCACGCGGCGTCCTCCGTAATTCCGGGTTAGCTTTGAAACAATATTTGATATTATGACCACGAAGACGGCAGTGATTGCAAAAGAGCACATTGTTGTCATACACCACCGGTTGAATGTAGGCTTTGCTTCCTACCGTGATATTGATGCTATGGGGCAGCTCCTTGGAGATATCCAATTCCATACAGATCTTGACATAGTTGGCTTTGCTGAATTTTCTTGTTTCTTCCGCAAGAGTAAGAAATTTATCGAAGGAATTTGCCACTCTTTTGATAGCCGAGGGGACGAACAATATCAGCGGAGGGGATGGGAAAGTCACCCAGACCGACGCGATCGATGACTCTTCGTGAGTGTTAAAATCGGGTGTCCATTTCAGAACCCTCACCGGGTAACCTTCCAATCTCTGAAGATTTTTGGTCCAGATTATCTTGTGGTCCTCCTCACAAGCAAGCTGAATAATAATGTGCCTAGCATCCATAGGCGCCACCGAGTAACATTCCGAAAGGCCCCATCTAGCCACATTCTCCTGCACCCGAGAGAGCTTAGGACAGCCGGACGAGAACTTGAAAACTATGGTGAATTGAAATGGCACTGCCAGGGAGATACCCTCCTGAGCTGTGAAGTGAACATTGATGTCCTGTCCCTCCTCCTCGATCTGGCTGGATGGCTCATGCAGGTGAACATCGTAGATAATGTCAGTCGTGTCCCTCCTCCGATCTGGGCGAACCTTGTCCGCAAAAGAAACTTTGGGAGGGTTCGGCACCGTGCTAATCTGACCATGCAGCAAAGCAGAGCTTGGATCCGCCAAAATAATATCAGTTGTGCCATCCGTCGAACGGTTGGTGGGCAGAGCAGGGAAATCCTCCGTTCCAATGCCGGGAACCACAGTAGAATCGTTGACCTGTCCCAATCCACAGCTAGCATGTGTTTGACCATCAAGATCCCGAGTAGACACCAACTTACCACGAAGAGACTCAGAAGGTTTCGTGTGCAAATTAAGAGGGGCCACTGAAGCATGCTCAAACAAAGAGTTAGAATAATTAGAAAAGGAAATAATGGGGTTACCCAGGCTCGAACGCTGCTTGGAGGAGGCCATCCCCTGTGTGGTCCTAACACCAGCTGATACCAATCCAACGGACGGACCAGATGGTTTGACTAAACCAGCTGGCAAAGCATCCAACGGTCGAATCAACATGGCAGGGAGCGGACCGTTGAGGTCTAGGGACCCGAGCCCACTCCTGGAGTTGACCGCTGGGGGCTGACCACCTCACACCACCTCCGCACGGGACTCGAGGCAGCAACGCTCCGCCGGAGCTCCGGTAGTCGGAGAGGAATGACCAGCGAGCGGCGGCCATGAGCTAGATCGCCGAAGGCCCAGCCTCTGCCGGTGGGCAACCACTGAGGGCGTTGAAGGGGAACTATGCCGGCCAAGCCAGAGTGCAGGCTAGTCGACGGCCGAAATCTGTGCCGGAGCTAACGAGGGCGGCGATGGGGGTGCGAGAGTGGAGCCCGCTTGAGGAGAAGGGCTGTCGTTCGTCCTGACAGAAGGTGGTCTGACCAGACCGACCAAAGAAAGATGGTCGGTGGTCCAGGGCGGATGCGACTGGCGCAGCAAGGTCCGGCGACCCGGCCCTGGCGCCGGGGACGACGAAGAGTCCGCCTGAATGCCAGCGGAAGGATGAAGCTGGCAACCAAGGTGAACGCCGGAACCAGGAGGGGCCCCGTGCTCCTTGTACGGAGGCGGATCCCCGTCCATGCAGCCTGGCCAGGCTAGAGAGAGGCCAGCACGCCCACCCGGAGAAGAAATCCCCGCCGGAGAAAACCTAACCACCTGCAGAAAAACCCAAAAAGTACACGAAAACAGTCAGAACCAAAGGAGGAAGTTACCTGGGAATTACCTGAACCTGCTCTGAGAAGAAGCGCCTCCCAGCCGGGCGGCAGAAGTCTGCCGGAGGAAACCGAAGGCTACTTTGGAGAAAAAAGAAGCAACAGTAAGAATCTCTCAACTCAGGGAAGAACAAACAATCATTTTGTTGGGGGAGATGGTTAGAGACATGGGGCTCTGGACTGACATGGCGGTCCACTTGCTCGTTGTGTTGGTGAGTGATATGGTCAAGGAAATGGAAGTCCAGCGGCCGCAACAGGAAGCACCTCTTTATCATCGTCTTCCTCATCAACCTTACTTGGATCGGCCAGTACGTAATGTGCACCCTCTACTGTGCCTACAACTGTCACAACTGCCCTACCGACTTGCTCGACTTCTGGGTACTCGTCACCCTCCTTGCTTCAGTTGTAGCGTCTATCTACACCATCAAGGTACCGCTCAAGAACAGTAACAGGACCACCGAGGAAGAGGCCGCATCCACCGTAGCGATAGTAGTAGCGGAGGAGCCGTCATCGCGAGCCCCAGTAGGACGGAGGCCTTTTGATTGCTGCGATGACACCAGCATATGACTAACTTCTTTTTTATGTATTTTCTGCATGTTCGGACGCAACATTATCAGGTTTGGCAGCAGGTTCTTCATCGCGGTGGTATTAAGGTTGACGAATATGGGCTCAAGGTCATACTCATCGTGACCGGAGCGATCCTCTCCTAGGTCAGGTTCCTGTATGGGGGCTACTGGAGGATCAAGATGAGGGAAAGGTTCCATCTTTCGGCGAGTTCTTCTGCAGCTTTGGAGGACCTTCCTCCCCGCTACCTCCTGTAGGTTCAATTTCAACCCGTTGTTACTGCAGTGGGTGTGCCGGCATGGGAGGTCGAGGGCCAGCATGGACCGGGCACAGAAGATGATATTCGTTGTAGCCCACGCGAAGTTGTAGAAGATAGACTTCTCAAACGATGTGGATAAGGACGTTGAGCTCTTCGGTGTAACATTTTTAATTTTTTTAATTTTTAGATTTTGGTGTTCTTTGTAGAATTTGTATTCGTTGGCATTACTTGAATTCATGTGCCAGTTCTCTATATTTTCCCTTCTTGTTGAAATTACTGCTCGAGAAAGACTTTGTTGAGGCTTATGATTCACTTCATAGACCCAATGGAATTTCACAGCAAGGAAGTCTTCTTGTTTACAAGATAGGATTGTTGAGGAAACATAAACAGGAAGAAGAATGATGTAACAAGATTTTGTTGAGGCTTATATTTGTACATGGCATAAGCTTCACTATATATTTGGTTGCTATTACTTGTATTTGTTCTCTCACCTCGTCTGATCCATGCATGCGCACGATTGCTGCTGTCCTAACCAATGCTTCGGAGCTGCAAGTGCTGGCCAAAAGCACATTGTAAAAAAGATCGTCATTTACAACGTTCGAAAGTGTATTGTAAAAAGATACATAGGGTCATTTACAGCATTCGAAAGCACGCTGTAAGAAGATAGAGAGACTCATTTACAACATTTGAATACGTGTTGCAAAAAGATAGAGATGATCATTTACAGCGTTCGAATACATGATGTGAAAAAGGGGGTCATTTATGGCATAGCCTTTTACGGCACCAAAATGTACGCCGTGAAAGATCATTTATGGCATGCTTCGAGCGCCGTAAATAACCATTTTTCTTGTAGTGTAAAAATTCATTACAGTCGAAAAAAATCAAAAACGGACAAAAACAGCCTAAAACAGCCAAAATCGGTAAACCGGCAGTATACTGCGGTATACCGGCGGTATTTCGGCCAAAAATAGAAAGTTTCTGGATAGACAATCGATATTTCGTCAGAATTCCGTTTTTCTAGGGAGCAACAAAATTTTAGAAATTGTCAAACCTTTGCTTTAGCCATAAAAACTTTATTTTAAATCGAAATTCGGATTTTCAAACGTCAAAATCGCATAGAATTGAATTCCGTACAACATGAGACTATTAGTTTTCACAAATTCAAAGATTTGATAGATCACTACCTCAAAATACTCCAAAAATAGGTTCTCGGGACACCGAAACGGGTTTCGATTCCCACCAAACTTTAAAATCCATAGGATACAAGTTGGGCGAGGGCCCTGTAAAAAATAGTTGTTATATTTTATTGATAATCTCTTAGCTATTTATAGCCTTACAACCTCCTCATTACATTAACTCTCTATAGGAATATCCTATGGCATATTCTTATTACATTAACTCTGTACAGAAATATCCTATGGCATATTCTAACATACCAAATATACTAATAGGATATTCCAACACATATTCCAACATACCAAAAATACCAATAGGATATTCCAACACTCCCCCTTAAGATGGACGAAAGATATTTACTAAGCCCATCTTGTCACATCATCTCATCATGCTGACAGAGCTAAGCCCCTTGGTCAGTCCGTCTGCAACCTAATCTTTGGTTGGAATATAGTCCAGCTCTAGTAGTCCACTATCCAGCTTTTCTTTGATGAAGAATCTGTCAATCTCGATATGCTTGGTCCTGTTATGTTGTACTGGATTGTTGGCAATACTAATAGCTGACTGGTTGTCACACCATAGCTTCATCTTGGCTCCCTGGTCCAACTTCAGCTCCATCAACATATTCTTCAACCATAATAGCTCCGTGACTCCCAAGGCCATAGCTCTATATTCTGCTTCAGCTGTTGATCTGGCCACCACTGACTGCTTCTTACTCCTCCAAGAGACCAAGTTGCCTCCTACAAATGTGCAGTATCCCGAGGTGGATCTCCTGTCGTCAGCACAGCTAGCCCAGTCAGAATCACAATAACCCTCGATGCTCACATGATTATTCCTTCTGAAAATCAGTCCCTTTCCGGGGCCTCCCTTCAAGTACCTTAGAATCTGGTACACTGCGTCCATATGACCCTTCCGGGGGTCATGCATGTAGCGGCTCACTACGCTGACCGCAAAGCTGATATCAGGTCGGGTGTGGCTCAAGTAGATCAACTTGCCTACCAATCTCTGATATCTATCCCGGTCAACTGGTTCTTCGGCTTAAGCATCCAGCTTGAACTTCTGGTCTATCGGTGTCGTAGCTGGTTTGCATCCCATCATCCATGTTTTCGTAAGTAGGTCCAGTGCGTACTTTCTCTGAGAAAGAACAATTACCTCAATATCTCGAGCAATCTCAATCCTAAGAAAGTATTGAAGAGGGCCATGATCTTTTACCTCGAACTCCTTGCCAAGCTTTTCCTTGAGTTGGGCGATCTCCTGCTCATCATCGCCTGTGATAATCATATCATCCACATACACCGCAAGCATGGTGATGTGGCCTCCATTTCGTCTGAAGAACACAATATGATCAGCATTGATCTGCTGATATTCTATCTCTATCATTGCTCTTCTGAACCTGTCAAACCACTCTCGAGGAGACTGCTTAAGTCCATAGAGGAACTTCTTCAGCCTGCAGACCTTGCCTTCTATCTGATTGGTGCCGAATCCTGATGGTATCTCCATGTACACCTCCTCTACTAGATCTCCATGAAGAAATGCATTCTTAACATCCAGTTGGTGTCGCTTCCATCCTCTATTGGCTGCTAGAGAGATCAAGGTCCTGACAGTACTCATCTTCACCACTAGTGCAAAGTTCTCATCATAGTCGATGCCGTACGTCTGACTGTATTCTTTTGCCACCAGTCGAGCTTTGTAGCGCTCAACCTGTCTATCTAGGTTCTGCTTCACAGTAAAAATCTACTTGTATCAGACTGCTCTCTTTCCTTCTGGTAGTCTCACCAGCTTCCAAGTTCGGTTCTTCTCCAGAGCTTCCAACTCCTCGTGTATCGCTATTTTCCACTTTGGATCGTTCTTGGCTACCTGCCAATTGTTAGGTACAGTAACACTATCCAATGATGTAATAAAATCTCTATGAGAAGAAGAGATGATCATATGAGACAAATTTAGCAAGGTCCCAACATATCTATCAGGAGATTTTCCCGTATTGCTGCGAGTGAACCTCTATACTAATGATGGATGGGGAGGAGAAGAAGGAAGGATATCACCTGAAGGGGAAGGTGGTGGTGTAGGTGTCTCAGGATTCAAGACGGGCGCAGGCAAGGGACTTAGTACTAGCACTGTAGGAACTGGTCCTGTAAGTTGCTTCTCTCGCCTGCTGTAGGTAAGTATCCCCCCTGAGCTGTGGGCCTAACACCTCTTATTTCCTTTCCCTGTCCTTTTTCACCTACCTGTACAATATTTGTTCCTCCAAGCAATACTCTGAGATCAGTCGAAATGCATCCCAACAATTCCCCCTCTCGTCTCATAGCTTGCAGTATCAGATGAGATATTTGGATTTTCCTTCTGACTGTAGTATGGCTCATGTTCCCTGATGTGAACATCCATACTTACAAAAAAAAATTCCACTAGACTCTAGCATACGTAGCCCTTCTGAGTTCCCGAGTAGCCCACAAAGATACACTTGATTGCTCGAGGATCAAGCTTCCCTACCGACGGTCTGTTGTCCTTCACGAAGCATACACAGCCAAACACCTTTAGTGGAAGCATCCCACTATTATTTTCCTGCAGCATCTCGCATGGAGACCTCCATACAAACACCTTCGAAGGCATCATATTGATCAGTTGAGCTGCTGTCAACATTAAATATCCCCATAGACTCTGTAGGATATTCATGTCTATCATCATACTTCTCGCCACTTCCAGGAGGTGTCTGTTCTTTCTTTTCGTTACTCCATTCTGTGCTGGTGTATATGCACAGGTGGTCGAATGTCGTATCCCTTGGGCGGACAAGTATTCCACAAGTATCTTGTTGGTGTACTCCATTCCATTGCCAGACCTCAGTACCTTTACCACTACCTTGTACTGAGTCTGGACATGTTTGTGAAAGTTTCGAAAACAGGAGGGGACCTCACTCTTATTTTTCATCAAATACAGCCAAGTAGTATGAGAAAAACAATCTATGAAGGTAACAAAATATTTGTAACCATTCATAGTAGTAGTACAAGGCCCCAAGACATAAGAGTGTACTACATCAAAAACAGATGAGCTCCTATGACCGCTACTCACATATGAACTCCTAGTAAGTTTGCCTAACTCACAAGCATCACAAACTAGTTTCTCTTTGTTAACTTCTTCATAAATTGCAGGGTATAATTTGCTTAAAGTACCAAATGAAGAGTGTCCCAACCTCCTGTGGTAGAGTCGTAATGTATCTTCCGTACTCATCTTATTCAGCCCTTCCATCCCTACCTTTTTTGCCATAGATACTAATGCTGAATCCAGCCGTTCTCGATCCAGGTACCACAGTCCATCATGCCAAGTGCCAGTCCCAAGTCTTCGTTCCGTCTCCTTCTCATGGAAGATCACCTTAGGAATATCAAAGCAGACAGTGCATTTTAATTGGAAGATTATAGAACTAATGAACAAAAGACTGATTGGAAAAGAAAGAACATGCAAAACATTAGATAATTTTACTGAACCTGTACAATTGACAGTACCCTTACCGACCACTGGCTGGAAAGTACCATCAGCTGTTTGCAATACTGTCCGTCGATGCTAGGTGAGTGTAGGAAGAAAACTCACTAGCATTCCCAGTCACATGTCGAGACGCACCCAAATCGATAATCCAATCCGACGATCTGAGAGAAGACATAGATGCAAGGGCAAACGAGTCGTCAGTGCCTTCCGCCGACGGATGGGCATACATGACAGCGTTGCCTCTGGCGAAGAATGAGGTGGACGCCTTCCCGGTCCTACTCCTCCTGTCTCCATCGCTCGACGCTCTATGCCTCCTCCTGAGTACTTGCAACATGTTCTGCAGTACCTGATCCTCCTCAGTATAGGTGCCGTCGGCTGTCTCCTCGCCTTCTGCTACCAACAAGTTCGCCCGACAACCTCTTCGACTGCCCCGTCGACCCCTACAACTACGGTCACATCCTCCAAACTGTCTACGTCTACTTCCTGAATCTCCCTTGGGTGGTTTGGTGTAAGCATATCTCAGATGACCCACCTCCCCGCAGTTGTAGCACTGCCGGGGCTCTCCCTTAAGTCCTGACGGTGCTCTTCGTCCTGTCGAGCCCTCATTCGGCTCTGTATTCTCTACGAGGGTTCTCCTTCCCCGTCGTAGCCAACTCAGGTAGGTAGTCAGTCCATCAAGCTTCAGATCGATGGAGAAAAGCTCCAACTTCGGCGACGTTCGTGTCGTGCTCTCACTAGCCGACATCTTTATCAACTTCATCAACGTCGCAACCTCTGCAGGATCCAGCTTCTTGATGATCTCCTCCATCGATGCTTTTTCTCTCTGATCACGTCACGTCTGCTCCATGACTCATGCTCGTCCTCGTCGTCCGCTCCTAGATTCGAACATGTCTATTTTCATCAGATCTATATATCGATGTCCTCTTCCAGAATTATCCGAACAACGACAATAATGACGTCGTTACGTGCGGTAGGAGGGGTCATCGCACACATGGGAGGGGCTGCCAGTGTACGTACCACAGCGGGCAGCAGCCGCCGCCGCCGCAGCAGGCACAGGAAGGGGGCTGTTGTGCGCGGGTTAGGGTTTGGTGGTAGAGAGGGAGAGAAGATAAGAGGGGGAAGGTTAGGGTTTGTGGAAAGGTGGCTCTGATACCATGTAGAAAATAGTTGTTTTATTTTATTAATAATCTCTTGGTTATTTATAGCCTTACAACCTCCTCATTACATTAACTCTCTATAGGAATATCCTATGACATATTCTTATTATATTAACTCTGTATAGGAATATCCTATGGCATATTCTAACATACCAAATATACTAATAGGATATTCCAACACATATTCCAACAAACCAAAAATACCAATAGGATATTCCAACAGGCCCTATATAACATATGTGACTAAGATTCATGATTTTAACACCAGTATCACTCCCGATACCAAGTTTTCTACTAAGTCAATATTGGATTTTAACAGAAAATCAAAACCTTGCTTAAACCAATTTTGGAAACGTGTACATAACTAAAATTCATGAGGGGAACATATTTAACAAAACATGTTTTGGGATAAAATGAGCTATCAATATCAAAGAAAGCAAAAATGATAATAATGAAGGTTGTTCGGTAATTCGGCAAGATGTACTTGCCTAGGTAAAAATCCATGCCTAATCTTCTACTCCACCACCAAGAGGGTACGAAATCACACTCTAGGCATCAAGGCCAAGCTTTCCTAAGAACTTGAGGAAGAGAAATGAAAGTGAAGAGGGAAGGAAGAAAGAATGAAAATACAGAGTAGAGAGAAAGTAAAAGTGTATACATAGAAGGGGAAATTAATCATGACCGTTGGATGGTGATCCATGTCAAGAACTAAGTCAATCGTGACCGTCCAAAGAAAACCAAGTATCCATTGGATAATAGGGTGCATCTATACTATTCACGTAAATATCTAAACACTATTCATCAAAATATCTGAATCAGAAATATCTAAAATATGGAAAATCTGTCCGAACGGTATGCCGTCAGTATACACCGGTATACTGGCGGTATACCAATCAAGAAAAAAATCTATAATTTGAATTTTTTTACAGCGTTCCGAAAAGCAAGAAAATATAAAATATACTACAAAATACGTATCCGTATATAAATACCGATACTATGAGACGAGTCTCACAACTCTCCCCTCCTTAGAAAAATTTTGTCCTCAAAATTTTCTAAAGGTAAGCACAAGAAAACATGGTATCATAATCGTGATAGGAAACTCATAATTCATAAAATCCAACTAGAGTAATGTACAAGAAATATAATTTAAACATACAAAAAAAATATCATGAATTCCTACAATCACACTCAAACAAAAGGTAGAACATAGATATATGAATAAGTATTCCTCATGAGTCAAACAGATGCGGGTAATGAGTTCGGATATCATCCTCGCGCTTCCAAGTTGACTCATCCGGTGAGTGATGATCCCATGAAACACGAACTAATCGGATAGTCCGGTTCTTGAGAATCTTCTTCCTCCGGTCTAAAATGGATACAGGCCTATCCTCATACGAAAGGTCGGTACCAACGACCAGTTCGGAATGAGTAAGGATATGGCTCGAATCTGTAACATACCGACACAACTGAGATACGTGAAATATGTCATGTACCTCGCGTAGCGACGGCGGAAGAGCAAGGTGATAAGATACATCCCCTACTCGCTCAAAAATATCAAATGCCAAACCTGAATCAGTAAAGGCAAAATTCGAAAAAATACGTGGTTGCTGACAGAGAACTCAAGATGACGTCGATGCTAGTATGCCCAATGACGCTGCTGATACCGAGCCACTATGAGATGCTCTCTGATAAGCCTGACAACTCCAACTGACTGAGCATTCAACTCTAGACCATGCATCTGCCTCTCTCCAATGTCATCCCAAGCTTGGGGTGACCTACATCTCCTACCATACAAAGCCTCGAAAGGTGCCATCTGAATGCTCGCTTGGAAGCTATTGTTGTAAGAGAACTCCACCAAATGCAAGTGATCCTCCTAAGAACTACTGAAGTCAAGAGTGCATGATCAAAACATATCCTCTAAAGTCTGAATCGTACGCTCCGACTGACCATATGTCTGAGGATGGTATGCTAAACTGAAACTCAAATGGGTACCCAGACTCTCCTGAAGATTCTGCCAGAAATGAGAGGTGAATCTGGAATCCCGATCTGAGACTACGCTAACTAGAACCTTATGCAATCTGACAATCTGCCACATGTACAGCTCGGTCAACTGCTCTGTAGACTGACCAACTCTGAAAGGTAGGAAGTGGACAACCTTCGTGAGTCAATCCACTATAACCCAAATGGCATCTCCACCAGTCGAGGTTGTAGAACACCAGTCACGAAGTCCATAGTATATGATCCCACTTCCACTCCAGAATCGGTAAAGGATAAAGAAGTCCGGTCGGTCTCTGATGCTCAGTTTTGACTTGCTGGCAAACTAAGCCCCGAGAGACAAATCGAGCTATCTTCCTTTTCATACCATTCCACCAGAAATATTGATGAATATTATGATACATCTTCGTCCATCATGGATGAACAAAATACTGGGAACTATGGGCCTCTGACATAATCTCATGCCAGAATCTTCGCTCGGCACACAAAGACGACTCCAAAACCCGAGTGTCCCATCCTCATGGATGCACAATTCTGCTCTACGCCCTGCCACACACTCTGCTCTGAACTGCTGAAGCATGGCATCCCCTAACTGTGCTACTATAATCCTCTCTACAATGGTAGACTGAACCTGCAAGCCTGCCATCATAGTTGCCTCACCAGGTAGCACTACCTCAATGTCCATCTCCTGAAGGTCTTCCCTAAGGTGGCACTGCTCCATCAAGAAATAGGCTTCGGGTCGCATGCTCAAAGCGTCTGCAACGACGTTTGCCTTCCCAGGATGATACTGAAGATCAACATCATAATCTTTTAGTAACTCAAGCCACCTCTTCTGTCGCATGTTTAGATCCCTCTGGGTGAACACATACCTCAAGCTCCTATGATCAGTGAAAATCTCCACGCGATCACCATACAGATAATGCCTCTAGAGCTTGAAGGTAAACACAACCGCGGCCAACTCAAGATCGTGCGATGAATAGATCTTCTCATGGTCCCGAAGCTGCCGAGACGCATAAGCTATCACTCGACCGTGCTGTATAAAGACACAACCAAGTTCTCGGCCTGACGCATCACAATACACCGTGAAGCCACCTGGACCGACGGGTAATGTCAGGATAGAAGCTAAAATCAACCTCTGCTTGAGTTTCTCAAAAGAAACCTGACAAGCATCTGACCACTCAAAGCACACATCCTTACATGTCAACCGTATCAATGGTGCAGAGATCCTAGCAAAGTATGCCACAAACCGTCTGTAGTAACCGGTCAATCCCAGAAAGCTGCATACATCAGAAGCTATACGAAGTACTGGCCAATACTCGATAGCCTCTACCTTTTTGGGGTCTACCTCAACACCACCTTCGGCAATAATATGACCCAAGAAAGAGACTCGATCGAGCCAAAAATTGTACTTGCTGAACTTCGCATAAAGGTGATGGTCCCGAAAAATCTGAAGAATCACGTGAAGATGCTGCTCGTGCTCTGCCTCAGTTCGACTATAGACCAAGATATCATCAATAAACACTATCACAAACTGGTCTAAGTGGGACATAAAGATGTGATTCATGAGATCCATGAAGATCGTTGGCGCATTGGTCGCTACGAAAGGCATCACAAGGAACTCCCAATGGCCATAGCGAGATCTAAATGTCGTCTTGGGTATATCCTGCTCTCTAACTTTGATCTGATGGTATCTAGACCGCAAATCGATCTTCGAAAACACAACTGCTCTATTAAGCTGGTCGAACAAGTCATATATCCTGGGAAAGGGATACTTGTTCTTCATGGTCACTACGTTAAGCTGACGATAGTCAATGACCATACGCGATGAACCATCCTTCTTCTTCATAAGAAGGGCTGGAGCTCCCTAAGGTGATCCACTAGGATGAATGAATCCCTTAGTCCTAAGCTCCTCAGTAGACTGATACAGCACCAATAACACTAAAGGAGACATCCTGTAGACTCTCGCTGACACTGGCTCTGCTCCTGGAACCAAATCAATATAATACTCAATCTTTCGAACTGGGGGCATACCCGAAAGCTCCTTGGGAAACACATCAGAAAACTCAAAAACTACTCTAGGCAACTGCACCTCCTCGGCTACATCAATCCATATGACCACCGGTGAAGACTCTACCTCGCCTCTAGAAAATAAGAAGTCCTCCTTATGCGGAATATGAAAGATAACCTTGCCAGCATGGCAATCTATCGTAGCATATCGAGCACTCAATCAATCCATACCTAGTACGACATCATAATCGCCCATAGAAAACTCTATCAGCCTAGCAGGAAACTCCCTCCCGCATACTACGACTCTACACGAGGCATAGACTCGGTCTACTCCTGCTAGACAGTTACTAGTAAGTATATTCAACCTTACAGGTAAAGACTCTGGCTCCAAACCAATATTTGTCACAAATCGTGCAGATATAAATAAATGCGAAGTACTAGAATCAAATAAAACTGAAGCTAAATGAGAGTGAACGAGAATGGTACCTGCGACCACCTCTCCTGCTGCTAGCGCCTCCTCAATGGAAAGCGTGAAAGATTGACCCTGGCCTCTGGGTACGGGACCCATCTACTGCTGGCCTTTCAGCCTCTGAGCCTGAGCATGAGCATACTGCTGAGGCCTCTGCTGCTGGAACTGCTGAGACTGTATTGGAAATGGCCTCTGGGCCTGCTGCTGCTAAACCGACGTTGGCGTCCTGAACTGCCGAACTGCTGGATGGAAGGATGTTGATCCAGCCGAACTCCTCCTGGGACATGCCCCTATCATGTGTTCTGGCGCTCCATAAGCTAGGCACAATCCCTGTACCCAACGACAATCTGATAAGACATGCCCTCCCTTTCCGTAATGGAAACAACCAATTAAAGAAGACTGTCTTTGCTGCTGAGGACGCACCTGAGATGACTACTGAAAGAAAGCCGCAGGAGCCGGTCCCCTCGGAGATTCAATCGTCAAAGCTCGAACTGCTGGAGCTGGTGCTGACGACTGGAAAGAAGATCCCCTATGAATGTGAGGCCTCTTCTGCCATCCAACTCTATCAATGATCTTCTGCGAGGTGTACTCATGCCTCATCATCGCCTTCATTACTTCATCAAAAATCTGGAACTCATGCAGCTCAACTGCCAGTATGATCTCTAGATGAAAACCCAGCTGGAACCTCCTCGCCCGATCCAACTCGATCGCCATTAAGAAAAGAGCAAATCGACTGAGCCTGCTAAACTCTGCTGCATAGTTATCGACGGTCTTGCTCATTTGCCGTAGGCTAATGAACCTCTGCTGCAGATCATAATATGACACCGCATCAAAATAGCGAGTCTGAAACCTCTCGCTAAAATTTGCCCAAGCTATCAGCGCCACAAGAGATACCTCATGAGCGGCCCACCAATCGGGGGCCAAATCCAAGAGCTGCAACCTAACAACTGCCACATCCTTCCTAGCCGGAATCTCTGCTGCCTCCAAAATGGCCTCAGTATCCTGAAGCTACGTATCAGACATAATTGTATCCCCTTTACCATAGAAGTATGGGGGACAGAGACGCCTGAAGCTGCTCGCAGAATTGAAGACCTGAGCACCATCCCTCTCCTAAGCCGTCTAGACAGAATGGGTGAGAACATCGCTCTAACGTTATTGCGACGCCATGAAACCCCTCAAAACATGTCACGACCCGCATCCTCCATGAGGGTACGAGTACGTAACAGCGCCCAGTCTACGCCACAGTGTCGACGGTAGAATGCTGTTCTAGGTCATGAACTATAACTACATAACCTGAAATACTCTCTAAAAGGAGGCCAACACAGAGGTACAACTCAATCACAATCTAAGGTAGAATGTAGTACGATAGAAATAGATAAAGAAATCCTCAACTGAGGTACAACATAATGAAATAATAAGTCTCAACAACTACCAGTCTCAACATCTCTAAAATATACAACTCTGAAAATAAGGACAACAGCTAAACATGAAAAGAAAGAACAGTCTAAGCTATCTACACTATGCAAGGTATCGTCCTCAGCAGCTGCCTGAACCTTCCCAAGGGTCCAGGTTGCGAGTGTCATCTAGACAAGCTCCAAAGTAAGGGGTGCAGGGTTCCTCATCATCCTCTGTAAAATTTTCAACAGGTCCAGTCAGGACGGGAGCGAGCACAATACATCTCACGCAGATCATAACAGGTTAAAAAATATAAACATACAAGAGAGTACGATACATGAAACTGAAAGAAGTACATGATGTAAATAGAGAGAACTGTTAGAAATATCTACTATAAGTAGAGAGCTACCGGTGACTAGTGATTTAGAGTATAAAGTCGACATGTGAACGGCTTGATTTGCACATGACTATACTAAAGAGGCGTACATGGCTATACTACTTTGGAATTGTTCACATGACTATTTATACTCTCCCATACCCTAATCAATACACAAGGATCCAGACAAGTTATGTTACGTACATGATTTTCACATGAAGCCCACAGATGGGTGTACATGAAGAATACATGAGGCCTCAGAAACTGAGTGCACATGAATTCCATATAAATGCCAATGAAGGGTGCACATGAAGTATAGGTTATACATGAATACACGAGAAACATGACCGAAAATGATAGCATATGAGAGTACACCAGCGAGCACGAACGAGCATGAAGCACGTGAGAAACATGAATAACATGAGAGCGAGGAATACACGATGTACATGAAACACACGACATGATGAATCCGATGCTCCCGAGGGGGATAACATCTCAATGTAGGGATCCATATAGTACCAATCCGTGATAATATCGTGACAGTATCAAATAAGGCAAACTAGAGCAGGAATATAGTTCTAAACAAGTTATGAAATGATCAGAGAATGTACTCGCCTGGTATCTGAATAGCTGTAGTAAATGTACTGTCTGAGATGAGGTACCTGACTCCTAATTAGAGCAGCACAAGTCAAGATTTATACAGGGGATGATAAATGTAATCTACAATGTATCTGCATGCTGTTTAGGTCAAACTAGACTAAAGTTAACACTTGTCAACTCCAGTCAACTATACTAGTCAAGGCTAGGTCAACTAGGTCAAACTTAACCCAACAAGTCTAATAAGTCTCACTAGGCCTAACCAAGCCTAGGCTAGCACTCACTTACAATCCCAAGGCTAACATAAGATATCAATACACCATACACAAGTCACACTAGACAGGTACAACCCAACACCATGTGTATATATTCCATATACACAGGGCTGCACATTAGAACTCCCATAGGCTACACCACAAGGCCATATGCCATAGGCTATGCCACCTAGGCCATGAGCCATATTCATATATCAGGCAACACATATACCAAGTACCATATATATACATACCAATTCCTATATGTCTATATACATACTATTTATATAGGCAAAAGCAATATTTATATTATATTACATATATCACATTGGTTTATATATATATACATATGTACACATATAGAAGATAGGGGGAAAATCATGCTTGTGAGTGTGTGTGGCACACATGACACTACACCAAAACAAGCAATTTGTAACAGTTAATACCGTTACAAGTTAGTAACAGTAATTACCGTGACAGTAATTAAATAACCGTTACTAAAATCACTTTTGTATATTTTTATATAGTTTATTTTTTGTAACGGTAATAACCGTGACAAATGAAAAAAAAATGTTACCAAAAATTTCAGCCTCCCTCCTTTAATTTCAGAATCCCTCTTTTATTTTCCCTACTTTTAATAGAGAAGTGTCACCAAACTAAAATCATCCCGAGAAGGGCTCTCACCATCCCGAGCTAGGGGACTCTCTCCTCACTCCCACTACTATCCTCACCTGAAAGCCATCCTGAGCCAGGCCTCTGCTACCACCATCCTCACCTGTGCCATCACCATGCTCGTTGGCTCTCCGAGTCCGAGCGTCGATCCCTGGAGGAGGAAGAGGACATGAGTGTGTCGAAGAGGACTACTCCGACCTGGAGGCCCTCCAAGCCTTCCGCCTCCAGGGATCCTACAGGTTCGACATCCGCATCCTTCTGCTTTCATGGATCCGACAGGTTCGACATCCGCATCCTTCTGCTTCCATGGATCCGACAGGTCTGATCCCCAAATTAATCTTTCTTTCTTTATCTTCTTCAAAAATTGGGAAATTTATTAGTTCATATATCGTGTTATTTTGGTTTTCTTGATCATATTAGTGGTAAAGTTTGGTTCTCTATATGGAAAAGAAATTAATTCCATGGAATTATTTTCCTAGGAAAAAAATTCCATAGAATTTTAAAAAAATTTCATGGAAAACTTAATTCGGTGTTTGATTGTCATTATTTTCCATGGTAAATAGTTATTTTCCATGGAAAATGATATTTTCCTATGGGTTGGACAAGTTTCATTTTCTACCATTTTAGAAGAAAATATGGAAAATGATAGTTTTTTGGAAAATAATTCCATGGAAAATATAAGCTAGCAAACACTACAATTGGTGGAAAATTTGTGATGGAAATATTTTCCATGGAAAAAAAGCCCAATCAAACACAGCCTAAGATGACCACTTGAGAAAGAAGAAATTTAGTCCCGGCTGTGAGAAGATCTGTGCATGCCTTTACTTAAGCTTAACTTATTTCTCCTCTATGGTTCTCTATATCATTTTGTTCTTAAAAATATTAGGAAGTAATAAGACGAAACCCTTATTTTTTTTCAGCCTCTTTCTCTTTGTATCTTCCTCATTCTTGCTATTCTCATCTACGAATCTGATAAGGCATCCTTTTGACCCGCATGTTATTTAGAGAGTTAGAATCAATTAAAGCTTTGTTGTCGTCATTGTTTGTTTAGACATTACAAATTTGTCCCAAAGTAGCCCAAGAAACCGAACTTGTATCAATTGTATTAAAGTTTATTACTACAGTAAGTTATGAATAATTTGAGAAATTCAATGGCGACATGCCATCTACTGGATTATATAGTTCCGAAAGACTTTATCAGTTTTTTCTTGTCAAGGTTTTGTAGTTTGATGTGTATTTCAGGTTGAATCCCCCCAGGAAGAAATAAAATTTAGGATGCGTTACAGAGATTCTTATGGCTTCAACGATGAGCTTTCTCCGATCTCTACTTTAGTAGCATGATGAAATAATGGTGCATTGGATGCTCTGCCTTTCCTAAGCCATGCCAATACCATGAAATAACCAAACTTTTAGTAGCCAACACCCAAATTATGATGTCATGAATTAGTGTGATTCTTGTATTACTCTTGTGGGGTGCAGGATGCTATTTAGTTTTAGGCAAAATCCCCACTCAATATCAACCATTAATTTGGCCTGCCCTAGACTTCAAACCCTTACTCATGTCACTCATCAGTTTCTTCTGGTTGGTTCGTCCAAGAACATCTCCATCAGTTGCTCCATATAGACTCATGTAATTTTCCTTTGTTTTATAGTTGTTGTCCTCTTTTAGCCTTCAACTAATTTGAAGGCACTTTTGGCACTATACTTGTTTCTTTTATTTGGTTGGTTTGTTTGTTTCACATACTAAACTTGGTTATTAGCATTTTGATAATTGTTCTTGATATATGTCTCTGCAGGTTCGAAACCGAAACCAAGCCCAAAGGGGAGAGGATGGAAGAAGAGAAGACTTTCATGAGACGAGCCAAGTACTTCCTCGCAACCCAATTGGGTGATTACATTCTTAGTGGTAGTGTTACTAATATTTTCCATGCCAATTAGTTTACTTGCTGTAGAGATTCAAACCACAAAAATGGTAGTTGGAGGAAGAGGGATAGAGGAAGAAGGGAAACTAGGCTTTCTATGTATGTTATGTGTAAATAAGATACAATCCAAATAATCTAGGGAGTGCAAATTGTTTTCTACGATAATTCATGTGGTTGTACTTGTACCTTAGAAACATGAAAGGAGCGGGTTGTGAGAGGAGTTTGCTTTTCTTGCTCACCCATTATATTCATAATAAACGAACTGACAGCTTTGCTATTTAATTGCATCCAAGTTGTTTAATTGCATCAAAGTTTGTTCACATGGTGCTTATCTTTTTCAGGTGATCCTATTGTTTCAGAAAATTGATGGTGCAGATGTCTTGCTTTTTTCCATGTATGTCTAAGAATATGGTTTAGAATGTGCCTTCCAAATAGAAAGGTTTGCATTTCATATATAGATTATGTCAGATATTCAAGCCAGAGATACCAGCTGCAAGTGGAGAGGCCCTGCACACCTTTGTCTATCGTGAAATTCTGGTATGATAAACTTCCTAATCTAAACCTGTGTTTACCCTTTCATTTCATGTAACTCTATCTGAAGATCACTTCCTTAGACAAAATTACTTATACTGATTTGCATCTGTGTATACTAGATCGGATACCTTGATTACAACAAGAAACGAGGCTTCAACAGTTGCCATATATGGGTCTGCCTACCTTCAAAAGGTGATGACAATATTCTGTATTGTCATCCAAACCTACAGAAGATTCCCAAACCTGATAAACTTCGTGGATGGTAAGCCAGACTTATGCATTGTAACCTCCATATGGATCTGCATGCTTAGTTTTATTTATGACCTTTCATGGTCTGACATGATGTATAACATTTCTGCCAGGTATCAAAACTTGTTCAGGAAAGCAAAAAAGGAGAAAATAGTTGGTGAATGCACTAAATTGTATGATCAGTTCTTTATCCAATCTAACGAATGCAAGGCCAAGATCAGTGCAGCTCGCATGCCATATTATGATAATGATTATTGGCCAGGAGTAGCAGAAGTGATCATGAACTCACGCTGGACAACATTAGCAGGTAGAGCAGTTATCCCCGTTACTCCTTTAACTATTCCCTTTTATACGTTGAATTGCTTCTGTAATACAATTGAATGCAGGCCAAGATTGGTTAACATGTGCAGGTATATGGGAATTCTACCATTTGGGACAGATAAATACTTACGCTTCATGCTCTGGAGAAAATTGCGCCAGTAATATGATACATCATACATGTCAGAAGTCTTTGTTTTAAAAGTAGACTCAAATCTCATAATAGTCCTTATTTATGATTTATCTTATCTTGTTTCAAATTTCAAATAAGATTGATATCGGTTAGAAGTGCATTGAAAGCTCATAGTAGACATGTATGTTTTCGGAAGAGGAATTGAAATCCACGATGAACCTCCAATGCATGTACCATTTCTAATTCTCATACTCTACATATATACCCCAAAACTGGTATTAGTTCCAAGGTTGTCGTCTCTAAAAGTATCCAAAAGATTAGCTCATGCCTTTCAACCAGGACGGATGAACTTACATATGTATTTGTTCAAAATTCCCAAAACATATGTATCATGACCCCTACTGTTGTCATTGTTAAAGGCTAGGTCAGTTAAAGAATGTACTTTTGCATCCCTTCATCTGATTTTCTTGATCATTATGAATTTTCTTTATGTGATTATTGTGGATGAATCAGAACATGATTGATAGTTGAATCCTTGTTGTTGTGCTTGCTTCCCATTATTGGGATTTAAACTGATCTCTTCTAGTAAGATTGATCCATGGTAGTATTTAGTGGCAGCAAGTTTGGAAATATTAGTTGGTAGGCAATACTGATATTTTCAAAATATCAGAAAGATTGGCCGTTATTTTGGCTTAATGGCAATTTAATTTTCGGTTAAGTAATTGATAACATTATATGACTGCCGAAAAAATCAATAGGCCTCACCGATATAACTGTTATTAATCTATACATGAATTTATTACTTTCTATTGGCTCCTGAGCATAGTCAATTTTTTTGTTGGTACCTAAATTACTTCCAATTTGTTAATGCTTCATGTACATCAGGGGAAAACATAAAGGTGGGTTGAAATGTAAATTATTACGTATTTCCACTGTGTGTTCAACTTAAAAGTCGTGTCAGGAGCTTGGGGCAAGCTAGAATCATCAGAGTGGAAAGTCCAACCCATGCTGAAGTTGAATGTTTTGGCCATATCCGATCAATACATTCTTTGCCTGTCTATCCCCTTTGCTTAACAATGTTTACATGAGCTTTAATTATTGGATCAGGTGGACCATCATCTTGGAAGCATGGATGCTGTGAAAATTGTGTCAGACACACATTGGACATGGACACTCCACTATGTACTAGGACACACAAATCAATATCTTGTTTATATGTATCTGTGTCCATACTGTGTTGTACTGCATTTGTATCCGTACAACATAGACCATGTGGATAATATGGACTCTGACTTTAGATAAGTGGATAGTAATTTTTTATTTACGTTGGTATTGTGTATAGGACACGACTTCTTCTTTTTTAACAGTGAAAGCAAAGCATGACTAATGAAAACTGATTAACAATCTGCGAGCTTTCTTAGATGGAAGATGTCGTCCCTAGGAAAATAGTACTTTTCAAGAATAACAAAATTCCACAATTAATCCTTTCTTTTTACGACCTTGCAATCAACAGATTTCAAGCTCCTTCAATATGCTTATCTTGATGCATTGTGTCACTGAGTTTATTTCGTGTGGGATGATACTTGAATTATTTATTTCAAACTCCTGTGCTATGTTTATAGAGCTGTTTCGGATCCAAGTACTCATTGGAAAGAAATGGAATAGTCTTTGGCAGTGTAGATCACACCTTCATTCTTGGTTCTGGTAACTACTAGTTTCTATGTAATCTGTTCGATTGTATGAACCAAGGGATCCTGTGATGTTAGTATTCCTTTCTTTGTTATTTCGATTTGCACTGTAACTTTTTTATTTTCTTGATTTGTGATGGGATGTGATGTTGGATTTATTTATTATGGTGATTTTACTAGTCAGGTCCAATTAGTTAGTAAACAATTTTATTGGAATGTAACTGTAATCCTTCTAGTTATGTCTGATCTAAGATTTTATATTTTCTTCCACAATTATTGTTGTTCTGCTCATATATATGATATCTTGTACAACATTCTTCTGTATGGTTTTGAAACTGGTACATACAGGCAAATTTTGGATCTCTTTCTGCAGTGGACAGAAGGGTCAGACCTGTGGCTTGTATACCCCAATAATCTGGTATGGAATATTTCTCCTATTTGAATTTTGAAGGCTTGTCATCATGTCCCATCATCCAGTTCTTTTTCCTACATGTTATCTGTTAGTAATTTTCTCCAGTTTTTTTATCTGTTATTAATTTTGTCCAGGTGCAATTGAGGGGCTATGGTTTCAGCTCAGCATTGTGTTTGAGGTTTTTGAGGGGCATGTAACTTATTACTTGTTCAGGACTATTCATCTTCTTTTATAATATCTCAATTTCCCATTCTTGAGACACATGTTTAATTTTTATATCGTATGTGTTATTGAGCATTTTGATGGGTGAAGGCTTGGATGATAATATGTTTTGAATATTTTGCTATATATTTTTTATCCGTATCTCTGATTTAGTCAATTGGAATATGATTTTACCGAAACTCTATGATTCAAATTGTGGTGTGTATTTGTCATGGTGGCGCACTAATTTCCCAATTCCTAGGGTCTTTAGCTGACTGGCCAGGTTTTCTATAAACTTTGTGCATGTAGTTTAGGCCAATGCTAAGCGAACTTCATTTGTTGTTAAGGGCTATCACCATTTTTGCAGTTCTGTGCATAGTAAGGATTGCAGAAATTTTGACAGTCATTGCTGTGCTTAGGACTGCCAAAATTTCTGCAGTCCTAAAGATAGACTTCTTAGTCTATAGGACTGCAGAAATTGTGATGCCCCTTAACAAGTTTTGTAGTTCCCTTAGCATTGGCAGTAGGTTATTATCTAATTTATGGTTCACTTTTATAAGTTATAGTAGTAATATATGTTTACATAACTATTAAAATTTGGCCATTGTTTGATCTGGGAATGAAAACAAGTTTCTTAATCCATATATTTAACTCCAGCTCCGTCATCATCTCTTTCGTCTTATAACAGGTGCTGGCTGTGTCCTTAAATGAGGTAATATCAGAAGGTGCTTATATGCTCTTCTATTCAAGGTATGTATATTCTTACTACCATTTTGATTTCTTAACCCTTTTAGTTCAATTTTAACCACTAGATTTCATTCAGGTCCTTTCCATGGCCTCTAAGAGCTTACATTGAAAAAGCATCAGCTAAGTTGTCTGCTTCAAAAGGCCAGAATATTTCAAGACATGATCCCCAGAAAATTAGTGGGGAAAATAGTTCCGGGGGCAGCAGCAGCAGCATCCTCCCAAGAGAAGAAACATTTTTCGATTCACTGAGCACAGACTTCTCTGATGCGACATCAAGTGATTGGTCTCTCATCACTAGCTCAGATGAATCATCTTTCACGACAGGAAGCACAAGAGATTCATTCAGCACTGTTGATCATCGGGAAGCTGCTGGCCTCGATCCAATTTCCTCTATATTTGCCCCTCCATTCTATATTTCAGAGTATCCGAACAACCCAATTTTTGTACAAAGTTCTCCACTTCTAGGCCGCTGATATTCTTTTCAGAAAAGAAGGGGTTAGTCAAGGATTCTTCTTCGCTGACTCACCCTCCCAGGAGTGTACATAGGAGAAGGGGTTTGGAGCAGGTCGAAGATCCTTTAGCTCTTGGAAGTAGTTGTAACATGTATGGTCGATACCGGAGTAATCCCAAAAAGAATTTTGTCCAAAATTCTGGAGATTATGGTCTTTAGTTATTTAGATTGCTTCTGTTGTAGAGTTACAAGCCAGAAATTGGCTATACCTCATAATTTTTTTTAGTCTGTTGAGGCGTGCTTAGTTCTAAATTGAATTATTGTACTGGAATAGAACTCTTCTTTATATTTTATTAGTGATCTAATGTTAATTCAAAATTCTA
This sequence comes from Iris pallida, assembly GCA_029216955.1. Taxonomy (NCBI): domain Eukaryota; kingdom Viridiplantae; phylum Streptophyta; class Magnoliopsida; order Asparagales; family Iridaceae; genus Iris; species Iris pallida. Next base: position 12,503,116 of record JANAVB010018198.1, on the reverse strand, counting down.
ATTGTTGTTGCTGTAGGTACTATTTCTGTTCTGATTAGTATGGGAATAGTATTTTTTTAAATGTATTTGCATCGGTTATAACCGTTACAATTAGTGTACAATAGTGACCAAAAAAATACATTATAGTCACAATAATAACAGTGACCAAAAAATATTTTGTAACATTAATAACCGTGACAAATGTTAAATCTCTAACGGTAATTACCGTGACGAATTGTATTTTCCTCACGGTTATTACCGTTACAAAAAAATATAATTCGTAACGGTTATTACCGTTACAAAAAATATAATCCGTAACGGTTATTACCGTTACAAATTTTTAACCACGCCCAAGCCGTAACGGTTATTACCGTGACGAAAAATAATTGTCACGGTAATAACCGTGGGTAATCGCCTATTATGGTGTAGTGGTGAGAGTGCAATGGTATTCAGTCTCAGATTTTGATGGTGTGTGTGTTAATGGATAGGAAGACAGTGGAGGTGCACCTCAGTTTTCAGTTGCAAAAATATGTGTGGTCTTGACAGTGTAATGTGTCAAAGTGTGTTTCCAAACCTTAGGAACAAGTGACAGTTAAGATTAATAAGTGCTAGTGAACAATGGTGTACCTGGACAAGCAAAGGGGCTATAAGTGAATGCAATATGGAGTGACACTTGTGAAGAGTGTGCAGTAGGTAATACATGGACAATATGAAAGGCTCAAAGGCCTGAACATAGAAGGAATGAATGTAGTTACCAGGTATCTGATACTAAACTATTATATGTAGGAATGCAGCATGGGGTTGCAGAACATGCAAAGGTAGAAAACGTTTTCAGATGCAATGAATTGGTATGCATCTAATGTAGGCCTGGTACAGGACACGCATGTAGTAGTGAAATGTATGCAAAGTAAATATTTGCAGGCATGTTAGGGTTTGATACCAGTATGTAGTGGCTCAGTTTATTTATGACAGTGTGTACTCGACAGGTTGTGTGAGCTAACAGAGAATGTGGGGAGAATGTACTCTGTACTGGGTACTTAAGTGTTCAGGCAAATATACAGGATACTCCTATGGGTATGCAGGACATCTAGTATGTGCAGGACATGAAATGTATAGTTGGCTAAATGCAGTAAATCGATGATAGACAGATGAATGGTGGATGCAAGGTTGGTGTGTCTGTGCAATTTGCAATGGTGCAATATGTAGTGGCTAATTGGAATGCAGGACAAAAACAAGGGTGGCTTAACATCTATTATCAGGAAAGGGGGTTTTCAGGATATGTCCAAGTGCAACAGAGACGTGTACAGATATGTCAACCTATGCATCAATATAGGTGCACAACACAGTTGAAATATTAGTTTGAAAACTCAGATTAAAAACTTTATTTAAACTCATATGCTCACATCATCTCAGGTTTGCAGGAACCTTGAATATATCAGTGAAATAAAAATTCGAAAAGAAAAGAGATCATGTGTCAAACCTATTCTCACACACAAACCTAGGTAACTACAGAATTTATATCATGCATTCATAGTGAAACTAACATCAATCTAACTTAAAAGATATTCGAAAATCAGGTAACAGTGAACCCTTCAATGTATCAGAGAATAGGGAAATCAAAACCAATTTAGAATGTAGATTTCGAAATCAATTTGAGGAAGTAAACTGCATCAAATAGGAATACATATCAGACATGTAGGCATGCATCCCTGATATGTATGCATGCACAAACATCAAAATTAGCATCTCAATATCATGAAACAGTGAGCATTTAACATGTAACAGTATACCCAATGGAACCCAACCTTCTAAACCAAATTTCAAACAAAAATCCGAATCGAAGCATTTCAGGAGTGTACAGTCATAGGGGTATACTCCGCGTGTCCTCACTAGCCTAGACGTGTCCACAAAGTGGACACAATCGTGTCAAAACCAACAAAATACACTGTGTCAGAAAACAGTGCAATATGGACCTCGTGCGTGCGTGTCGAGCCTTCGTAGGCTTGACATAGTGCTCGAAGTGGGTCGAGCTTGTGCATAGGGGTTCGTCCATAGTAGGACTAGGATTTCCATACCCTGACCTAGGTCGAACCCATGTCATGTCCAAGTTACAAGCCCGTGTCAGAGGTGGAAATTCCTGCGCGTGCACACAGTGCGTGTCCAGTGTGCGCACGATTTCTCCTCGTGTGGTGAACCATATGCTCCCAAATTTTGGGAGCATAGTGTCAGTGATTGCCCCAATAACTCCATAAAATTTTGTGTCCCCACGTGTCCTACACAGTGAGTACTAGGGCCCGATATGCAGGACACCTAGCCGATGCCCCGTGCAGCGTGTCCGACACCAATTGTGACACAAAAACGACACCAAAATAATTTTAGTCTTCACGAAATATATTATACACACATAGATCTATAATTCCATGTAATTAGTTTTTCAAAAATCAAAAATAAAATCTTTTGTGACATTTTAACAAACACCTACACATACATCATGATATGTGTCCGATACGGACACCAAACAGACACGAAATCCACCCAAACTCTAGGGACAGCTAGGGGACACTTAGGGCTAGCCTAATATGCAAAAAAATTAGAATTAAAATACAATTTAAGGGGTTTTACCTATAGGTGCAAATTACAAGAAAAAGCCTCAAATGGGGGTGTTCTTCTTGATAGCCCAATGCTCCAAATTGATCCCAAACTGAAATGACTCTCCACCAACAGCCCATAAACATCAATTAGGACTCAATGCAAAAGACTAGGATGAAAAAGGAGGTTAAATGAATAAAATAAGAATTTTGAAGAAGGGAATAAACCTTATTTTTTTGTAAAATGGAGAATGATATAAAAGAGGCAAGAACAATCAAGGAGAAGATTATTTATAGGGAGGGGGAGCCCTATGGCTGGTCATAATGAATGAAATTAGGGTTAGGGTTTAAAGTTATGGGCCATTGGCCAACTAGTACTAGTCTAGAAATCAATCTCCTAAGCCTCAAGCCTATTAACCAATTCACTAAGCCTTCTATTAAAGTCTTGATTCCTACATGACTAACTTAGATTGACTTAAGTTAGACTAGGGTCTCACCATGCTAATCAAGTCACCTTAACTAGAGTCAACATCTAGGTTAGTCTCTTAAGTCACAACTACTAAAAGTTAAATCAACAATCGTCAATCCATTAAATAAATCAATAATTCTAAAAAAGTCAAAATGACCAAATTATCCCTAGACTAAAAATGATAATTAGATATTCAAAATCACATGGTTAGGCTCTAGGGCAGACAGTCTCTACGATTTCACTAGCTACACGACAAATCACAAGTCATGATATTTAAATAGTTTTAAAATAATTAAAAATCACCAAAAATCATATTATTAATTAAATATCATAATTAAATAAATTAAAACATAAAATTTCAAAATTATCCTCATTTTAGAAAACTGGGTGTTACAAGTCTACCCTCCTTAGAAAAATTTCGTCCTCGAAATTAAAATGGTAGTAGTCCTTCTAAGTCAAACACACCACAATCAAAGTCTCAAACATACCATCAGATAATCATATGCGTCTGTCCAAAATCATGATACTCAGAATCTTCGTCGTGCTAGTGAGCAAGGCTACGATAATCATAGAGTCCTCGACTAAGGCACATACCTCTAGAATCATGGTATTTAAAATTTTTGCATTGCCGCATGCTTGGCAGCGACAACATTAAATTCCCACACCCTAGAAATACGTCCTAAATTCGACTATATGTCCTCACTATGCCAGCTAACACGACTATTGAAGATTCTAGATCCCATAACTGAGGTAACCTAGCCCATATGATTCATCTCAGAGAAAATTAAACATAACACATGAACAACAGAACAAAATTGATCAATCAACCAGGAACAGAGGGAATCGAATTTTCAAGACAGTGATTGCAGAATTTGAATAAAAAGAATAGAACCTGCAACTAGATCTCCAACGGCCTGAGCATCTTCGACTGTCCTGGCGAAAGCTCGCTCCTGCTGGCCTCTCCTGGCCTGCTGCCGATGCTGCATGTACCTCTGCTGCTGAGTCGGTAAGGGTAATCCCTTCTGTTGGCCTACCGGAGCCCTAGCTCCTGCTCCTTGAACTGTCTGTCCCGATGACTCGGGATACTCTCTCAGCCGATGATCAGATCCTCCGTAAAGTAAACATCTGCCCAGCCTCTTCCGACATTCGCCCTAATCGTGTCATGGTCTCTTACATAAAGGACAAATAATGACAAATTGCTGTACCGGGGCCTGCTGCTGCCTCTGTGGCTGCTGTGCCTGCTGAAAGAGTATACGGTCCTGAAACTGCCGCTGCTGAAAGTAGACCCTCGGCTGCTGATACTGCTGCTGAAACTGTAGAGGTGGCATCTGCTGCGGATACTACTGCTGAATCTGTAAGCGGGGCATCTGCTGCGGATACTGCTGCTGAAACTGTAGGTGGGGCCTCTTGGCCAGGCCCGCACTGCCACTAGCTTCCTGTGTGTCTCTCGTCCTCTTCTTCTTCAGCCCAAGATCGTCCTCCGCTGCCATGGCTCCTACCAGAATCTGCTCGAAAGTGGCACCGCGACCGTTCTTGGTATACGACCTAATCTCTCTAATCAAACCCCTGCGAAATCTCCTCGCCATCCCGGTCTCAGTAAGATCCTCAACAAATCTGCTCAAATGGCTGAACTCTCCAGCGTACTCCTCAACGGTCTGGTTCTCCTGAACCAAACTCTCGAACTGCGCCTCCAAGGCACCGAGTGATGTATCGGAAAAGAATTTCTCCTTGAACAGTTTCTTGAACGTTGCCCAAGTCTAACCGGCTGTACAACCCTCGGGTCCGTCTGGTACCAAGTACGGGCCAAGTCCTGCATCTGACTGGCTGCTGCCTCGATCTGTAATCCAGCTGGTATCTGTGTCAATCGGAATATCTTCTCAATGTGCTCTATCCAATCGTCAGCGTATATGATGCCCTCTGTACCCTTGAAGTCTCGGGGTCCCATCTTCTTAAAAGATTGGATGTCTGGAGTCCTCACCTGATACGGCTGCATCTGACCTCCCTGTGGCTGAGCAGCCACCAGCTCTACTGTCGTCCTGACCAACTGGTATCTTGTATGCTCTGTCAAAAATCAGCAGACTGGCTCTGCTACATCTGCTGCTGAGACTCTAAGAATCGCTGGAAAAGGGCAAACATCTGAGCCGTATCTACTATCCCTGAAGGTAACTGCTGCTGATACATATCCAGAATAACGGAGGAAGTCCTCCGGAAAGGTGGAGGTGCACTCCCAAAAGCTGAAGAAGCTCCTATATGAGCAAAAATAGGGGGTGCTGTGGTCCCAGCGTCCACAATCGGGTGAGAGGTGGTAGGCCTCTCACCAGCATCTGCTGAGCCAGAGCGATGCGATCGTGTCTCGATCACCATCCTGGAGACAGATCAAACAAGGAATCAATACTGAGATAGAAACGATAATTCAAGGGAGGACAGTTATTCAAGGAAGTAATCTCCAACAGGAATTCAGATGGCAGGAATTTAGTTTAAGAGTTTTTTTCTAAGGTGATTGAGTACCTCAAAATAATCCTAATCCTACTGCAGGCTGTAGTGATACTCTAGTTCGAATACCACTATACAAACTCGACCTGCATGGGCCACCACTAAAAACGTGTCACGACCCGCACCCACCGTGAGGGTACGAGTACGTAACAGCGCCCAGCCTACGCTGCAATGTCGATGGTAGAACGCTGTTCTAGGTCATGAACTATAACTACATAACCTGAAATACTCTCCAAAAGAAGGCCAACACAGAGGTACAACTCAATCACAATCTAAGGTAGAATGTAGCACGATGGAAATAGATAAAGAAATCCTCAACTGAGGTACATCAGAATGAAATAACAAGTCTCAACAACTACCAGTCTCAACATCTCTAAAATATACAACTCTGAAAACATGGACAACAGCTAAACATGAAAAGAAAGAACAGTCTAAGCTATCTACTCTATACAAGGTATCGTCCTCAGCAGCTGCCTGAACCTCCCCAGGGGTCCAGGTCGCGAGTGTCATCTAGGCAAGCTCCAAAATAAGGGGTGCAGGGTTTCTCATCATCCTCTGTAAAATTTTTAATAGGTCCAGTCAGGACGGGAGCGAGCACAATACATCTCACGCAGATCATAACAGGTTAAAAAATATAAACATGCAAGAGAGTACGATACATGAAACTAAAAGAAGTACATGATACAAATAGAGATAACTGTAATAGAAATATCTACTATAAGTAGAGAGCTACCAGTGACTAGTAATTTAGAGTACAAAGTCGACATGTGAACGACTTGATTTGTACATGACTATACTAAAGAGGCGTACATGGCTATACTACTTTGGAATTGTTCACATGACTATTTATACTCCCCCATACCCCAATCAATACACAAGAATACAGACAAGTTATGTTACGTACATGATTTTCACATGACGCCCATAGATGGGTGTACATGAAGAATACATGAGGGCTCAGAAACTGAGTGTACATGAATTCCACATGAAGGCCCATGAAGGGTGCACATGAAGTATAGGTTATACATGAATACACGAGAAACATGACCGAACATGATAGCACATGAGAGTACATGAGCGAGCACGAACGAGCATGAAGCACGTGAGAAACATGAATAACATGAGAGCGAGGAATACACGATGTACATAAAACACACGACACGATGCATCAGTATAGGTGCACAACACAGTTGAAATATTAGTTTGAAAACTCAGATTACATACTTTATTTAAACTCATATGCTCACATCATCTCAGGTTTGCAGGAACCTTGAATATACCAGTGAAAGAAAAATTCGAAAAGAAAAGAGATCATGTATAAAACCTATTCTCACATACAAACCTAGGTAACTACAGAGTTTACATCATGCATTCATAGTGAAACTAACATCAATCTAACTTAAAAGATATTCGAAAATCAGGTAACAGTGAACCCTTCAATGTATCAGAGAATGGGGAAATCAAAACCAATTTAGAATGTAGATTTCGAAATCAATTTGAGGAAGTAAACTGCATCAAATAGAAATACATATCATACATGTAGGCATACATCCCCGATATGTATGCATGCACAAACATCAAAATTAGCATCTCAATATCATGAAACAGTGAGCATTTAACATGTATCAGTATACCCAATGGAACCCAACCTTCTAAACCAAATTTCAAACAAAAACCCAAATCGAAGTGTTTCAGGAGTGTACAGTCATAGGGTTATACTCCACGTGTCCTCACAATCCTAGACGTGTCCACAAAGTGGACACAATTGTGTCAAAACCAACAAAATACACTGTATCAGAAAATAGTGCAATATGGACATCGTGCGTGCGTGTCGACCCTTCGTAGGCTCGGCACAGGGCTCAAAGTGGGTCGAGCTTGTGTATAGGGGTTCGTCCATAGTAGGGCTAGGATTTCCACACCCTGACCTGGGTCGAACATGTGTCGTATCCAAGTTACAAGCCCGTGTTAGAGGAGGAAATTCCCGTGCGTGTCCAGTGCTCGCGCGATTTCTCCTCGTGTGGTGAACCATATGCTTCCAAGTTTTGGAAGAATAGTGTCAGTGATTGCCCCAACAACTCCATAAAATTTCGTGTCCCCACGTATCCTACACAGTGAGTACTAGGGCCCGATATGCAGGACACCTAGCCGATGCCCCGTGCAGCGTGTCCGACACCAATTACGACACCAAAATGACACCAAAATAATTTCAGTCTTCACGAAATATATTATACATACATAGATCTATAATTCCATGTAATTAGTTTTTCAAAAATCGAAAATAAAATCCTTTGTGATATTTTAACAAACACCTACACACACATCATGATACGTGTCCGATACGGACACCAAACGGACACGAAATCCACCCAAACTCTAGGGACAGCTAGGGGACACTTAGGGCTAGCCTAATATGCAAAGAAATCAGAATTAAAATACAATTTAAGGGGTTTTACCTATAGGTGCAAATTGCAAGAAAAAGCCTCAAATGGGGGTGTTCTTCTTGATAGCCCAATGCTCCAAATTGATCCCAAACTGAAATGGCTCTCCACCAATAGTCCATAAACATCAATTAGGACTCAATGCAAAAGACTAGGATGAAAAAGGAGGTTAAATAAATAAAATAGGAATTTTAAAGAAGGGAACAAACGTTGGTTTTTTGTCAAATAGAGAATGATATAAAAGAGGCAAGAACAATCAAGGAGGGGATTATTTATAGGGAGGGGGAGCCCTATGGCTGGTGATAATGAATGAAATTAGGGTTAGGGTTTCAAGTCATGGGCCATGGGCCAACTAGCACTAGTCTAGAAATCAATCTCCTTAGCCTCAAGCCTATTAACCAATTCACTAAGCCTTCTATTAAAGTCTTGATTCCTACATGACTAACTTAGATTGACTTAAGTTAGACTAGGGTCTCACCATGCTAATCAAGTCACCTTAACTAGAGTCAACATCTAGGTTAGTCTCTTAAGTCACAACTAGTAAAAGTTAAATCAACAATCGTCAATCCATTAAATAAATCAATAATTCTAAAAAAGTCAAAATGACCAAATTACCCCTAGACTAAAAATGATAATTAGATATTCAAAATCACATGGTTAGGCTCTAGGACAGACAGTCTCTACGGTTTCACTAGCTACACATCAAATCATAAGTCATGATATTTAAATAGTTTTAAAATGATTAAAAATCACCAAAAATCATATTATTAATTAAATATCATAATTAAATAAATTAAGACACAAAATTTCAAAATTACTATCATTTTAGAAAATTGGGTGTTACAAAATATCTACCAGTGCTCGAACAATACCCTATGGCTGTTGTGGCTGCTCTGGCTGAACTGGTACTACTGGATGAACAGGCAAAACTAGCGACTCTACCCTTTGGTCCACTTTAGGCTCTGCTCCTGAATGCTGAGGCTGAGCCTCCTGAACTGGTGGAACTGGTGGAAGCTGACCCGCCATAGCTTGAATCCGAACAAGTTGATCGGAAGGACCAGAAACCGAGAGGGGAACGACGGTTGAGGGGGGAGAGACGGTCAAGGGGGAGGAGTACTCGAGAAGGGAGTGGCGGTCGAGGGGAAGGAGTAGCCGAGGGGGGAGCGACGGTCGAGGGAGAGAAAAATTTGGGGGTAAAATTTTTAGATTTGGTATAGGGCTGGTCCCGTGTATATTAAACAGTTAGCGACGTTAATTTTTGACATTGCTAAACGTCATAAATATTAAAAAAAGGCGACCCCATAAATAGATGTTGGTGAACGCCACTGACTGCAAAATATAGCGACGTTCAGCGACTTCTTAGCAATGTCACTTTCCAATAAGTTAACTGTAGTCACTAAACGTCGCTATTTTTTGCAATCAGCGACGTTTAGCGACATATAAAAAGTACGTCACTAATATAAAAAATATTAGTGATCTAAACAACGCGTCACTAATTGCATAGTGGATTTGACTTATTTTGGTAATGAAGCAGCCTAAGGCAATTTTCTTCCTGGAGAAGAAGGATAAAGTGAGACTTTGTAGGTGGATTCAGGGCCTAAAATTTCTAAATGGGTACGTTTCGAATTTGAGAAGATGCATCGACCTCAAGGAGAACAAATTGACAGGAATAAAGATCCACGATTGTCACGTATTCATGGAGAGGTTAATTCCGATTGCATTTCGAAAATTCTTACCCTAAGTTGTTTGGGATCCATTGACAGAGCTTAGCATATTCTTCAGAGATCTTTGTTCTACTAAGTTGCTCATCGATCGTCTAGAAAAGCAAGAGAACGATATTGCGATAATACTGTGCAAGCTCGAAAAGGTGTTTCCTCTTAGATTCTTCGAATCCATGGAGCATTTGCCAATTCATCTTTCCTATGAGGCACGTGTTGGTGGACCTATCGGTTATCGTTGGATGTACCCGTTTGAGCGACTCCTGAATCACCTAAAAAGAATAGTAAAAATAAGGCACGGGTTGAGGTTTCTATTTGTGAAGCTTATGTTATCGAGGAGATTACAAACTTTTGCTCGACGTATTTCAAACCTCATGTTGCTACTAATAGAACGAGAGCTCCGAGAAACGACGATAGATATCATGAATCTACTGATGGAATACTAAAAGTATTCAATGCATCCGGAAAGCCTTCGGGAAAAATGAAGAAGAGATATTTGAATGACGAAGAGCTAAGGACTGCTCAGTTATATATAATACACAATTACGACGAGTATGAAGTGGAGAAGCTAGAGGGGTAAGTAATTAATGATGAGCTGGTTTACGTCATCTCAATGTAATAGTATAAGCTAATATTATAGAACAAATCGGCGGTTGCTTCATTGTTTCCAGCACATATAAAAATGAGTTGAGGTCGGTTAGACCCTTACATAACAGACGAAGAATTAGAACAAGAAATGAGATATTATTTTCTTTTTTGGTTGAGTGCATATGTAAGAAGCACTGTAATTACTCTTTTTTAATGCAACTGTACAATAAATAATTTACTATCGCTTCTTTGGTATTCATGTCGATCGTCTAATTTCATCCGAGACTGAATCAATTAGAACTCTAGCCAAAGGACCAATTATTGTCATTAAAATATAGCCAAGTTAGTATGTGAATGGGTTTAGGTTCAAGTCGACAAATGCTCCGATCAGAGACATCCTCCTGGATCTTGATTCCACAAAAAATAGTTATTTGTGTATCAAATCTTCGAACTAAAAAGACGTCGATCCAGACAATGATTTCTTTGGCATCTTACGAGAGATTATGGAGTTGGCATATAATTATGGTAGGGAACCTGCTAAGATCGTGTTGGTCAAGTGGGAATGGTTCAATCCGATTGAAAATAAAGATTGAAAAATTGACAAGCATGGTCTTGTGGATATAAACTACAAGCGTAGATATCAATGCTACGAACGATTTATCCTATCATGTCAGGCTCAGCTCGTGTAATTCACAACTTATCCAAGACGGGGAACAACGAGGTATGATTGGTGGGCAGTATGCAAGACTAAAGCTAGAAATACCTTTGACGTTGACGAAAAAGCTTATCAGGAGGATGAGCTACCTCTTGTAACAAATATTGTAGATGTGGACTCTACGGAATTACTCGTTACACGACTAACAATGTAGAAGAGGTAGAATTATCCCAAGAGGAAGATGAAGACAAAGGCGAAGATGAAAGTGAAGATAAGAAGGAAGAGGATGAGGAGGTCGAGGAAGACGAACAAGATAAATTTTCTGAAAATGATTGAGAGAAATGTACTTTCATTTTGTTATTATATAGACTTGGTTATTTTGTAGACTATGTTATTATCTAGTATTGGTTATTATCTAGACTTTGATTTTTCTGTAGAATGTACTATCTAGACTTCGATGTTATTTGTAGAATGAACTTTCATGTTTCTGACTGTAGAATGTACTATATATCTGTTTATTTGTTGTATCATCATATATTGTTATCAGGTATGACAAGACGATGCGGATTGTTCGGCAGGACCCGACGTGGACGGGGTTCTCCTCTGGTACTTCCTATTGGTTCTGGATCCTCGATGCCGAGTACTCCAATGTATCGACCAACCATATCTCCGACTGTCACGATGTTACGTGGCATCACTCCTGGGATGAGTAGTTCCAGGCCCGAGAATTCTCCCTCGTCTAGCGTTCCTCCTGCTGAGACAACGATGGAGACAAATGAGCAGATGTAGGAGGCTGAGCCGACGCAGGATCATTATCAGCGAGATCCTTCGTGCGTACCTCCGGAGGAGACGAGGACAGAGATTTGGGCCGACGATACAAAGTAAGTGTTTTTGTTTATCATCATATATATCGTTTATTTCTTTATTCATCATAAATTTATTTTTTCATGAATATAATTACCTTTGTATAGATATTGTCCTTCGTCGGTACAAAGACACCTGGGCTACTTTCTGAGATACAATTATGGCGGCCTTTGGATAAACTACTCTGATGTACCGAACGATAGAAAAGCCTTCTGGCTGCGCAGTTCAAGGTAAAAGTATATTTGGTTTTAATATGAATCATCTTATTCATGCATATTATATAACTGACTAAATTACTTCTTCTAGCAAACATATTTCTATCCACCGTACCGGGCCGAGTTGATTGAGGGGATGTTTCCTGCCGTCGCCGCCAAGCTGGTTCGTGATGCTATTAATGACCAGAAGGCTCGTAATCGTGCCAAAAAGCCGATCCAAGGTTGGATCACCCATGATCAGTGGACTATGTGAAGGATAGATTCGACGCGCTACGGTACAAGGAAAGGTCTGAGAAGGCCAAGGCGGCTAGGCAGAAGGCATCAAAGTGGTGCGGTGGGTCGATCTCGATGACGAAACATTTCCATCGTTTGGTATATTTTTTATTTCAAAAATATTATTTTAATGCAAGTCCGATAAATTTCAGAAATAGTACTAAATAATGTATTTTTAATAGGTAAGGAGGGGTGATGATGCCAGCATGGTGACCATCTTTCTGGCCACCCATCAGAAGGGCGAAAAGGTTATTGACAAGAGGGCCGAGCAGACCTATGTAAGTATTACAATACTTTGTGTTAATTTTAATATAACTTAGAAAATATACAAATAAATATTCATGTAGTTAGTAATAATAAGTACATTAGACATTAGCAATTATAGAGTATCCATAATTTCTAGGCCGCGTATCTTAAGCTTCGCGAGCGGGCGGCTGCTAGTGCACCTACAGCGGGAGAGGCTGGTTCTTTCTCACAGCCCGCTCCAGCTCCGTCAGAGGACGAGCTGTGGGCGACCGTCACTATTGGTATCCATAGGAGTACGTACTACAATATAGGATCCTATAGCACCCTAGTTGCGAAGCATTCCTCTAGGGCCTCCGCTACAAGTGTGCATTGCCCACAACCCTCGCAGGAGTATGCCCGAGTCCAGAAGATCCTTGACCATCAGATTAGTTCTATCCGTGACGAGATGCTACGAAGGATCCAGGAGGAGTCCAGTTTCAGCCGCATACGGACGTTGCCACGCTCATCGCACGATTAGATACGCTCGAACGCAGCATCATGGAGCTCATGGATATGACTGAGAGGACAGAACATGGTGTTACTGATCTTAGAGTGTCGACACAGCATAGCATGACGGAGCTGCAGGCATCACAGTTGTCCATGGGTGAGAGGCTGTCGATGATACAGGATTCGATGGTAGATAGCAGTACGAGGCTGTTATCTACCATGGATTCACACAACCAGTGACTAGCAGTGTTGGAGCAGATACATCCTCCGGGTGCACCTTCATCGTCACCGACTCCACCGACGTTACTGCCTTTTTTATTGATACCGACTCCATCGACGTCACAGCCTTCGTCGACGTCGGTATCGATTTCACGGGAGCAGTATGAGTTGTTCTTATCCCTGATGCACGGTGGTGCCCCTCCACCAACAGATCCGTAGTAGTCCTAGTTAGGACTGTTTATTGATTGTTTGTGTGTAGAGTGGTTGTTTGTGTGGAGACCCATGATATTGGGTTTGAATATTATACATTTGTTGAGGCTTTGAGACTTTATCGGTTGCTTGTGTGTAGACTTATTTGTGTGGATATTTATTTATTGCAATGATCTGTATACGACGATATTTTCGTCAGACATATATTCGTCAGACATGATTTATAATTCTAATGTGCTATTTTCTTCATATTTTTTTTTGTTATTCGTTTTAAATGTATGTGAATTTATCGGTGTTGAGTGTTCCACCGAAGGGGTCGACGAACCCAAGAAATTCAATGGAGGGTTGCTCCGGGTCTATTTATATTAATTGTTAATTATTGAACTGCAGGAAAACCATTCCGCTTTCTGTTTTTTTTTGTTCTTTTACTACAAATTTAGCGACATTTAGCGACACAAAAGGGAGTCGCTAAACGTTGTTAAACGTCGCTCAGCGTCACTAATATCCTACAGGTTAGCGACGCTTTTTAGCGACACATGTACGCGTCGTTGTTAGTCTCTAGACGTTGCCAAAATGTCGCTAAATCCTGCAACTTTTACCGATTGTTGGCGACAAACATCTCGTCGCTAATTCTGTGACATGAAGTCGCTCAAAGTCGCTGAATTTGCGATGTTTATACGTCACTGACAAACGTCGCTATTGCGACGCTTAGCGACGTTTATGTGCTTAGCAACTTGACGTAACGCGACAACACATAGACATCACCAATTTCATTGCCGATTTAGATTAGCGACGTTTTTTATAGGTTTACCGACGTCTTTTGGCATCGCTAATAGGTGTTATTTAGGTAGTGAGTGTAGTCGGGTACCATGACTAGTATACTAGCCATGGTAGGGATGACTTAGTCATAATTTAGTCCCTTGAATGTTAAAATTTAAGTTGTGGCCCAAGTCATATTTTGATTCATTAATTAGTTATATAAGCCTTTTTGACTTTTAGGAGACCCGATTGTACCATGCCTTCCCGAACTTGACCCGAACCAAACTGACACCTACGTAGGCATGTAGTACTCTCAAATACCTTCATGTTGATATATATTTTGTATATATATTTTTTATTAATTTAATATTTTCCAATTTTGGAAAGTTTCTATTTATAGTCCTAGGTGTAATCATAGTTGTTATTAGTTTATATTTGACCCAAAGTCAAACCCAATCCTAATTAGGCATGTAGTGTGTCTATTGTATATTCATGTATATATATATGGGAGATTTATAATATATATATACATATTTTTTTTTTTATAATATATATATATATATATATATATATATATATATATCTATATATATATATATATATATATATATATATATATATATATATATATATATATATATATTTTATATATTATATATATATATATATATATATATTACAAGCAAAATAAAATATATCTTCACCGATATATTTATCTCTATAATATTATTTTGTTTTGCTGATAAAATTCACCTATATATTTATTTCTATGATATATATTTTTTCCTGGTAAAATACTGTTATTTTAGAGGATTTAAAAAATGATTTGTAAGGATGAGACTCGCAGTGATCGGATTAAAAAAAATACTTGAAATATTATTTTAAAAGATAGAATCTTACAATAAAGCTAAAAATTTAGGTGAAGATAAACATTGTTTTTAAATTAGAGAGGGGATAAGATGGAAAGATATTGATCCAATCTTACAACAACAACAAAAACTTTAAATATTATTTTAGAATATAAGATATTACAATATTTTAAAAAAAGTTAGTTTTTTAAAATAATTTTTGAAATGTATGTAAAGGACACTACATTTTTTAAAAGAGCGAATAAGATAGAAAGATAGTTATCTAATCTTACAACAACAACAACAAAAACTTTAAATATTATTTTAGAATATAAGAGGTTACAATATTTTTTAAAAACGTTTATTTTTTTAAATAATTATTGAAATAAAAATGTAAGTGAAAGACACTATTTTTTAGAAAATCAAAGAAAAAACAAATAGATAAACAAACCAGGTAAATATTAATGACGATAGTCTTAGTAAAAAGTTATCCGAATGTCAATTTTTAGGGAGTTGTGACTGCCAAGAAGGATTTTACAACTTTCGAGGTTTTTTAAGAGTTGCAAAATTTATCATTAATTTATCAAAAAAATTTATAAATTTTATTTTAAAAAAATCATAATAAATTGAGAGTAGATTTGGTAACCCATACTAAAAATTCTTAGACCTTGTAAATGCCTTCTTGGCCATTGCAATTCCCTTTTTTATTTGGGTAGATATTTGGACCAACAATTTATATTTTCAAGATAGTATTAATTTGGTAACAAATATGTTTTATTAAAATATTATTATTAATTTATTATATATGGTACTTTTTAAAGAAAAAATAGTTATTAATTGGTACCATGAAATGGAGATGAAAGACACTACTTTTTATAAATCAAAGAAGAAAACAAATAGATAAACGATAGTCTTGTTAGAAAGTTATCCGATAGCCTTGGTAAAATTTATTCGAATGGATAGCAATTTTTTAGTTGGATCGAGATTTGGAACAACAATTCCAATATCTTGTTTTTTTTTTAAACCCCATACACGCACACAATTGGGGGCTCGAACCTTGCTGGCCCTTCCAAATGTCCGCTCTAATACCACTAGGCTAGAGAACTCGGACATTCCCATATCTTGTTATAACCCTTTTTTTTCTTTGTTGTAAACAGAAAATAGTGTCACAACAAAATGGTGCAGCACCACCATTTACACAAGCAAGCTCCTTGTGCCTATTATATATAAAATGTAGATCAATTCACAAGTAGCGTGAACAGAATTGTGACCCTTCTCCAAGTAATCCATATTTTACATTGAAGAAGCACTGCAGGCAAAAAAAAAAAGGAGTTCATGATGCTAGAAGTAGATTTTTTCTTTCAAAAATTCTACTCAGCCCGGGAAAAAAAATTGGAACGACACGTGACAGCTCCGAGTTGGCCCAAAAAAAACCCTCAACACCCCTACTTTAGGCCGAAAAAGAATCGGCCAATCAGAGACCGACACGTGACTGCAGTTTCAGCAGCGATTGAAACCGGCTATTTTTTCCCTAGGATATCCTTGAACACTGCAAAGAGTGATCAAACTAGACATATGAAACTATAAGTAAACATTGAACAACATGCCATCTTCAACTATCCTCATATCTCACTGCACAACACACAATCTTCAATTATCCTCACATCTGACTGCATGTTGCTGAAAGTCCCCTTCACTTCATCCACATTCAATCCCACAAACACCCTGTTGTAATGGAAAGGTCTGAAACCAATTATGTTATCACGTCTCAGATTATGTTGTCACATTTCGCTCCCTAATAATCCATACGAGTATGTAAATACGTCCAGCCCACGTCGCGATAGTAGTATGCTATCTAAACCTCCAAATATACCATCTCAACATTTCAAATATAGTGATAAGGTAAAATTTACTCAATCACAAATACTATTATGGAAATATAGAGCAAAAATGAAATATGAGAATCTAAAAGATAAGTACAATATCCAAAATCCAAGTCTAGATATAATTACTTAAACATGTCAAATAAAGTCATCCGGAGACAAATTCGGTCAAAAATTAATGACCGCAAATCTAAGATAGGATCTAAAATCTAGGTGATAAACAGACTAAAACCCTCCAGGGATCACCGCCTACTCCTCCTAAGCACTAGGACTAAGACCTCCTATGTCAGCATCATGAGGTCCATAAAAAGTAGGTCAAACATCCTCATCAACATCACCTAATATATCAATGCTCCAATTAGGAATTGAGCAAACTACAATACATCTTAGTGTTACTAAACAATATAATAAAGTAATAAGGAAACATGAAATATAAATATCGACAATGGACAGTATAGAGATATGAACAAATGGTACAAACAAGGAAATAAGCTAGCTAGTAGACCAAGATAAGTGCGACATGCACCTAAAATACTAATTAAGCATGTAGTGCTAGACAAGTAATAAGGCACGTCAGCTGACGACAGTTAGCATTCATGTGTTTTGGACATAAGGTACGTCAGCTGATGACGGCTAGCATTTATGTGTTGTCCATGAGTTAGGTAAACAATATGATGCTAGCATTTATGTGTCACGTCCCAGTCCCAAAATACGTGGGACCAAGCTACGTAACAATGGCCAGCATATGTACTCAAGTTTTTTCCAATTTAATAGAATCCTCAAGTACGTATATTGTTGTATCTAGATAATAAAAGGGTCACTGGTATACTAATCTCATCCACAAGAAAATAAACTAGTCTGAGTACCATAAAGTCAAGTAGTCGGAAATAAGTCATACAGAACCATAATAAGTATAAAGTTCGTGGAGACAAATCCAGTTTGTGGAGACAAATCCACTACTCAAATATGTCGAAATAAAGTGCTAAAGGAAAATACGGAAAGTAAGATAACTAGATACAGACTCTAAGTGGAAAGCTGCATCCATGATGTACCATACCCATGATCAGATGTACTCTCTTGGGTATACCTCCTCGTCCTCGAAAATAGCGTACCCAGTCCGTCGATCTGCGCTCGTACTCTTGTCAGCTAAACATAAAAAAAAACCAGGTTCTCAGAGGGACATAGCAAGATACATAGAAACATGTCCTAATGATATAAAATATTGCAATAAATAAGGGGTATACCAAACTAAGTGTAATGAAATGAGAACAACTTTCGACGCATGGGCTGCAGGCCAAATGGGATCAGCATAATTACCTGGGGGAACATAGGCTTACTATAGCATAGTGTCGTGGACGTCAGAGGCCAAACTAGTACTGACCATCAATCCATGGTCGTCATATCTGTTTCTCCGGCAAAGGCGGCTAGTTACAAGGAAAATATGTACGTAGTCCATGACTCTAGTGATCGTCCTCCCCATCCAATGTTGTTGTATCTGTCGTGCACCACACGTCATGTCCAGCTCCAACAGACATTTGTTGTAGAAGAAAGAATATGAGATTCTTAAAGGGTGGTGTCTAGGGTTTAGGAACTTGGGATGTGGGAGAAGGAAATATGAGACTTATATAGTGTGCTAGGGATAGGATCGCTAGCTAACTCTGGCGGAACTGGCGTGCGTATGTAGCTAACAAGAGCACAGTACCGTGGTTTTAAGCATCGGCAGAAACCAATACGTTTTGTCTTTTTAGAGCAGAATTGGAGGATACAGTTATATGGAATTCGTACAATTTCAAATGTACATATGTAGCTACCATGTTCTAGGAATTAATACGAATCCGGATAAGTGTATTGGAATACGATCCCGAATAAGTGTACGGATACAATATGAATATGGACACCATTTTTTCATGTCCACACAAAGTTGGTCGGCCCTAAAAATATGATAATAGAGTTTCTAGAAATTGAATTTATAACTGCTTAATGGTAAAGAGGAAGAAGACAACAAGGCATTTATGGAGTTTCTAGAAATTGAATTTATAACTGCTCAACGGTAAACAGGAAGAAGACAACATAACATTTGTCCTCTAATCAATGAGGTTAAGTAACTACTAGAATTTAAGCGGCAAGTCCAGAAATAGGTTCAGTAACAACATGAGAGAAACTTTATTGACTAAACTTTTAACAGAATATATCTAGATATAAAATAATTGCAGCAAAGGGTGATAGTTGATATTAAATTTTTTTTAAAACTTATTCCTTATTGTTTGATCTATATGAATGTATGAAAGATAATTTATGCCACTAGTTTATAAGAATGACAATAAGGCTATAAGTCAGTATCTTTAATTAGTTGGTAGAAAGTGTAAAATTGTGCTTCTATATATCACATGTTAATCATATTTAGTACAGATCGATTTATCCCATAGTATTAAATTTGACAAGATTTTTATCATCAGTAAATACTAGTCATACATATTTCATCACTAGTATAACTACTAGTCATAACACAACATATTACCTTTCTGTATTACTCACCGGATTTCGTCACCTCGTTCGCCTGTATACGGGTTATAGAAGAAAAATTTCTTCCATCTTCAGCAGCTCTCAACGTGACTAAGCTCCCATGGAGGTTGATGTAGAATAGGATGTTCTTCGTTCCGGGGATAAAAGGGTCCCTTCACATCACAAACAGAGCATCTCTCCCTAGCTTCTCGGTATTGGCTGTATACCAAAATATGTCCGTAGATAGAGATCCTCCCAAGCTTTGGCACTTGTCCAGTGATAGGATCTGGCGATCCGGGCTCTGGCATGTCGCACACATGACATTGTTCAGTTTTCTCCAAGTCGCCATCTCCTCCTAGGTTCCCGTCGCCATCTCCTCCTGGGTTCCCATCGCCTCTCCCTTCCGGCGTCAACTTGTAATCCCGTAACATGTACGTTACCATACAGGTATCGCACCTCCGATGTTTTCCTTGTTCAATACAAGTCAGGACAGAAATACGCCATTATAGGTGTACTACATCCACAGAAACGACATTTTCCACTCTTTTTGCCCGACCCCTCAGAAGCCATGCTCCTACTGTCCCTCTCTCCTTTAGCTACTACTCGATCTAGAGAACAACGGAAGCCTCTCTTTTTCTTTTAAAAAAACTAAAGAGCACAACAGAAGACTCTCTCTCTCTCTCTCTCTCTCTCTCTCTCCGGGCACAGAAAGAGAGGGAGAGACTAGCTAGGACAGTACATGAGAAGAGAAGAGGGAGAATTTATTAGAAAGTTATGAAGTTAATTCCCATTCCTGTACCCTCATTGTTCACGGCTTCACGCAAAAGTTAACTACAACAGTTCCTATACCTCCTGTTCAGGTGAAAGTTGTGTCCGCTATTCTCCTTCTTAATGAGAAAGGTATGTCCCCTCACTAGAAAGTTATGCCCGCTGTTCTCGTTCGTAATGAGAAAAGAGGTAGTATGGGTTTTTATTATTTCGGTTGGGATCAGTTGTCTAAACACTCCCTGTCCAAAAAATTCCAGTTCTAGTTACGAGGGGCGGATCTATATAGGATCCAAGGGGGCCACAATGTTGATTATCATACAGAACTTTTTACATGTTTACAATATAAATTTGTTTGACCCTTTAATATAGAAAGAATAAGTTAGCTCAAGTGGTATTGTTTTAGGCTTTCAATTTAGAGGTTGCAAGTTAAATCTCACCTCTCACATAATCAAATATTTTACATAATTTATCTATAATATTTTGCTTCCTCTTTTGTAACAATTTAAAAATATTGACTTTTTTTTGCTCATTTTTTTTTTTTGAGTTTTAGTACCTTTTTTTTTGTTATTAAAGTCCAATTAACATGACAACTTTAAGGATTTCTACATATAGTATATGCCCCTCCATAATTTTAATCCTGGCTTCGTCCCTCCTAGTTATGTCCCCTTCCTAAAACAATTATAAATTATAAAGTGATCGTGGATATTATTTTTCCCTAAAAATTAGTGGGATCCAAGGTTTTTGGGACATCAAATCACTTATTATTGGGTTTTGTTAAGACAACAACAATTATATTTTCTTTGGAGAGTACATCTACAATAAATTAAATTAGTAATATTATTTTTAATATATATTTAGTTGTTACCAAACTAATCCTATTTTGAGAATAGTGCTGTGCCCAAATCCTTCGTAGAGAAGGCTGCACCCAGTTGGCGCTTCAACTCCACTATCCTAGTGGCATTCTGACCCACTAACAGCATATCATCTACATAGAGCAATAAAATGATGAAATCATCCTCGGCAAAGTACCTCACAAATACGCAATGATCCGACGTCGTCCGTTAATCCGTGTGTCAGAGAAGCTTGTTGGAGTGGGTGGGGTTCCCACCTATGTGGAGAATACCCCGGAGAGCGACGAGCGCCATCCGTGTGTCGGAGAAGCTTGGGGAGTGCATGGATTTTATTTTGGTACATATATGGTAAGGAAATATATGATTGGATTTTCATATTTACTTTGATTATACATTTATGATTGGACCCTTCATATAGTAGCTTTCCATATTATTGGGTTTCCAATTATGGTAAGCTAATTATGATTGGATTTCCATTAAATATATGATTGATTTATATTGGAAGTTTCCATATATATTGGCCTTCCATGTATGGGTTACCAAGGGCACATAAAAGGGTGATGCATGCTAGTTGTAAAATCATCTCAAAACAAAGAGTGCTTTACAATCTTTGAGAGAGAGAGAGAGAGGATTAAGGACTATTGTGAAGGAGAGATTGCTTCGAATAATTTTTCGGCATCTCTTGTTCTTCGGAGTCCGCAATCAAAAATTTTCTTCTTTCAAGTGACTTGTGGTGAACCGTGTTGGATTGGGAGGAGCTTGTAGAGGGTGTATTCTCTTTATTCTATTAGTGGAGGTTCTTCAGGGTTGGACTCCGATCGTTCCGTGATTTTTCTCGCAAGGGTTTTCCACGTCAAAAATCTTTGTGTCTGCGATTGTGTTTGGCATTTTGGGTTTGTGTGCTTTTGCTCGGTTCTCTCGCAGGAATTTCTGGTTTGGGGGAACGGTTTCCGCACTTCGTTCCCAATAGAGTGTTATCAGAGCTTTGGGTTCAAAGAAGTGTCGGAAGTTGACAGTCAAACCAGGAAGCAGAGATGGACGTGAAGTCGGTGCGCATGGTGAACCTGAACGGTACCAAATACCATTATTGGCGGAGCAAGATGAAGGATTTATTGTTCGTCAAGAAGCTGCGTCTTCTAGTATTTGTATCCGAGAAGCCCAGTGACAAATCCAATGAGGACTGGAACGTCGAGCATATACAGGTGTGTGGGTACATGCGGCAGTTCGTTGACGAGAACGTGTACAACCACGTTGCCAATATTGAGCATGCGAAGACGTTGTGGGAGAAGCTAGAATCTTTGTACGCAAAAAGGACCGGGGTAAACAAATTGTTCCTGATCCAGACGATGACGGGTCTGCGGTACAAAGATGGTGCATCCATTACGGATCACTTGAGTGAGTTCCAGGGCGTTGTGGACCAGCTATCCTCGATGGGAGTCAAGTTCGACGACGAGGTTCAAGGACTTTGGTTGCTATGTACATTGCCAGACTCGTGGGAGACCGTACGAGTATCTATGATCGCTTCTGCTCTAGAAGGTGTGGTCAGTCTGGAGTTTGCCAAGAGCGGGGTACTGAATGAAGAGATACGGAGACGTTCTCAGGGAACTTCATCCACATCCCATCACTCAGAGGCACTAGTTTCGGAGAGCCGCGGAAGGGGCAAAAGCAGGGGTCCAGGTGCTGGCAGAGACAAGAGCAGGAAGAAGTCCAAGGGTCGATACGAGGACTCGGAGTGTTACCATTGTGGCAAGAAGGGCCACATCAAGCAGAACTATTTTGCTTGGAAGATAGAGAAGAAGGGCGATAAGGGGAAGCAAGATGAGAACACTACAGCGGCGGCTTCGATACATGGAGGCGATGTGATCGTCGTAGGTGATGAGGTTATCATAAACCTCACCTGCGATGACAATTCTTGGCTAGTGGACTCAGGGGCTTCAGCACATGTATCTCACAACAGGGTACTATTTGCCACTTATACGACAGGCGACTGTGGAGTGTTGAAGATGGGCAATGGAGATGTGTCAAAGGCGGTTGTCGTTGGAAATATGCATTTGAGGACGAAGACGGGTGCAGTTCTTGTTCTCAAAGATGTTCGTCATGTCCCTGATATCCGTTTCAACCTGGTGTCGGTTGGAAGGTTAGATGATGAGGAATTCTTCAGTCTCTCTTCGAAAATAGTCAGTGGAAGCTTTCCATAGGTTCGATGGTGATTGCCAGAGGAAGCAAGAAGTCCGGTCTCTACTATATGGAGGGGAGCGCACAGGGGGCACAGAAGGTGAACGCAGTCAGTGATGCGTCTACCGAGTTGTGGCACAGGCGGCTCGGCCATATCAGCGAGAAGGGGATGAGCTACTTGGTGAACAGGAAGGAGATTCCAGGTCTCAAGTATACAAAGTTGGAGAAGTGCACGCACTGCTTAGCTGGGAAGCAAAATAGGGTGTCTTTCCAAAGTCACCCAAGTTCAAGGAAGCCGGCGTTGCTCGAGTTGATTCACTCGGATGTCTGCGGTCCTATGAAGGTAAAATCTATTGGTGGTGCTTCTTACTTTGTAACTTTTATTGATGACTGTTCCTGGAAGGTTTGGGTCTATGCCTTAAAGACCAAGGATCAGGTGCTGCCTACTTTCAAAGAGTTTCAGGCTTCTGTTGAAAGAAAGACGGGCAAGAAGTTACTGTGTGTTCGGTCCGACAACGGCGGCGAATACATTGGTCCCTTTGATGCTTATTGCAGAGAGCAGGGGATACGACACCAGAAGACTCCACCCAAGATACCTCAGCTCAATGGTGTAGCGGAGCACATGAACAGGACACTGATAGAGAGGGTGCGGTGTTTGCTGTCAGAAGCAAACTTGCCGGGCAGTTATTGGGGTGAGGCTCTTCTCACAGCTGCTTATGTTATTAATTTATCTCCTAGTGCTCCTTTGTAGGGTGATGTGCCTGACAAAGTATGGTACGGCAAAGAGCTGTCATACAATCACCTGCGAGTGTTTGGCTGTAAGGCCTTCGTGCATGTACCGAAGGACGAGAGGACCAAACTTGAGCCGAAGACGAGGCGATACGTCTTTGTCGGCTACTGTCGGGATGAGTTTGGCTATAGACTCTACGACCCGGTTGGAAGAAAGCTCTATAGAAGCAGGGACGTGGTATTCGTCGAGGATCAGACCATGACCAACACTCAGGATTTCGAGACGCCTTCTGAGGCTGAGGAATTGCCTGAGTTAGAGTCATTTTGCTTCGAGCAGTTTCCAGAGGACATTACAGAGGATCCAATTATGGGGGAGCCAGTACATGGAGTTGCTCCCAACCTTGATCATCAACCTGCTGATGGTGGTCAGGGTGTCCCTCAGGAGGATGAGCATGCCGGGAAGGCAGTTCCTGAAGAGGAGGAGGCTGTTGGTATACAGCCAGCACCAGTGGCTCCACTGAGAAGGAGTGACAGAGAGCGTCGACCATCTACGAGATACTCACCGGGTGAGTATGTGCTATTGACTGACGGGGGAGAGCCCGAAAGTTTTGCAGAGGCTATGGAAGACGAACACAGTCAGGAGTGGATGTAGGCTATGCAGGAGGAGATGAGTTCCTTACATGCCAATTCCACTTATGAGCTTGTGCGGTTGCCAAAGGACAAGAAGGCTTTAAAGAATCGATGGGTGTTTAGAGTGAAGCAGACGGATGATGCTACTCGCCCTCGATACAAAGCGAGGCTGGTAATTAAAGGCTACGGTCAGCGAAAAGGCGTGGATTATGATGAGATCTTTTTGTCAGTCGTCAAACAGTCGTCTATTCGGGTGGTGCTAGCATTGGCAGCCAGTTTCGACTTGGAGGTCGAACAGATGGACGTGAAGACGACATTCCTCCACGGTGATCTTGAAGAGGAGTTATACATGGAGCAGCCAGAGGGATTCTGTGAGAAGGGCAAGTCATATTTGGTCTGCCGGTTGAGTAAGAGCTTGTATGGTCTGAAGCAGGCTCCGAGGCAGTGGTACAGGAAGTTCGAGTAGTTTTGGGGGTGCATGGCTATGCACGAACGACGTCGGACCATTACGTATTTGTGAGGTACTTTGCCTAGGATGATTTCATTATTTTATTGCTCTATGTAGATGATATACTGTTAGTGGGTCAATATGCCACTAGGATAGTGGAGCTGAAGCGACAACCATGGGCGCGGCCTTCTCTATGAAGGATTTGGGCGCAGCAAAGACTATTCTTGGGATGGAGATCAGCCGAGAGAGAGTCCAAGCTGCTATATTTGTCCCAAAAAAAGTACATTCACCGGGTACTTCAGCGTTTCGGTATGGACGAGTCGAAGAAAGTGAGTTGCCCCCTTGCGGCTCACTTTAAGTTCACTGAGGAGCAGTGTCCATCTACCGAGGACGAAAAGAAAGATATGGAGCAGGTTCCATATGCTTCAGCTGTGGGAAGTCTTATGTATGCTATGGTGTGTACGAGGCCAGACATCGCTCATGCAGTTGGCACAGTTAGCAGGTACCTTTCAAATCGTGGAAGGGTACATTGGAGTGCGGTCAAGTGGACTCTATGATACCTTCAGGGCACTGCCGATTGGAGACTCTCTTTTGGTGGTGACGAGCCAAAGCTGGTTGGGTATACTGACGCTAATATGGCTGGAGATATAGACACGAGGCGATCGACTTCGGGCTATGGGATGATGTTTGCTGGAGGAGCGGTATCGTGGCAGTCGCGGTTGCAAAAGTGTGTTATCTTGTCGACGACAGAGGCAGAGTACATTGCGGCGACGGAGGCTTGCAAGGAGTTGCTGTGGATGAAGAAGCTGCTACAGGAAATAGGGCTGAAGCAAAAGCAGTATACTTTGCTTTGCGACAGTCAGAGTGGTATTCACCTTGTAAAGAACCAGACATTTCATAGTCGGTCCAAGCACATCGAGACTCGGTATCATTGGATACGGGATGTGGTTGAGAAGAAGGATGCGGCGCTTGAGAAGGTTCATACTGATGACAATGGAGCGGACATGCTCACGAAGGTTCTTCCGAGGGGGAATTTTGAGTACTGCAGGCAGATCGTCGGGATGACGACCTCCTCCACATAGTTATGAAGGGGGAGATTTGTTGGAGTGGGTGGGGTTCCCACCTATGTGGAGAATACCCCGGAAAGCGACGAGCACCATCCGTGTGTCAGAGATGCTTGGAGAGTGTATGGATTTTATTTTGGTACATATATGGTAAGGGAATATATGATTGGATTTCCATATTTACTTTGATTATATATTTATGATTGGACCCTTCATATAGTAGCTTTCCATATTATTGGGTTTCCAATTATGGTAAGCTAATTACGATTAGATTTCCATTAAATATATGATTGATTTATATTGGAAGTTTCCATATATATTGGCCTTCCATGTATGGGTTACCAAGGGCTTATAAAAGGGTGATGCATGCTAGTTGTAAAATCATCTCAAAACAAAGAGTTCTTTACAATCTTTGAAAGAGAGAGAGGATTAAGGACTATTGTGAAGGAGAGATTGCTTCGAATAATTTTTCGGCATCTCTTGTTCTTCGGAGTCCGCAATCAAAAAATTTCTTCTTTCAAGTGAGTTATGGTGATCCGTGTTGGATCGGGAGGAGCTTGTAGAGGGTGTATTCTCCTTATTCCATTTGTGGAGGTTCTTCAGGATTGGACTCCGATCGTCCCGTAGTTTTTCCCGCAAGGGATAAGTGACGACTAAAAGACGTTATCACAGAAAGTTATCTATTGTGACAAGAATATGTTGTAAGTGATAATATACTTTCTGTGACAACAAATGAGTCACTAAAAATGTTATAACTGACGCATAGTATTGTCACGAATAACATTTTATTGCAATTAAAAATAAATAAATATATTCTTTTAAAAAATTAATTATTTTTGTGACGACATTTGATATCACAAAAAGAATTTAGTAACACTTTTATTGTTGTGACAATAAACGCATGTGTTTAGTGACAAGTACATGTCATCATTATAAACACTTGTAGTAACACTTTTATTGTTGTCACTGTATACTTATATGTTTAGTGAAGGTAAATATTGTCACCGTAGTGTACACTTTATATGTTTGGTGGCAAATCAATTTTGTCACGAGAATCTTTTTTTGTCATTGTCATTATACATTGAAACACAACACACAATACAATATCACACTATTCTTGTAGAAGAGAGGGTATGCATGATTGTGCTCATCTTCCATGAACACCCTCATCGACTTTCCAATGTAAACCAGAACTAACCTTCACAAATTCTAAAAGGCCTTTATATAGGCGACTAACTCTAAAGTAATTATAGATGACAACAACATGAAAAGTAATTATATCAATCCTCAAAAAGTAATTATATTGCTCCTCAAAATTCAGTACATATAACATGAAGAAAAGTAATATTTAGTACTTATAAAATAAAGAGTATCCAAACTAGCCGGTACATAAAACCTAGAGTAATCTATAAATATAAATTGATAATCAATTGCATATGCAGCTCCTGTCTTGGTGATGATCAATCTTTAATGACCTGCATAAATTAATAAAGAGACTGTTTAGAATATTACGTAAGTATATACAAGAAGAAAGAAAATGTAAATTCAATAGCAGCAACAATGAGGTAAAAAAAACCCTAACCAAAAAAGAAGAAGGGGATAGGAGCTAAGAAGAAGAGAGAACAACAAAAAAATTAGGGTTAAAAGGACAAAATCCATATTCTGAACTGACAAAACTACAGATGAATCAAGCAGTAAGACAGTATTTGTATAGTTCTTAAGACAACAGGTTGTAGCATATTCTTTCTTTACAATAACTCTATCTCATATTATCTGTTAGTCGTTAGGTTTCATTGATCTATGAATTACAGAATGGAACAAGAATGACTCGTGCTAACGCTAATAAGCTCTTTCCTAATAAGTTACAATCTCCAGCCTCAATGACTAATGTTAGTAACCAAAATAGAAAGTGACCATTGATCTGCATAGAAGAATCTAACACTACAACAAAAAAGGTGTTTTAACGACACTTGAAAAGTGTCATTAATGACTTCCCATGGCACATTTTTTGTGCTGTCTAGAGGAGATGTCATAAAAATATTTTTTTCTTTCAACGACACTACAAAAGTGTCATGTAATAACTTTACGACAACACTTTTTTGGGATCTGACATCAGAAGAACCCAGATAATCTATACCTTCAGTTATCAGCTGGAACCCGAACCCATGTCGAGAATGTTCTTTGCACCACTAACTCCATTCTCACTATATTTGCCTTTACTGAATTTTCCAATGCCAGACATATATCAAAATTAGTTAAATAATTACTACTTAAGTCATACTTATACAAAAATATTGTCACAGAAAGGAAGGTTGAATTACTCAGAATTCCATACAAGTCACTGGAATAAGAAGGGAGTTCTGAAGTAAGATCAAGGAAGAAAAGCTCATGGAGCAAAACAAAACATCTGAGAATCAATTTGAGATAATACAGCTGCATACAATTAAAAAAATATGAAATGCAGTTTGCTCTATTCCTTGACACTTTTTTGTTATATATCAGATGAAATAAAAGCATGAAGATATATATCAAAAAATTAGTTACACCAAACAATCTATATAATAAAGAAAAACACATATATATATATTTGGTCAGAGTGCATGATAGGAGTTATGTTAAATAGGAAGATCTTAAAAACTTATTCTGTGATATTAAGGTGTCACCACCACACACAATTTTACGTTCATGAGCTAAAGAAAGCATGTGGCAGGTTGTCAATTTATTTCAAAAAGTTTGCCGATTATGGTACTCTTCCATCCAAGATGTCAAAAGAATCGCTAATTTGGAAAATGAAGTTCAATGTAGAAACCAAACCGGATAACCAACGTATAACAAGCAATTAATAGGGAAAATGCCTAGAAAAAGTAGATATAACCTAGTAGCAAATTTAGTGCAACATGTGACAGGCAGTTTTCGTTTAGACCATCTATAGCCTATACTGATCAAACCATTTGCAGTACATTCTTTTGTTCCTACAAGAATGTTAAAGAAACAATAAGGAGTTAACATTTGTCCCCTTAATCAAATCCCTCACTCAAACAGGGCTATTTTGGAGTGTATGTGTTGTGTTTGATACATGTACACGACAAAGACAAGCCATCAATTTCTTCGAGATTGAACATCCTAGCACTCTATACAATCTATGCCTTATACACATTAAGCAATTCACAAATTAAAAAGAAAGAATGTTATACCTTACTGCCAGTAATAATGCTTGGCTCTGAACTCGAGTTTTTAAAGTGTCAAGTGGATATATCATACCCTTACCGAAAGCCCCGGTAAGGACTCCTCATACAAATTCTCTCCACACTGTCACAATTATCAAGGACAAAATTACTTAATAACACCAAAATAATTGAAATTTGGGCTATAGAGATTGTATGCTAAACTTTGATTTGTCAAGAAATTCATGCAAATTCCTTACAGCAGCAGTAGTAACCTATTAATATAGAACACAAATTAACCAAGTTAGCTTATACTTAAAAGAAAGTGTGGTAGTCATGCAAAATTCTCTTAGCCCATTTCATGTAATGTGTAACCTTCCAATGATTACTATCCCTAAACTAATTTCAGCCTGTTGAAGTTTATGACCTCAGATTGGATTTCGTTGACTAATTTATGTCTCAAGATCTGAATTATTCCTTTCAATTTTTTTTACAACAAGCAACTTCAGGCTCTCAACATGGACATTTCAACTGAACGACAGTCAGATGTGCTTCATATATGGCACAAACCCATTTGACCTTGCCGATTGGAGAATATCCCGTCCGATTTAGCTATTATAGAACAATCCGTAGTAAAAATATCTTAATTAGCGATTTATTGTACAAGTCTTACATAGAATATTGACATCATTTTACAGGGTACATAACGAGAAGGAAATTGGAACAAATCTGCAGAACCTATGTTGTTGATCACTAAAAACATTTTCCTTAGGTAGTGTATATCCTTGGCATAAGATTCAGTCAATTCAGAGTATAGCAGGCTTCAAGAAACTAGGCACAAAGCACTAACATAGATATTGTGCAATAACAACAAAGACAAATAGAGTAAGTTCAACAACTGAATATGTTAACATAATACTTCAGACATGCATGTTTCCAAACTACCAAAAGCTCACTCTTAAAAGAATTTGTCACGACTACTAATACCAGAGTTTTACGCCCAGAGGAAACAAACGATCATACTAACTCAAATCAAAACAACTCATTAAACAACAGACATGAAAAAACAAAAGCTAGCAAGAGCCAAACATATGGGTATGATGAATTGAGATAGATGAATTAAATCAGTTTTCAGCTATAAGAATTTAAATACAACAAAATTTCAAGATGTTTGAACTAAATGCATCGTAAGTCTTGCCATAACCAACCTGGCTTGATGTAGGAAAAACTTCTATTTCTTTTCCTTTTAAGGAAAGAAGGCAAAATTTATTCTGCCACCAGTTTGGAACGATGGGACAGCGGATAACAAAAATGGCAATGGCTTAAATTATAGGGACAAAGATACATATGAAATAGAAATGAAAACACCCAAAGCAAAAGCCATTGTCAGAACGTTGCCTTCACTACTGTTGGAAATATATCGAAAAGTACCTTACATTAGAGTGGTAGATGAAGCTGAAAACTTACATCGAGAAATCATCACAATTAAAGTATTCTATCAGTCAAAAAATGAACCATATAACAAAACGGCTAATTATAGTATGGTACAATAACTTATCCTAGATTCCTTTATTTTTATGTGTCATCTAAAAAAAAGGTTTCCTCACATCTTCCATTTCTCGAGCATCATCTTGCAATACTGTCATGAAGACCCTAATCAAAGCAAGGCTCTTGCTAGTGCTTTATCATAAAAAAAAAGAAAAGGAAAAACTTGTTAAAGCTTCCCAAAATCAAAGTCAGACTTCTTCAAATACATGTTGCCCATTGTCATGGACAAAACATTGTCTCTCTGGTAGTTCATAACGCCCCCATCACTCGGCTGGACTTATGATAAATTGCTTACTGTTAACAATTATACCAAGAAAGTTAAAATATTAATAGTAATTTCTTGAAGCAAGGGATTAATTATGGTATCCGTCAATATTTAGGAGTATACTAAAATTTGAAAAGAAACAGTTGTGGTGAAGAATGAGAGAGAGCCTTGAAATCAAGGTTTGCAGTATCGATATCGGTTTCAGATCATTGGCAATTTGGCGGTCAGATCAGAGTTTCGTCTTCGTTGTTCCGAAAAGCCAAAATATAATAAGAAATTATTTAAAAACTAGAAAAGTATATGATATATTTAGGCCTAATCCTATGTATTGTTTTGTGTTTTCGGTCATTATTGAATGTTAAAAATATTCAACATTGTTGAATTATTCACCCACAATAGATATTATTGTTTATTTGACTTGCTTTTAGACAACAGAATAGCCCCCACAATATATAGTTAGGAATGGAACATCAATATTAACCAATGCATACATATTGAGAAATATTAACCTTATCATCTTGAACCAAGGTGGCAATTATAACAAACACACTAAAGAGCACATTCGAGTGTGCACGCACGCACACACAAACATGTATAGGAGAATTTGAAAATAAGTACTTGTGGTGAAGCATAAAAATATGTACCTTTCCCAGCAGCAGCTCTCCTGAAGGAAGTGGGACAACCAAAGGAGGAGTGATTCTCCCAGAGGAAAACACCTCTGTTAGTGCACCAGTAGCACTATTCATTATCATGTATTCCCTTCTAATTCTTAAACATATATTCTCTCCACACCAAGCCATGGATTTCACAACATCAGGCACACCAAACTCTTTCACCTCAACAAACTCTCGACCACCTAATCAAGAATTAAGCTAGTGATGAGTCAAGAAAAGAGAAAGACCAACGCTGAAATTGGGCTAATTTACTCGCACAAATATTAGATCATACTACTGAACGGCCTTCAAATGACTGTAAAGGTTAACATTCACTCAGATCACCTTTTATTGACTCATCTAAGATAACAAAAAGTAAAATCGAATCTTCAACAAACTCTTATATCCTAACAAATTTCTGCTTAACATTATAATATAAACATCCATTAAGCTGCAAACCAATTGTTATGACAATCTGTATCACCAATGGAAACTACAAAGCAGCATCTCTCCTGAAGGAAGTGGGACAACCAAAGGAGGAGTGATTCTCCCAGAGGGAAACACCTCTGTTAGTGCACCAGTAGCACTGTTCATTATCATGTATTCCCTTCTGATTCCTAAACATATATTCTCTCCACACCAATCCATGGATTTCACAACATCAGGGACACCAAACTCCTTTACCTCAACAAACTCTTGACCACCTAATCAAGAATTAAGCTAGTGATGAGTCAAGAAAAGAGAAAGACCAACGCTGAAATTGAGCTAATTTACTCACACAAATATTAGATCATACTACTGAATGGCCTTCAAATGACTGCAAAGGTTAACATTCACTCAGATCACCTTTTATTGACTCATCTAAGATAACAAAAAGTAAAATCAAATCTTCAACAAACTCTTACATACTTATATCCTAACAAATTTCTGCTTAACATTGTAATATAAGCATCCTTTAAGATGCAAACCAATTGTTATGACAATCTGTATCACCAATAGAAACTACAAAGTAGAAAAATTACTGTGGAAACAAAAACAAAACAAAAGCAGGGATTGTTTTCTATATTATACACTTCACACTTGGTGGCAGTAAAAACAAGACAACCATAGAAATAAGAATTTCCTTATGGAAACAACTTCAAGTTAAAACAGTTAGAGCAGACCATTGTCTAACTCTTTGACCCAATCATAATGTTTCCATCAATGCACAATCAATCAGAGACTATCAACCTGAACTAGTCAGAAATTATTGAAAGGAATTAAGAACAAACATACTGTCACCACCAAATTCCTGTTTACTTGAATTAGAGCCTTTGAAATCTACAATATGTAGACAAAGTACATCTCAATTATCATGTTAAGGCTGAAAACAGTCGGCGGATCTATTTACCAAGTTATTGCATAGTGATATAGATACTTAACTGCCATGCTTCACTTGCTTAATATTTATGCACAGGCTTGTCTAATTGGATATACTGACTGACAAAAGCAGCTGGTCTACTTGGATAACAGCCTCCAGAATTCTACCATATCCAGTCTGAATTAAGTCAAAACCGGACACATAGTCGTCTGTAAGATTTTGGATAACAAAATCACTCCAAAGCAAGTAGATAGCTTATGTACAGAAAATTAAAGCTTATGTACAGAAAATCACTCCAAAGCCAATATACAATATATCCAAAACATAATTATTGGTCATTGACCAATATATTGCCTGTGTCCTGTGTCACAACACACAGCAAAAGCATACTTTCCGTGCACATGCATCATTCCATGGCCATCATTTACATCAAAAAATTGCAAGTAAGTGTTAAACTACAGTAGAATTCTTGTGATCTATTCACTATATTTGTTATACATAATAATAGTCAGTTGTGATTAAGATATATCCCAACAGACACTTTTTCATTGGTCTTAGGCATTTTCTACATTTTTTATACATAATATTAGAACAAATAAAATAAAATCAAGCACAATACATAGCTGCTACTAGATTAAAGATTTTTTAAGACTAGCTAATTATATCTCACAAAATATCACAAAAAAGAAAGAAATAGAACCAACAATGAACAACAATTTCTTGATCGGGAGAGAAGAAAGTACCTTAGGGTGGACCGACAGTATCCTGACCGCTTCAATGATGCCTTCGAACCCTACTCAAAGAGAAATCAAACCCTAATCAAATCAAAATCAAACCATAATCAAATCAAAATCAAACCCTGATCAAAATGAGATTATGAGAGAGAAGGAGAAGACATACCTTCAACTCTACACCGTGATGGAGAGGATAGCAATATGTCTTTGGCGGGGGTTGTCATAGAAAATCAAAAGGGGGACGGGGGTTTCCAAGAGAGAAAGGGGGTTTCTCTATAGAGAGAGAAACTCTAGAGAGGGAGGGATTTCTCCGAGGGGGGAGGGGAGGTTTTTTTCAGCAAATTGGAGATGGAGGGAACGATGAAAAAAGTGTGCGGCAAAAATTTGGGATTTAATTTTCAACTATGCTATTTGCCAACAAATTTCGCCAATTGTTGAACAATTTCGACAA
The DNA here is from genome assembly GCA_029216955.1 of Iris pallida. Lineage (NCBI taxonomy): Eukaryota > Viridiplantae > Streptophyta > Magnoliopsida > Asparagales > Iridaceae > Iris > Iris pallida. The sequence continues at coordinate 12,468,843 of JANAVB010018198.1, read as the reverse complement.
AAAAAAATAGGGTTTTTCGAGTGCTGAGTGCTTTCTATGGGTCGGAATTAATATGGATTTTTATGAGATATTTTCGATGGAATGATTTATTTTGTCGAAACTGCTACTTTTTTCGAGAACCTCGTTAAAATTTATCGTAAATGAGGATTTTTTTGGTATGGTCAAATCCGGTTACAACTTAATATTAATGTCAAAATAGTATCAAAATCATAATATATTTTTATTTATCTTTTTTTTATTTACTTAAAGTTTTTGTTACAAGAAATAAATTTCTTCTTTGTGACTAATACTTTTGTGTGACAAACAATTATTTGGTAACTAAAAGAAACTTTTAAGTGACAAGAATAAAATTTTAATTTTGTGGCTAATACTTTTATGTGACAATAATATTTTATTGTAACTATAAAAAAACCTTTAAGTGACAAGTATTTTTATTTTTCATACATAACTTGTCTTTGACATAAGTCAAAATTTTAAATTTTATTTCAGTGACAACATTAAGTGTCGACCAATAAAAACATGGTCACTAAATGATTTAATTGTGTGACAAAAAAAACTGTTGTCACAAATCAAATTATGAGTGACAACAAAAATTATTTGTCACAAAAATATCCCTTTCAGCGACAAGTTTGACACTTGTCACAAATTACTTGTCACGGAAACCCATATTTCTTGTAGTGTGGGCACGGCCTTCTCTATGAAGGATTTGGGCGCAGCAAAGACTATTCTTGGGATGGAGATCAGCCGAGAGAGAAAGTCCAAGCTGCTACATTTGTCCCAAAAAAAGTACATTCACCGGGTACTTCAGCATTTCGGTATGGACGAGTCAAAGAAAGTGAGTTGCCCCTTGCGGCTCACTTTAAGTTCACTGAGGAGCAGTGTCCATCTACCGAGGACGAAAAGGAAGATATGGAGCGGGTTCCATATGCTTCAGCTGTGGGAAGTCTTATGTATGCTATGGTGTGTACGAGGCCAGACATCGCTCATGCAGTTGGCACAGTTAGCAGGTACCTTTCAAATCCTGGAAGGGTATATTGGAGTGCGGTCAAGTGGATTCTACGATACCTTCAGGGCACTGCCGATTGGAGACTCTCTTTTGGTGGTGATGAGCCGAAGCTGGTTGGGTATACTGACGCTGATATGGCTAGAAATGTAGACACGAGGTGATCGACTTCGGGATATGTGATGATGTTTGTTGAAGGAGCGGTATCGTGGCAGTCGCAGTTACAGAAGTGTGTTACCTTGTCGACGACAGAGGTAGAGTACATTGCGGCGACAGAGGCTTGCAAGGAGTTGCTGTGGATGAAGAAGCTGCTGCAGGAAATAGGGCTGAAGCAAAAGCAGTATACTTTGCTTTGCGACAGTCAGAGTGATATTCACCTTGTGAAGAACCAGACATTTCATAGTCGGTCCAAGCACATCGAGACTCGGTATCATTGGATACGGGATGTGGTTGAGAAGAAGGATGCGGCGCTTGAGAAGGTTCATACTGATGACAATGGAGCGGACATGCTCACGAAGGTTCTTCCGAGGGGAAAGTTTGAGTACTGCAGGCAGATCGTCGGAATGACGACCTCCTCCACATAGTTGTGAAGGAGGAGATTTGTTGGAGTGGGTGGGGTTCCCACCTATGTGGAGAATACCCCGGAGAGCGACGAGCGCCATCCGTGTGTCGGAGAAGCTTGAGGAGTGCATGGATTTTATTTTGGTACATATATGGTAAGGAAATATATGATTGGATTTCCGTATTTACTTTGATTATATATTTATGATTGGACCCTTCATATAGTAGCTTTCCATATTATTGTGTTTCCAATTATGGTAAGCTAATTATGATTGGATTTCTATTAAATATATGATTGATTTATATTGGAAGTTTCCATATATATTGGCCTTCCATGTATGGGTTACCAAGGGCTCATAAAAGGGTGATGCATGTTAGTTGTAAAATCATCTCAAAACAAATAGTGCTTTACAATCTTTGAAAGAGAGAGAGGATTAAGGACTATTGTGAAGGAGAGATTGCTTCGAATAATTTTTTGGCATCTCTTGTTCTTCGGAGTCCGCAATCAAAAAAATTCTTCTTTCAAGTGAGTTGTGGTGATCCGTGTTGGATCGGAAGGAGCTTGTAGAGGGTGTATTCTCTTTATTCCATTTGTGGAGGTTCTTCAGGGTTGGACTCCGATCGTCCCGTGGTTTTTCCCGCAAGGGTTTTTCACGTCAAAAATCTTTGTGTCTGCGATTGTGTTTGGCATTTTTGGTTTGTGTGCTTTTGCTCGGTTCTCTCGCAGGACTTTCTGGTTTGGGGAAACGGTTTTCGCGCTTCGTTCCCAACAAATAGAAAATTGTTGGTTCTAATCTCTCTCTAAATGAAAAGATGCTAACATTATGCTATTATTGTTCGGATAATATTTCTCGGATCTTGTTTATCTATGTTTTTTTCCTTAAATTTCTAAAGAACAGTATTCATCTTCATCTACATTCTTGTTTCTATAATTATTTAAAAAAATAAATTCTGTTATAAGATCATATTTTTAAATAATAGTTAAAGCTTTCTTGTTGTCATAAAATCAGACCACTATGTTTTCGTCTATCTCCCACAACTTTTTAAAATCATATAAAATAACAATATTTTTCTTTTTCTTTTTCTTTTTCTTTTCCTTCTTTAATTTCTTAAAAATAGTGTTTATATTCACCTGCATATCTAACTGTATTTATTTAAAAAATTAATTTTTTTGGGTAAGATCCTATTTTGTTAAAAATAATATGTTAAGTTTTTTTTTTGTCTAAACACTCCCTTTTGCTCTCATACTCTCGCAAATTATTTTTCCCCAAAATCATCTAAAATTTTACAAGCAAAACAAAAATAATAATTATCTTCACCTACATATTTATCTCTATAATATTATTTTTGTTTTGCTGATAAAATTCTCCTATATATTTATCTCTATAATATTATTTCTGGTAAAATACTGTTATTTTAGATGATTTATTAGGATGAGACTTGCAGTGATCGGATTAAAAAAAACGTTTGAAATGTGATTTTAAAAGATAGAATCTTACAATAAAAGCTAAATATATAGGTGAAGATAAATATTGTTTATAAACTAGAGAGGGAATAAGATGGAAAGATATCGATCCAATCTTACAACAACAAAAACTTTAAATATTATTTTAGAATATAAGATATTACAATATTTTAAAAAAAATTATTTTTTTAAATAATGTTTGAAATAAAAATGTAAGTAAAAGACACTATTTTTTTTAGAAGAGGGAATAAGATGGAAAGATAGTTATCCAATCTTACAACAACAACAAAAACTTTAAATATTATTTTAGAATATACGAGGTTACAATATTTTTTAAAAAAGTTTAATTTTTTAAAATAATTACTGAAATAAAAATGTAAGTGAAAGGAACTATTATTTAGAAAATCAAAGAAGAAAACAAATAGATAAACAAACCAGGTAAATATTAATGACGGTAATCTTGGTAAAAAAAGTTATCCGAATTTTAGTTTTTAGGGAGTTACGATTAACAAGTATTTTAATTAACAAGCAGTATTTTACAACTTTCAAGAATTTTTACGATAGGTTGCCAAATTTATCATTAATTTATAAAAAAAGTTATATTTTAAAAAATCATAATAAATTGAGAGTAGTTTTGGGAACCCATATAAAAAATTCTTCGACATTATAAATGCCTTCTTGGCCATTGCAATTCCCTTTTTATTTGGGTAGATATTTGGACCAACAATTTTATATTTTCAAGATATGATTAATACCGAATTCGAGTGGCGCTTGTGGTTACCGAGGAGAGGTATAAGACTCTAGTTGGGTGGCGGAAGATCAATGGATCGAGGCACGAGGGCAATTCCTTCCATTTATTTGGTGGGAGTTGGGGGACAGTCAGCCCAACCGGCATCGTCGGACATTGGAAAAAGATAGGATTAATTGGGTAACAATTGTTTTTATTAAAAATTTATTATATATAGTACTTTCTAAAGAAAAAAAATAGCTATTAATTGTTACCATGAAATGGAGATGAAAGACACTACTTTTTATAAATCAAAGAAGAAAACAAATAGATAAACAATAGTCTTGTTTAGAAAGTTATCCGATAGCCTTGGTAAAAATTATTCGAATGTATAGCAATTTTTTAGTTGGTTAGAGATTTGGACCAACAATTCCCATATCTTGTTATAACTCTTTTTTTCTTTGCTGTAAACAGAAAATAGTGTCACAACAAAACGGTGCAGTACCACCATTTACATATGCAAGCTCCTTGTGCCTATTCTATATAAAACGTAGATCAATTCACAAGTAGCTTGAACAGAATTATGACCTTTCTCCAAATGATCCATATTTCACATTGAAGAAGCACTACAAACAAAAAAAAGGTGTTAATGATGCTAGAAGTAGAATTTTTTTCTTCCAAAAAGTCTACTCATCCCGAAAAAAATGAAAAAATGTAGCGCGATGTGATAGCTCCGAATTGGCTCAAAAACTAACCTCAACCCCCTTGCTTTAGGCCAATAAAAAGGCTAATCGAAGGCCGACATGTAGGCGCGATTTCAGCCGTGGTTGAAACCGACTGTTTTTTTGCCTAGGATATCCTTGAACTCTGCAAGAGTGATCAAACTAGACCTCTGAAACTATAAGTAAATATTGAACAACATGCCATCTTCAATTATCCCCACATCTGACTACACAACGCGCAATCTTCAACTGTCCTCACATCTGACTACATGTTGCTGAAAGTCCCTTTCACTTCATCCATATTCAATCCCATAAATATACTGCTATAAAGGAAGATTAAATTGTATTATGAGAGATCTTCGCCATAATTATCACTACAAAAATACAAAAAAAATACTATCAAATAGCGACATCTCTAGACATAAAACAACATCAGTCACCATATTAGCGTCAATGCGTTGCATAGGCCGGTCAGTCCGGTTTTAGGCCCGGCTCAGACCCGGGCCGGTCAAATCCTATTTGGGCCAGCCCGGGCCCAGTCAATGACCCGGGTCGGCTCGGCTTGAGTCTCCCACGGCTCCGAACTGGGTTTGGATTTTGGACCCAGTTTCCCGGACCGGTCCTGCCCGATTTGACTACGGGACCGATCCGACTAAAACTGATCTAGCCTGCCCAGACTGATCCGATCTGTGGCCCGGTTCAGGTCCGGTCTTGGTCCGGTTTGGACCTTCTTTTATATGACCGTTTGGTCCAAAAAAGACCAAAATGTCCTCACTTTGAGGGATATTTTTTTTGTTTTAGGGGTATTTCGGTCATTTTGCTAAAAATGACCAAAAATATGCTCATAATAATATATTTTGAGGGTATTATGGATATTTTGCACTAAAAATTTTATATAAATATGCCTTAAATTTTCAAAATTAATCATACAAATTTTTCTCTCTTATATTATTTACAAGCACTCTAATGTGAGAGGCTATTTAATATCATGGATAATGATCAACTACCACAACAACCACAAGATTAACAACCACAACCTGCATCGCAATCTCAATATTTACCACAACTTCAACCCGCACCGCAACAGGAGTTTGAATCTGAATCGAAAATTTGGCATCATTTTAGTGGAGTTTATAATGAGCGTGAAAGTGGAGATACGAAAGAAGATACTCGACTAAAGTACGTTCTTGTTGAATGCTTGGTTCGAGTTGCATGAAAATACCATTCTGCAGGAGAATCTACTTGGGAGTGAGAATATTCCATGGGGAGCGATATCCACATCTATTCGCGAATTTCGGTAGGATTTAGTTTAATTAATCCTATATTATAGATTTTGCATGATAATGTTATTTTAATTTCGAGGACAAAATTTTCTATGGTGGATAGGTTATAAGCCCCTTGATTTTTTATTTTAAATTATTTTTACTTATTTATTTATTTTATATGAATAATTAATATTAAAATTATATTTTAAAGACAATAATGACTATGGTAGTACTTTACCGTACCTTTGATTTTTGAAGCACAACAAGTATTGATTTCTCAAATCTAAATCCATATTTCAATTCTAGATACGTCCACCTTCAATTTGATATATCATGTCCCATCCAAATTTGTTCTCCAATATTCTTTTGACTTTGCACAACTTCGGGTCAGCTTAGGTCATTTTAACTATTTCCCGTAATTCTATACTCAACTTCCAACTTGAGTTCGGGACCCGACATAGATCAAAATCGTTTGACCTAATATATGATTTTGATCCTTTTTGAGTCTACTACGCACATGCCTAGGGTGTACCATCCATCGAGTTTCGATGTGCTATTTATTTGCAAGTGGCACATGAGACCCATTACTTGATTTTTTGGGTTCATTTTGACTAGAAATTCTATTCGGACCCTAACCTAGCCAACTGTCACGACCCATACCCAAAATTTGGACATGAGTCGTGGGTACGTCCAGCCTACGTCGTAGTGTCGGCGGTAGAATACTGTCTAAACCTCAATAAATTTATCCAATCACAACCACGTAGTTTATATATTTCATATCACTTCTAATTTCACAAATGTATTAAGAATAACTAAAATATACTCGATCATAGCTAGAGAGAACAGATGAAAAAATAAAACTGAATAATCTCAAAAAGTCGAATAATACTAAGTAATAATCCACTGATCCAACTCAAATAATCCTCAAATAAAATAAACAACTAAAAAGGTTCCTGGAGACAAATCTGGCCAAAACTAGATATCATCTAACTAGCTATCATCTACAATGGCAACTCTGTTAAGGTCGCGTCCGGATCACCTTGTATGCCAAAATCAGTCTCTATAATATTTTCATAATAAGTGGTACATAAGTCTTCTAACTCATCACCTAAAAATAGTTTATCCAGTCAGGATTGGAACAAGTACACATATGACAAGCTATTCAAAACATGATAAAAATTACAAAACATAAAATAACATATATGATATAAACTGACTGGCCAAACTGACATCATGGCATATCAAAAAAAGAAACAGATAAACTCTATAACAAGATATAATAACTAGAAAGAAACATTAAAATATGATAACATGGCATGTGGTAAAGAAAATAAGATGAATCAAGTGAATCAACACCTATCTATGTGTGTTGAAATATCGTGTTCGACATATGAATGACTAATGGATAAATCTGGCCAACCGCACGTGTCATGTGCAACAGCTATTCACCACGAAAGACCATGGGATGGAAGGGTAGTTCATACATCTACTAAGATATTTTCTCGCCCGACAAGTACTCATAGATTCAAACAAGTGACAAACACGATAATCATATAATGCATTAGTCACGAACATAGTAGTGATCACGAAATATAACATGTAAGGAATCCATAATAATAACCCCATGTAACAAGCGTGTCAGCAAAACAGAAGATGCATATGTGCAACATATAATGGAAAAACGATCTGGAATTGAAAGCAATCAGTATATATACTTGCATGTGGTCCTGTACTGCGGATACGGGTCGAACACTGAGTCAAAGTCCTAAGAACCTATATTATGAATTAACTAAATTAATAGATATAATTTGGAAAATAACAATTTACCTATTTCATGTTTAGCTTCTAGGTTCATCACTTATATACTCCTTAACTTACCTATTTAGATCTATCAGTGTGGTTTTCTGGACTCCTGGCTCAACCTATATGGGTTTGTAATTTATGCTATCTATTAGTTAACTATATGTTGCCTAGGTTCATGCTTATGCAGGTATATATGATACCTAGTACAAACTGGTTTATGAACTTTTCCCTCCATGCGAAAACCTAGTACTGCTACTATCTATATGGTAGTTGCTACCTATTCCCAAACTATATACTACTGTTTGCAAGAACAAAAGCTTTACAAAAAAACTTGTTTATAAACTAAGAAAGAAAAGTACAATAGTACAGATTGATTTTTGGGGAAGTACAACTGTAGAAATCTGATCAGAAGACGATCACTTTATTCCTTGGACGATGCGATGTTGAAGACAAAAGTCTCTGGGAATGCTGTAACAATTTGCTCAAGAGATTATGATCATTAGTGATGATCGTGAGGTGATTTAAAACTCAATTTATAGAGTTCTAAAATAACTGTCAGCCAGTTATTTTGATTGGCACACACAGCGATTAGTGCACCATCATCCTTTGAGTGAACGGTTAACTTAACTGCATGGGACGTGTGACATTCTGTGAGGGAGATACACGTGATCGTAGGCAGTGTCGTGTGTACATTCTTCGAGATTAGTAGCATAAGCGCCATGTCATCTAACTGCTTTTGGATGATGATTGATTGATTAGCACTAATTACTGAATAGCGTCGGGCGCTATTTGCTATTTTGATGCTCTCTGTTTTACTGATTACCTTACGCCAAATACGATGGCGCATGGAAGTTGTCAATCATTATGACAAATCTGCACACAATCTCCTCGAGCGTCGTGCGTTTGGGATTTGAACATATTTTCCTCGATGACTTGCTGTCAGTCATGATGACAGTCATTTAGTTTCTCTGAGAAGACTGCCACATGTCGGCCAGCGCTACCTAAGTATAGCTCCCATTGACTCTATGCGCCATCTGATGACCAGCGTCATTTGATGATTTGATTCCTTGCGCCATTTTTGAGTAGCGCATGGTGACGTTTATACTTTTTGAGCTTCTGCAAGACCCCATTCAAAGTTTTCAAATTTGAAAAACTTTAAATTTTGGAATACTTTGAATAAGAAGCGCTTCTGTGTGACTGGCGCATGTAACTGACCCCAAGTTTTGGGCGCAATTAACGCGACTGTTACACTGTACTTCGGCTATAAATAGCTCTGAGGAGAGAGATAGAAAAGTTTTCTCAAAAACATTATCTCTCGAGCTCTTGTCTTATTTTTTCTCTCTTCTTCTTCGAAGCTTTCATGGTGCCCAAGAGAACCGCAGCTGAGAAAGGGAAGAAAGCGGCTAGAACTACGTCGCGTGTGCCTCCGTTGATGGTTCTACAGCACGTCACGCCATCGATTAGGGGCGAAGAAGCCAACCCAGCCCTTGAAGGTGAGAAGATCGATTGGGAAAGACGAATAGAACGTTCGTGCCATTCACGTGCAGTGCGATCAAGGGCCAACATCGATCGCCTCTTTCAGAGTGTTGGTTTGTACTTTTTGCACACGTTCTCAGGGAGATGAGGGAATGATAGAAGCACTGCTTGATTGTAATCTTGGCGGAGATCAAATTGAAGAGGACCCGATTGACGCTGCCTCTGACCCTGATCAGAACGAAACTCACACTCAAGTATTAACCCAAGATTTAGTGGCCAAGGAAGGTCAAGTCAATACGGAGGGTGAAGATTACCCAAATGAAGGTGACTAGTGATGCAAATCAGAGTTTCGATAAACTGCCAAGTGATACAAATTCTGATATTGAGGTTGAGGGCGACAAAAGCCCAGGTGATGATGAAGATGAAGATAAGGAAGACGATGTTGATATCGAAGGAGATCTCGATATTGAGGGTGATAAAGACTTGATGTGGACACACACAAAAAAGAAGAAGAAAATACTATCTTTTCTTTTTATTGGCGCAAGGCACCACAAATCGAGTACGCCCGAGAGATCCTGCGCTGAGGATCCATGAGTACAAAAAAAAGAATTCTGGGGAATGGGACGATGGAGATCGAGCGGCAGTTGCTCCTTTACTCTGTTGACACTTTGATTACAAAAGTGAAAGAAAACCTAAGAAAATTGCTAACTCTCAGCTCACTGGCAAGAAGTGCAATAATTTGGCTCTTGAAAATGCTCTCCGTTCTGTCCTTTGAAGAGGGATGAGGCCCCCTTTTATAGTCGTTCTCGAGCTGGAATGATGTTATGCACCCACATGAAGAGACACGCTAGTTCTTATGTGGGCGCATAGTCCTGCTTTGGACGCATAGGGTGTAGGCACATATAGGCTACAAGATCGTGGGTTGGTCGTGGTGTTGACGTGGCCTCATGCTTCGGTGTACGACTGCTCGTGGAGACTGACGTGGCCATGCGCTTCGGTGTATATTTTGATCGTAGCTTTGACTGAGTCAGGCTTGGGCGCATAGCCATGTCTCAGGTTATGCGCCCTCCTTTTGGGGGAGCTAGTCTTGGGCGTATGGAGTTGCACTTGAACTGGGCGTATGGGGCTTCATTTAGTGAGCACATGGAGCTTTATTCAGTGGGCGCATGGAGTCATACAGACTGGGCGCATAGAGCTTCTCTTGACTTGGGCGCATGGAGCTGTGTTTGCTAAAAAAATTTCATGCTTCTACAGGACCCCCTTCAAAGTTTTTGACACTTGAATAAGTTCGAAATACTTTGAAAGAAGCATGGATCGTCTTCTCGCGAGGTAAATGGGCGCATAGCATGGTCCTCTCCTTGGGCGCATAATATTTGGCCAGCCTGTCAGGGAGATACGACTGTTGAGATTTTTCTCGAAATTCGAACTGATAGATTCATCGGAACAAAATTTGAAGCGGTCCACCCTTTATACATCGTCCACATCAGCAAGAGACAGTCGCATAGTATGCAGAGAGCTGGTCCTTCACGTGGGCGCATAGGCTGTAGTGGGCGCATACACCATGGGCGCATGCAGTTTATGGGCGCATAGGAAGTTGCCCGTGCCAATAAATAGACCCCTAGAGGAGAGAGAAAGTTCATTATTCCTTTCTCTTTGAATTTTTCAGAAAAACTCTTCGTCTTCTTTCTTAGAGAATCATGTCTCCCAAGGCTGCCAAAAGATTCGCGAAGGGCAAGAGGGCTGCGTCGGGTGGCTCTCCTCCTACGGTAGAGTCCTTGGCGGTCCAGGACCCGATTTTGGGTGAGAGCATGCTTCAAAAAATGAAGTCTCGAGCGTTAATTTGCAATGCTCAGACTTCTCTGCTGCCCGGGCGCTTGCGTTTAGGGAAATATACTACTGTGGGAATTATTATGCGCTTACAGATGTCATGTGCCAATACTGTGGTGTGCTATGTGATGGAACTGGAGATTCCCAGGACCCTTCCTTTGGTGTGCGTATTGATCGATAGAAAGTTAAACATATCTAATACATATTCTAACCCTTCATAGGCGGAAACTAGGGTTCACGAATTATACCTGCGACTGAAAAGAGACAAGTAATTCCTGGCAATCTCGAGCGGACGACCCCAAGATCTTCTGTACGTATTCTTTCCTCGAGTTGGACGTCGTGTGGGCGACGATCTCCCAACCTTTTCTTCTCCTTAGCAGCCCTCTCTTTCTTTTCTTACGTGAATCACGAATTTAGAGAAAATTTCATATTTTTTGATCCGTAATCTGGCGGCCAGAGAATAGAGGATATATATAGGCTACGGCATGGACCATGAGGAGAAATTTGGGTTAGGCCTCCTAACGGATCTGGATATCCCGTGTTCAGCCCGAACACACAATCCAGGCCCATTAATAATAGCTCGGTCCACTAATGAGCTATTGTTGCACTACCTCCCTAATCCCAAATTATGTTTGTGGGCTCCTTTTATTATATGCTCGTTTGGCTCCCCATGTTAAGATATCGTATGTCCGTCGATCAAATTAAGTTACTGACAACTATATTGATTCGACATCTTTTATCCTTAAGTAGTACCGCTCAACTTTATTTATCATGTCGGATATAATCCACCTGCAGGGTTTACATGACAATCCTTATGAGCTCCTTAAGAGGACATCATCAACCCGATGTATCGGGACATGGTTCCATTTGTAATCAACAGCCCATCATACATACAATGTTATTACCCAATTCATGGAGGTTGTGATCCATAATGAATCTCACTCTTTTATGAGTCAAAGTAATGCACACTGCATATACATGTCCGTTATTATATCCGGATTAAGAGCACAAGCATCAATAATAACCGAGGTGTTTGTTCTCTTTATGTAGTCAGTACAAAGAGAACAACCTCAAGTGGTCCTGTTCAATACACACAAAGTGTACTAGTGTAAACCTATAGTCAAGATAGACTAATACCAGATTATACTACAATCTTTCCAATAGATTGTCCAAGTCCATCTTGGTTGTGAACTATTTATATACTCCATAGGAAACTGATAATATGATCTTCTGTGTGACACCACACACCATATTATCTATAATATAGAATATCAGACATTTGCATTAACACTTGCAACAAATACAATATGCAAACATTTGCCCATATGATTTTCATTCAAAATTTAAGGAAATAAGGTTACTACAAAAGTAATGCTTTTAGTATATAACCCTAACAATCTCCCACTTATACTCAAAGCATTGCTTTTCAGTATACTGTTACAAATCTTCCACTTATACTTAAAGCCATGCTGCTACACATCTGACTCCCATTCCCTCAACATGACTGTCAAAAGCCTTAGCTGGTAAGCTCTTTGTAAAGGGATCAGCTAGGTTGTCGGCTGATGCTATCTTGATCACAGTAACTTTTCCTTTTTTTACGAAATCTCGTATCAGGTGGTACTTGCGCTCAATGTGTTTGCCTGTCTTATGGGCTCGTGATTCCTTCGAGTTTACAACTGCACCACTATTATCACAATAAAGTGTAATAGACTTAGGCAAACTAGGTACCACATCCAAGTCCAAAAGAAAGTTTCTGAGCCAAACCGCTTCTTTGGCTGCCTCAGAGGCTGCCACATACTCGGCTTCCATGGTGGAATCAGCAATACATTTTTGCTTAATACTCCTCCACACAATGGCTCCACCTCCCAAAGTAAACACATAACCTGAGGTAGATTTTCTGGAATCCCTATTTGACTGAAAATCTGAGTCTGTATACCCCAAAGGAACTAAACTATCTGCCTGGTAAACTAGCATATACTCTTTAGTCCTTTTCAGGTACTTTAAAATATGCTTTACGGCAGTCTAGTGCTCTTGTCCTGGGTTAGACTGATATCTGCTGACCATGCCTACGACAAAGCAGATGTCTGGTCTCGTACATAGCATTGCATACATTAAGCTTCCTACTGCTGAAGCATAAGGAACTGCCTTCATATTCTCTATCTCTTTAGGTGTCCTCGGACACTGCTCATTTGATAGAGCAATTCCATGTCTAAAAGGTAAGAAACCTTTCTTAAAATTTTGCATACTCAAACGAGTTAGTACAGTATCGATATAGGAAGCTTGGGATAAGCCCAACATCTTTTTCTTACGATCTCGTAGAACTTTGATCCCAAAGATGTGACCTACTTCTCCCAAGTCCTTCATATCAAACTGTTTGGATAACCATACCCTTACATCAGATAATACCTTTACATTGTTTCCAATGAGCAAGATGTCATCCACATAAAGTACTAGGAACACCACCACGTTTCCTTCATACTTTCTGTATACACATGATTCATCCTGACATTGATCAAATCCATAGGATTTTATCACCTGATCAAAACATATGTTCCAAGATCTGGAAGCTTGCTTAAGTCCATAAATGGACTTCTTGAGCTTACAAACACAATGCTCCTGGCCCTTTTCAATGAACCCGTCTGGTTGCTTCATATAGATGTCTTCCTCAAGACTTCCAATAAGGAAAGCTGTCTTGACATCCATTTGCCAAATCTTATAATCGAGATGAGCTGCAACAGATAAAAGAATCCGAATAGACTTAAGCATGGCTACAGAAGAAAAGGTTTCCTCATAATCGATACCCTCTTTTTGAGTAAAACCTTTTGCTACAAGCCAAACTTTAAAGGTTTCGACCTTACCGTTTGATCCTCTTTTTCTCTTATAGACCCACTTGCATCCAATGGATTCTACACCAACGGGTGGTTCTACAAGCTCCTAGACCTGATTAGAATCCATAGATTCTATTTCAGATATCATTAATTTTTGCCAAGACTCTACATCTTTATCTTGGAGTGCTTCATTGTAGGTATAGGGATCATAATCTTGTTCCTCAGGGACGAAGTCTGACGACTCTCCCAAGAACATATATCTATCAGGTTGTATCACAACCCTCCCACTACGACGAGGCACTATCGGTGGTGGTGTAACATTTGTGACACGTTGTGCAGTTATTTGTGGTTCATCCTCTTAACTGTTGGTACTGAAGTACTTGGTGTCTCACGTCTCAGTTCTTCTAGAACAACTCTACTTGTAGGTTTATGGTTCATCACATAGTCTTCCTCTAAGAATCGGGCATTGGTGCTAACAATGACCTTCTGATCCTTAGGAATATAAAATAAACCTCCTTTCGTTCCTCTTGGATAGCCTACAAACAAGCGTACTTCTGTACGAGATTCCAACTTATCTGCTTTCCCATTCAGCACATGTGCTGGACTACCCCAAATACGAATATGTTTCAGACTAGGCTTACGCCCAATCCACAGCTCTGTGGGAGTAAGAGATACTGACTTAGAAGGAACCAAGTTCAAAATATAAGCTGCAGTCTCTAAGGCATATCCCCAAAATGAATCTGGCAAATCCGAATAACTCATCATTGATCTAACCATCTCCATAAGAGTTCTATTCCTTCTTTCGGCTACACCATTTTGTTGGAGCATTCCAGGTGCAGTCAATTGGGATGCAATCCCAGCCTCTGATAAATAATCTCTAAACTCTCCAAAGAGGTACTCGCCACCACGATCTGATCGTAATGACTTGATACATTTTCTATGACGTTTCTCTGTTTCAGCCTTGTACTCTTTGAATTTCTCAAAGCACTCAGACTTACGGCACATCAAATAAATGTATCCATACCTTGAATAATCGTCAATAAATATGACAAAATATTCAAAGCCACCTCTAGCTTGGATAGTCATGGGTCCACACAAATCAGAATGAACCAATTCCAACACATCTTTGGCCCTATACCCCTTTGCCGTAAAAGGCCTTTTGGTCATTTTACCTTCCAAGCAGGATTCACAGACTGGTAGTGCCTCCACTTCCAATGAACTCAAAGGTCCATCTTCAACCAGTCTTTGAATCCTTCTTAGGTTAATATGCCCCAATCGTAAGTGCCAAATATATGTTTGGTTCATACAAGAAGGTTCTTTTCTCTTATTTAAGTTAGATGACATATTATTCATTTTCATAAGTTGCATTGTGGGTGAAATAGGATTAATGACATACAAATTATCAACCAATGCTCCAGAACAGATAAAATGTTTATTCTTTCTAATAACAATATTGTCATTAAAATAAACTGAATATCCATCCTTAACTAACATAAAAATAGAAACTAAATTCCTTCTAAGTGAAGGTGCATAAAGACAATGTCTCAATGTCAAAGACTTATTTCTACCAAAAGATAAAGTAATATCTCCTAATGCAACGACCGATACTTTTGTAGCATCACCCATGAACAAGCATATCTCTCCATCACTGAGCCGTCTGGTTTCCTGGAACCCCTGCAATGTATTGCAGACAAGATTAGTGGCTCCTGTATCTACACACCAGGTACCGGTAGATAACACCGCTAAACATGTTTCAACTGCTAGTAAATGAGATATACCTTCTTTGTTCCCTTGT
Organism: Iris pallida; assembly: GCA_029216955.1. Classification (NCBI taxonomy): domain Eukaryota; kingdom Viridiplantae; phylum Streptophyta; class Magnoliopsida; order Asparagales; family Iridaceae; genus Iris; species Iris pallida. The sequence continues at coordinate 12,453,371 of JANAVB010018198.1, read as the reverse complement.
TTGAGAAGTGGACAATCAGTCTTCCAATGTCCTGACCCTTTGCACTTGAAACATTTGCCTTTCGGCTTTTTCACCGCGCCTTGAGGTCCCATGCCCTTCTTTGCTGAGTTTGCCTATTTCTGAATGTTATTCTTCTTCTTACCGCCTTTTGGCTTAGAAGTAGAAGCCTTTTCAGAAACAAAAATATGACCACTCTGCCTAAAGAGAGATTCAGTATCCTGTATCTCTTTTGCAAGTTCTGCCAAACTATACAACCTTTTGTTCATGTTGTAATTAAGGAAAAAATTGTTAAAACATTTAGGCAGAGTCCCGAGAATGATATCGACCTGGGTTTCCCCATCGATTTCAGCTCCAAGGATCTCCATTTCATTCAGATGACCCATCATCTTGAGAACATGATCCCTTACTGGTGTACCCTCAGCCATTTTTGTATTCATCAAACATTTCATAGCAAACTGCCAGCTACTCTACTCTGATGTCCGAAGAGTTCTTTGAGGTTATACATCATGTCATAAGCTATGGCCATGGCCTGATGCTGATGTTGCAGTACATTTGACATAGATGCCAGAATGTAACACCGCGCCATCTCATCTGCCTTTTTCCATTTCTTATAAGCCTCTTTGACCTCTTCATCAGAGTTAGCATCAGGCTTAGGTGGGCATTCCTCAACAAGTACATATTTGTACTCCTCAGCAGTCAGAACAATATCCAAATTACGTTTCCAGTCAATATAATTAGGTCCAGTAAGTTTATTTTTTTTAAGAATCACCATAAGTGGACTGAAAGAACCCATTTTTGAAATCCTGAGAATCACATAAATAAAATTATGTAGGGCAAAAAAAACTTTTTGAATTAACTAAATATTGATTCCCTCAAAACAATAATAAGAAATTCACCAACACCTTGAACACCATGAATTTAGCATGCCACGATAGTGTGGACGTATATAAATTCAACTTTGTTCAAGTAGATTTTTCTTATTAATTTTACTATCATGTTAATATAACTTTATGACAAATAAAATTAATATGCTGGTCTTGCTCTGGTCATACAAATAATAGCAGTGACTCCGATGGGGAGGATACCATTATTTGTATCTAAGGCTGTGTTTGATTGGGCTTTTTTTCCATGGAAAATATTTTCATCACAAATTTTCTACCAATTGTAGTGTTTGATAGCTTATATTTTCCATGAAATTATTTTCCAAAAAACTATCATTTTCTATATTTTCATCTAAAATGGTGGAAAATGGAACTTGTCCAACACATAGGAAAATATTATTTTCCATGAAAAATAACTATTTTTTGTGGAAAATAATGGCAATCAAACACCAAAATTAAGTTTTCCATAGAATTTTAATTTTTTTCCTAGGAAAATAATTCCATGAAATTAATTTTTTTCATATATTTTCCACCTTGCAATCAAACACACCCTAAGTGTATACCATTACTTAATACTAAGTCCATTACCTTGTAATGAGTTCCTTCAGATGGAGAAGTGAACACATGCTAGGTAACTTTCTACAATTATCCCTAAAGAAGTTTGTACTGGTGATCCATAATTATACTCATCCGATATGGAGGAAAGCACTAAAGCCAACACGCAAGTATAATTATATCACCTACAAACCAGTAATGGAGACCATAGGATTTATACTAAATAAAAATCCTCTCCCACTTAGTTATTTAACAATGAGGATTTTTCTACTAGTTGATATTATGTCCATGTTGTCCATTATTAATATAGGCTTGGTTTTTCAAAAAAAACAACCACACAATAATAAACATGCATAATCAGAAAAAACAAAATGACAAAAATAAGAGAAAATATCCAACTATTATGGTCATCTTTACTGCTCCATCCTCAACTATCCGAATCCAAAATCTGGCACTGCGCAGATCTAAATAATTAAAATTACATCAATCATATGCCTCCCGAAGGAGTTCACACATAATTTAGATTAAAAAATTAAAATAATAAGCACGATCAACCCTCGTGATTTTAATTACATCCACAGCAACAACAACATCCATGACATGTCCGTGATTTAAACAACACAATAAAAAAAAACATGCATTGGACCATAATAGTTGGATCTAAGATGTCTGCAAAACCGAGTTAGAACAGATGTACATCTACCGACTATTACACAGTACATGTTTTATTGGACAACATGGACGTATCAATCAATACGTAGATCCAAAGTGGCTCTGATACCAATTGATGGAACTGGGGATTCCCATAATCCTTTCTTTGGTGTGCGTATTGATCGATAGAAAGTTAAACAGATCTAATACGTGTTCTAACCCTTCATAGGCAGAAACTAGGGTTCACGAATTATACCTACGGCGGAAAGAAGACAAGTAATTCCTGGCAATCTCGAGCGGACGACCCCAAGATCTTCTGCACGTATTCCTTCCTCGAGTTGGACGTCGTGTGGACGACGATCTTCTAACCTTTTCTTCTCCTTGGCAGCCCTCTCTTTCTTTCCTTATGTGAATCACGAATTTAGAGAAAATTTAAGATTTTCTGATCCGTAATCTGGCGGCCAGAGAATAGAAGATATATATAGGCTACGGCAGGGACCATGAGGAGAAATTAGGGTTAGGCCTCCTAACGGATCTGGATATCCCGTGTTCAGCCTGAACACACAATCCAGGCCCATTAACAATAGCTCGGTCCACTAATGAGCTATTGTTGCACTACCTCCCTAATCCTAAATTATGTTTGTGGGATCCTTTTATTATATGCTCGTTTGGCTCCCCATGTTAAGATATCGTATGTCCGTCGATCAAATTAAGTTACTGACAACTATATTGATTCGACATCTTTTATCCTTAAGTAGTACTGCTCAACTTTATTTGTCATGTCGGATATAATCCACCTGCAGGGTTTACATGACAATCCTTATGAGCTCCTTAAGAGGACATCATCAACCCGATGTATCGGGATATGGTTCCATTTATAATCAACAGCCCATCATACATACAATGTTATTACCCAATTCATAGAGGTTGTTGATCCATAATGAATCTCACTCTTTTATGAGTCAAAGTAATGCACACTGTATATACATGTCCGATATTATATCCGGATTAAGAGCACAAGCATCCATAATAACAGAGGTGTTTGTTCTCTTTATGTAGTCAGTACAAAGAGAATAACCTCAAGTGGTCCTGTTCAATACACACAAAGTGTACTAGTGTAACCCTATAGTCAAGATAGACTAATACCAGATTACACTACAACCTTTCCAATAGATTGTCCAAGTCCATCTTGGTTGTGAACTATTTATATACTCCATAGGAAACTGATAATATGATCTTCTGTGTGACACCACACACCATATTATCTACAATATAGAATATCAGACATTTGTATTAACACTTGCAACAAATACAATATGCAAACATCTGCCCATATGATTCTCATTCAAAATTTAAGAAAATAAGGTTACTACAAAAGTGATGCTTTTAGTATATAACCCTAACAATACGCCCACGTGTTGCCATGTTATGCGCCCTTTAAGCTGTAGCACGTTTATGTGCCCACTTATTATCCGTGTGTTATGCGCCCACATGTCTTTATTTTGGGCGCGTATCCCTTCGGGCGCATAGCCTTTTGGGCGCATAGAATTTCTTCAGAGCTTAGTTTTTCCTGTGGTATTTCTAACTCTGACTGTCTTTCTGTCCTCCCTTTTCATATTTTGAAGGGATCTGGTTGGTAAATTTCTCCAGGACTGGTATTGGCAATTCTGGACATGGTGAAGATGCGACACTTGACACCCACATCATAGAGCTCAGGACTCTTCGTGTTTTGGAAGGGTTTTCCTCAAATGATAGGAAGAACCTTTATACATCAAAGAGTCGGACGGTAGTCGGGCATTACCGTAAAAGTTCTGCTTTTACGGTACTTCAAGTAGTGTCACGACCCGTATCCGTTTTTTTCTTTTTTCTTTTTTCGGATACGAGACGTGTCCAAGCCAGCCTACGCCGTAGTGTCGGCGGTAGAACGCTGTATAGCCACAATGCTCAAAATCACAAGTAATGCTCATTCAAAAAATTAATTTAATTTACAATGATCACAAGTTTTATATTTGCAGAAAAATATAAACTTGTACAAATATTAGAATGACTACAACTCAGCTATCTAGCTAGTCTCTAGGCTTTCATCTGCAAGTACACCCGTATCTCCCCAAGCTAATGGATCCATGGCTAAGCTGAAAAATATTGGTTTCTAGTCAGGAATGGAATAAGTACAATTCACTGAATGTAGTTTCAATATATGAAAATGACTATATAACAGAGGTTAGCCTTTAGACATATAATTTAAAAGAAGAAAATAAAGAAAGACAGAATAAAACTGAATACCAAGAACAGAAAATGAAATATAATAAAATACTCACCAACAGACCAACTGAAGTACCTTTGATATGTGATCGGTCTCAGAACAATTATGCGACATGGTCTACACGGTCTAAAGTTACACGTTCTACAGTTACACGGTCTACAGTTACACGGTCTACAGTCACACGGTCTACATAAAATACTGCAATAAAGAAACACTGTCTACAAAAATAATAATCACAGTCTACACGATCTGTACAGTATAAATGCAATAATAAATACGGTCTACACGATCTACAAGATATAAGTACAATAATAATCACGGTCTACACGGTCTAAAGTCAGATCACACATCGTTGGTACTTCATCCTCCCGACACAACAAGGAACAAAATTAACATAAAACTGAAATCACATATCTATCGACTAAACACTAATGTATAGTAAAAATCAATACTGAAAACAAACAATAAACTGTACTCGCCTGTGGTCCTTTGCTAGTGAAACCGATAATCCAAACCACTCAGTGTGCCACAATAGTTAAAACTCGTACAAAAGTCCCCAAAAGTTGAAATAAATATCACCAATGTTCTCAGAATAGTCAAATTAGCTAGGATTGCATGTCCTTAAGTCCAATTCCAGACACAGAGGCAAAACGGTAATTTCGGGTCAAAACGGTGTCCGCCGTTGGACCCGCTTTGCACCGAAAAATGTTCTAGAGTCAATGGTCTCTAAAGTCATCAAACTATATGTCTACAAATTCATTTTTTACGATACGAAACCCAACCGTATGTCCTATATTGGATTCCGGCAGGCCGTGCACAAAATCATTCGTTGAGTCGAACCGTGGGGCCCACAAAATGGCGATCCAATCAACTGTCTCAGAATCGGACCAAACTTGGCATACAGGACCAGAAAAATGATACGGTCCTGTTGGCACAAGTTTCATCTTGATCTGGCGAACGTGCACAAAGTAATTGAGAAACTTGCACAGAGGCCGATACGGTGAATTTCGACGGACAAGCATCAAATTCGTCGCGCACACGCGACGAATTTGAATTCCTTCAAGGACCACAGATGCTTTCGGTTTGCGACCATGTCGCTCGGTTTGGCGGGACGTACGTCGTATCATAAAATTTTGTGTTTTGAAAAAATAGGTTTTTGACCAAGTTTACATGTGTATACTTCTCTGTACAAAGCAAAACATCGCAAACTTCCTACTAGACTTTTCTAGCCCTACATGTTGTGGTTAACTTCTGTTCAGAAAGTGTGATGATTCCAAGAATAGGTTGGTAGGAAATTCGACGCCAAGTTGGGTGTTTGGACCGATTCATGTCCAGTCTCGGGACAGTATTTTCATCGACTTTGAGTCAATTTTCCGAAAAATCCAACCCGTCTACTTACTAACTAGAAGAACAGGATTGCAGAGGGTTATGTTAGTTACATACCCAAGAAATTGATTCGCTCATCGGTTGGGAAACGACGACGAACTTCGCTCTCAAAGTTGTGGTCGGACCCAGCTTCCTGCAGTCGAGACTGCGCCTGTGCGCGCGCGTGAAGCTCTCTTGTCGATTCCGGCCACGTGTGGTAGCGGCGTCGGTGGCGAGCGGCTGCCCAGGGTGGCTGGGGGTGCGCACAGTTGAGGATTAGGGTTTTGAGTTTTTTTGATCCTTCTCTCTCTCGTTCTCTCGCAAAATATATATAGTGTTCGGAAAATCCGAGCAGGTGCTTGGGCTCGGCCTGGAATTTGGTTGAGAGTTTTCTCTCGGGTTCACGTGGATGTTAGCATCTCATGTGGCTTTGGGTCCACTATTGTGGCTCGGGTCAAAGCTGCTGCGGTTGTTTTTTTTTTGTTAATGCCTGCTTTTGTTTCATTTTTCCCCTTTTCTTATTAATAATATATATACACTAAATCTCCCTAAATCTAAATAAATATTTTTTTGTAGAAATACAAATCTCCATATTTTCTATTCCTAGTGTAGGCCTTGTTTGTTTATATATATGACTATGTATAATAATATTTAAATGGACAAATAAATAATATAAGCAATAATAATAAAATAATATTATATAATAATAACCTCAATAAAATAATAATAATAATAATAATGAAATTCAATAAACCAAATAAAGGCGTATATACCAATATGTACAGTCTAAAAATCCTAAAATATACGAGTACCTATTTTATGCAAAAGTCACTGAATATCACTAATAATGATATTTATAATATTTAATGAAGAATACTTAGAAAATATTATTAGATCACTAAAACGGACTACAATACAATCATACCAAAATACCTCGACATGAATGTCACTGGACGTACCATATAACTACATGGCTTGGGTCTAATCTGCACTAGTTCGGTACAATCGGTTTCCCTAATACTCAATAATATAATAAATAAATAAACAAATCTTTGGTATGGGTTAATTCGTAACTTGGCTTGGTTTTTCTAGTTAGGACATCACTATGGCTCGGCCTTTCCTATCAGGGCTAATACACTAGTCAAAGCACGCCATTGCACTATCCGTGCCACGATTTCTAGTCACCTTGTACTCCAAAACTCTATCATAGCTAAAATCATCTACCGTAATAATTAACTAAATAATTATTTACAAAATTCTAAAAATCACCATTTAACTCAAATAAATAAATAAAAATATACTATCAAAATTTCGGGAAGAGGGGTTACAAATCTACCCACCTTAAAAATAATTTCATCCTCGAAATTCTAATTCATGACTATTCCTTAAAATTCAACAAGAAAGTCTTCCTTAACCTATATCTCCTTAAATTTTAATTTCTCAAAATAGTTTATATCCTCCTCCTAGCAATTTTGTAACTACGAACCCCGGGGACTTCTACCTACCTTTGATCACACTACTCCCTCAATTCTCATGTCACTAAACTTTATAATCATCCAACTAATTAATAAAATTGCTACCAATATATATCTACTGATTATGGCCATTATAATCCTCTCCTATCTATCAAACCACCCAAAATATAACATACAACAAATTTACACAAGTAGCTAAGAAATATTGCTAAATTCTAATAAGCGTGACTATTCGTCGCTCTAAAATAGGAAGGACATGAAGCTAAGGAAGGATAATCGAGAGCAAATATGAAGTTTCAAGAGCAGTAGAGAGTATCCAATGATACAGACAGAAAGAAAGTCTATGAACCAATGACTTATTTGCTAGAGTGGGCTACTCTAGTCCAGTCACTTGTTAAATCGAAGAACCCTTCGTTTCTTAGAGGGACTTGCAATTCGTGCAATACAGAAGTTCCATTCTCGAAATTCTGAACAGGTTCGATAGTAGAATGGAGTTTGAGAAATCAAAGTTGTGAACTATTCCGTGGTTATTTCAACACACGAGCAAGGGATATAAATGCAATATAAAATCGTATTGCGACTTCCAGGTAGATAAAATAAGGGTTACGAATGACATCACATTCTAAGAGATGGAGGCTACATAATCGGTATAGGGACCTATCTCAAATAGTTCGGTTTAATATATTCCAAAAATGGTGGTTAGAATGGATGGGTTTTACTGGGTCTTAAGGGGTTCCCTGATTGGACATCAATCGTTGATTGGTTGAACCTCGGAATCCAATCTATATTGACTGGGCAAGATCCCAATGATAAAACTATTTCTACTAGGTTAGGGTAGCCTAGAATAGGCTTTCATCCAAATGGTTGAGCTAGTTGTCAGTCAGGTTGGTTAGCTAGGTTCCTAAAGTCCAAAATGCGTCTTCTCTGACTTTTGTGTTTAAGTAGCACAAGAAGACACAATTGAGTGGCACACTGGTGACATATGCGTAGTGGGCTTCGAGTCGATCGCAACCATATATTGGGTCAAAAGGTTCGAGTCGAGGTTGAGTCTCTAAAAATAGCCGGAAAGTATACTGGTACTATGGTAAGGGTTATAACTAGTCCTTTTTGACTCGAAAGTCGTACCATAAAAATAGAGTACAAGGGGACGTGTTTGAGTGGGACATAATGTACCTAGATGAAGGTGGACTCGTCTAGATCTTGCATATGAAATTTATTGGAAGGTAATAGCTGGTCTCGTGCTCCGATTGTTAATAACACGGCCGGGGACACAAAATGATCTAAATAAAAAGTGGGAGTCCATGGGTACTAATTATCATCCTAATAGAAATTATTCTAATCAATCGGTAATTCTCGTATATCCCAAAATTTTAGAAGGCTTACAGTCTACTCACCCTAGAAGCTAGGACGTGGTTTTAGGGATAATAAGGTTAGAAGAATTTCAAAGTCCGGGTATTGTACCTCGACTCTTGTTAATAAAGAATAAGGCACGGCGTAACAGAATACGGTAGATATAAGTCAAGTCAAGGATCATTTCTCAATAAATAGAAAATGAGTATGTACAATGATACATGGTTGGTAAAATAGAATGATCTACTTGCCCACAGTATACAAGAGTTATCGACGGGGTAACCAACTCTAAGGCATATCACATGAAAGATTTCTAACAACTGAGTCGTGAATTTCTACTAGGGTCAAACCTGTCAGACTATTTTCACAATGGTCTAGTTAAAGCAAGCTTCAAGCAAATAATTAGAGGCTCACGTCATTTGGTTTCTTGAGAATAGATAGTCTCCTAGGTTGGCATTTTGACTAAAGGTAAAACCCTAATCATTCTCAAATTCAGATTGCTAGAAGGTCCCAATATTAGTTTGAGGGTCGAGGGAAGAACGAGTAACTCGATCACATGAATGGCCGATGGTAGCTACACTTGTGTATACAGCTATCATAGCCATGGGGATACTCCGTTTCTCTCTACCATCAAGAGCTTTCGTCTTTCCAAATCAGTGAAAGACTAAAACAATAAAGAGTTCAAGGGAGATATTGTCACTACCATATTTCTAGCTTGAGGGTATTTTAGTCATTTTTAAAATTTCGGGAATTATTTGGAATTATTAGTATTAATTAGAATTTTTAGTGATTTTTAGTATAATTGATTTGGTGCTATTTTGACTTTGACTCAAGGTGACTTAGGAGACTGTCCTAGAAGCTAACCTAGGTCATGACTACTTGGTTAGAGTGTGTAACCCTAGCTTGACCTAAGTTAATGTTATCCAACCAATTAGAATTTATTTGGAGAGAATAGGAATTTATTTGGCTAGAGAATGGCTTGTGGTTTCACAAGTCATGATTTATGACTTAAGCCCATAGAGGCCCAAAGCCTAACACCATGTAAACCTAACCCTAATTCCCTATCATGGCTGGCCACACCTAGCCTAGGAATTCCCCCTATAAGTAATCTCTTCCATTAGGTTAGCCTCCTTTAGAAAGTTCACAAGTTGGAAAGAGAGGTATGCTCCATCTTTAGAAATTCATAGAAAATCCAATTTAATTCCTTTTCCCCTCAAACCAATTGTAATAGGTTCTAAATTCCTTCTACTTGCTGTTTGTGTTGAGAAATTTCAGAGTGTGGATAATTTGTAGGAGGTTTCGTAGCTTGAGGATCCACTCACATTGGGGCTTTTTGAGCCATTACAAACCCTAGGTAAATTTAGAATCCCTTCCATAAATTGCTGTTATTATTTCATAAATAGGAAGCCCTAGGTTTACCCTAGCTGTAGGTATAGCTATCCCTAGGTTTCATGTCCAATACGTGTCCGTATCGGACACGTATCAGTGGATACGTGTAGGTGTTCGATGAAATACCACAGTAGGCATTTCATCTCTGTTTTCCAGTTTGGTTTGAATAGAAAATTAGGGCTTAGGCTTGCTTATGGGTTTCTGGTGTTCTGAGTGATATTAGTGTCGTATCGGGTCGCGGTGGACACGGGAACACGTGGGTGCAGCACGCGCACGTGCAGTGTCTTTCTCCTGCTACTCGGGGTACACTGTGCACAGGACACGCCACGTGGACACGTGATATTGGACACACGAGTTGGGGCAACCACTGACACGAGGTTCCCAGAGTTACACGACCTCTCGTGTCGTATCGGACACGGTATCGTGCGTGCACGGGGTGTGCACTGTGCGTGCACAGTTCTGTGGTTTATTTCACTGTTTAATTTCCATTTTAAATGTTTTAATTCATGTTTTAACTGCTAAACTATATCCTATATACGATTAATAATCTATATTAGTTTGATTACATAGTAGTTTAGGTGGTTTGATATGAGGAATAAAATATTTGATTCGAATTGGTTAGTTGGTGACTGATACTTCATTTCTGAATTTCCTAAACATTTAAATCCATTCAATTGATATTTTTTTTACTGTTAAATGATCCCCACATAATTGTTAGTTCATGTTAATGAAGTATTACAATTCAAACATGCTTTATGATTGGAGAATGGGAATTTGGACTTGTATTGGGTTCGAAATTTATGAAAACTGAGATTTGGTTTCCTTCCTACTATAAACTGAGTTTGAATGAATGTTTTATTCATGGTTAACTGTCAATGCACTCATTCCTGTAACTGATATTGCCTATAACCTGAGAATGATTCCTGTTTTCCCACACACAGGTTATTGCCATGCCACTGATTTCCAGGATATGTTGTTAGCTCACTGATTTCATGTTCTGCTTACTGTTTTCTATTTTTTCCTATTTTCCTAATATGCTCACTGTTTTGCATTGACATATGAACACAATGTATTAGCCATTGTTTCTTCTCAATGCTTGAATTGATTTTCCTTCCCTCTTAACTGAAATGAATGTTTTGATTCATGTTTAACTGTCATGTGGGATTGGGTAATAGATAACTGATTGAAATTCGAATATAAACTGTCAAATAGTTTTCCTTTTCCTACGATTAATTCACTCCTTAAACCTGAGATTTATTCTTCCTTAATGAACTGTAATTGAATGTTTTATTCAACCCTTAATATCCTGAATTGATTCCCTTCCTTATTGAGTATTGGTCATTCTTCCTTTAACTGAAATTGAGTTATAGATATATGGGACAGTCAACTGTTACATGGGTAAACTTTCAACTGATAATTATTTCAATATACTATCACATGTTATCCCCATAGCTGAGAACTGATTTCCCTGTTTTCACATAAACACAAATGTATTTACTGATCTGTACACAGGTTACCTACACACTCTCATGTCTTCATTCACATACACATGTACACCATCACATCCCCTTCTCCTTATTCTCTATGTATATATGTATATGTGTGATGTACATATAGGTAACCTATATGCTAATGTGTATTCTATATTATATTATATAACTATATCAATATATGTATTATATTTTAGATATATATATTGTTATGTATATATGTGATATGGTTGGTTTTAGGCATGGTATTGCCTAATAGCCTAGCCTAGGGCTCTTAGCCTATGGGTGGCTTGAATGCCAGTATAGAGTCTAGATTGGACTTGTTTAGCCTTGTTAGACCTAGAATAAACTAGTTAGACTAGTATAGACTTGTTTGACTTAGGTTTCACTAGATTAACCTAGTTTGACTTCTAGGGTTAACCAGAGTTGACCAAGAGTTGACTTTGGTCTAGATTGACCTAGATTCTTGTAGAATGCATTGACTTGCATCTTATTATCATTTTAGACTCATAGTGACTTGTACTGTTCTATAGGAGATAGACACCACTCCTCGGACAGTAGATATTCTTCAGATACTCAGGATACAGGCGAGTATATTCTCTGATCATTTCATATCCTGCATTAGGAGTATCTTCCTGCTTTAGATTACTTTACATGATGCTGACACGTCGGAAACACGGATTAGTACTATATGGATCTTGTCGTGCGATGTTGTCCCCTTAGCGGATACATCGGGTATTTCGTATTCGTGTACTTTATCATGAGCATCATGTACTCCTTGTGTTCGTGCTTTTCGTATACAAATCGTGTGAAATCGTGTATACTCATGTGCTCACATGATCTTCGTGTACGACTATACTTCGTGTGCAATAACAAATCTTGGCTAGATCCTTGTGTATTGATTGGGGTAGGGGAGTAGAAGTGGTTATGTAATCAATCCAGTAGATTACTCGTGTACAACCTCTGTAGATTACTCGTGTACAACATCGTGCCGTTTACATAACCGTCTTGTGCTCTGAATCACTAGTCACTGATAGTTCTCTATATATGGTATCTATTTATTTACAGTCTTCCTTTTTATCATGTTATTTCCTTCAGTTTTTTGTATCTTACTCTCTAGCATGATTATATATCCTAACCTGCTATGATTTGTTGAGATGTACTGTGCTCGCTCCTGTCCTGACTGGACCTGTTGAAATATTACAGAGGATGAGGCTGAGGCATTCTGCCCTACCTACTACAGTGCTACACTAGATGAGTTCTGTGACTTGGACCAGCAGCAGGATCCACTAGCAGTTGACGACACTCCCTTAGATTAGGATGTCTTTACTTTTCATGGATTACTGTATATGGATTCTGAGATATTTTGGGATATGCACTTATTTAGACACTTAGAATTCTGGATTGTATCTCTGTGTTTGCATTATGGATATTTGTCAATCTATCTATCTTTATCCTGTTCTACGTTAGTTGTGATTGAGACTGTATTTGCTATGTCACCTCCATTCGGAGTGTATATACTGTAGAGGTACCTTTATATTGTTCGATGTTTGACCTAGGACAGCGTTCTACCATCGACACTGCGGCGTAGGCTGGACGTACCCACATCTCGTGCCCTTACACTAGGGTGCGGGTCGTGACACGTTTTTAGTGGTGGCCCATGCAGGTCTAGGTTGGAAAGGTAGTGGATTCGAACTAGGATATCGCTGCAGCCTGCAGTAGGAATTAGTATTTTTTAAGGTACTCAATCATACTAGGAAAAAATCCTTATCAGATTTCGTATATCTACTTTTTCTGCTTATTGTCTTTCTTAGAATTTTAAACTGTCCTCCTTTGATATTTCGACTCATTCTCAGTAATTGTTTTTTGTTTGATCTGTATCTCCAGGATGGTTGAGACGAGATCGCATCGCCCCGGACTGGGAGATGCTGGACAGGGGTCTAGCACCTCTCGACCTCAGCAGCAGCCAGCTCCCGGTGCCACAGGGCCAGTGCAGCCCTTAGGAGTCGGTGTTTCTACAGCTTTTGGAGGAGCACCTCCACCAGTCAGGAGGCCGAGCATTGTGATTCCTGAGATCCTTCTACCGCAGCAGCCTCTACCTGCGGGGATGGTAGATGCTGCACATCTATTCTCCTTCGTGGAGAGAATTCTGGAGTCCCACCAGCAGCAGCAGCAGAGGCAAACTGCCGATTTCCGTCAGGGGATCGACGAGGCACACCAGCTGGTTCGTACTACAGTTGAGATGGTTACTGCTTAGGGGGCCCAGCTGTAGCCCCGTCGGAAGGAGAAGGACATACAGGACTTTCAGAAGATGCATCCCAGAGAGTTCTTCGGCACAGAGGGCATCCATTATGCAGACGACTGGATAGAGCATATCGAGGAGATATTTCGACTGGCGGAGATACCAGATCGACTCCAGATCGAGGCGACGGGCAGCCAGATGCAGGACTTAGCCCGTGCGTGGTATCAGACAGATCCCAGGGTGGGAGTTAAGGGCCAGACTTGGGCCCAGTTCAAGGAGCTGTTTAAGGAGCAGTTCTTTCCTGATGTGGCCTTGGGAGGTATCGAGGCATAGTTTGAGGGTCTGGTTCAGGGGAACCAGACGGTAGCTGAGTATACTGGGGAGTTTTGTAGATTGGCCCGATTTATAGATAACTTGATCGAGAAAACGAAGGTGAGGAAGTTTTGCTGGGGCTTGATTAGAGAGGTTCAGTCGCTGACTAAGAGCGACCGGAACGCCACTTTTGCAGAGATATTTTTTGGGGCTATGGCTGCGGAGGACGACCTAGGGTTGAGGCAGAAGAGGGGTCGTGACTTCCAGGGTGGTAGCAACAGTCAGGACAAGGCCAAGAGGTCTCACTCCCAGCATCAGCAGCCACAGAGGCCAGTTCAACAGTATCAGTATCAGGGCCGTGCACCTTTTCAGCAGGTACAACATCAGCAGCAGAGAGGGCAGCAGGCACCCAGGAAGTAGGCTATCAGTTGTACTTTCTGCAAGAAGCCTGGGCACAAGTGGAAGGAGTACAGAAAGAGACTTGGTAGATACTTGATGTGTGGTTCGGCGGACCATCAGATGCGAGAGTATCCAGTAGCGTCGATGCGTCCAGTACCAGAAGGAGCTGGGGCAGCCAAGGCTCCAGTAGGTCAGCTGAAGCGGCCATTGCAGACCCAGCAGCAGAGGTTCCACCAGCACCAGCAGCAGGTACGAAGTGGACAGCAGGGGCAAGCTTTTGCCATGGCGGCTGAGGATGCAGAGGCCGTAGGGGAGTTGATAGCAGGTTCGATTCTTCTCGACTCCATTCCAGCTTTTGTACTCTTTGATTCTGGGGCTTTCTACAGCTTTGTGTCAGTATCTTATGCTATTAGACACAGTCTGGTTTCTGAACCATTGCCTAGGACCTGCAAGATCACGACCGGGGGTGGGGTCATCCTCGTGAGTGATGTTTCCAGAGGGCAAAGCATTATGTTGGAAGGCCGAGAGTTGGGAGTGAGTCTGCTCGTCATGCCCCTACCGAACTACGATATTGTATTGGGTATGGACTGGCTGAGTAGACATCACACCCGTATTGATTGTCGAAGGGGTAGAGTTTTGTTTGGGGCGCCAGGAGAGCCAGAGTTTGAGTACACCCGGCGGCAGACAGAGCAGGACAGTGGCGTCTTCTGTGGAGCTTCAGTTGAGGAGCAGGTGGCTTTGTATCCCTTGATCGTAGAGTTTATAGACGTATTTTCAGAGGAGTTGCCAGGGCTTCCACCGGACAGGGATGTAGAGTTCTTGATAGACTTGGTTCCCGGCACGGAACCGATTTCTCAGCATGTCTATCGAGTGAACAACAGTGAGTTGGTGGAGCTGAAGAAGCAGGTGGATGAGCTGCAGGACAAGGGCTTCATCCGATCGAGTTCTTCACCTTGGGGTGCATCGGTACTCTTCGTACCCAAGAATGATGGGTCGGTACAGATGTGTATCGACTATAGGGCACTTAACAACCTGACGATTAAGAACAGATACCCACTGCCGCGGATCGATGATCTCTTTGATCAGTTGAGCGGAGCTCGGGTGTTCTCCAAGATTGATTTGAGGTCAGGTTATCACCAGGTGAAGGTAAAGGGGGAGGATATTCCCAAGAACGCTTTCAGGACGCGGTACGGGCAGTTTGAGTTTTTGGTTATGCCGTTTGGGCTGACCAATGCACCAGCAGTGTTTATGAACTTAATGAACAAGATGTTCCACCAGTACTTGGACAAGTTCGTGGTGGTATTCATTGATGATATCCTGGTGTATTCCAAGACAAAGGAGGAGCACGAGGAGCACTTGAGAGTGGTTCTGGAGACACTCAGGAGGGAGAGATTGTATGGCAAGCTCTCGAAGTATGAGTTCTTCCTAGACAGAGTAGACTTCTTGGGTCATGTGGTGACTGGAGATGGTATCTCAGTGGACCCGAAGAAGATCACAGCAGTTGAGGCTTGGGCAGCGCCGACTTCAGTGGCAGAGATCAGGAGTTTCTTAGGGCTGGCAGGATATTATAGGAGATTTTTACAGGATTTCTCCCGGGTTGCAGAGCCGTTGACTCGGTTGACCCGGAAGGATGCTGAGTATATTTGGTCAGAGGAGTGTCATGAAGCTTTTGATGAGTTGAAGAAGCGGCTTACGACAGCTCCGATTCTGACATTGCCTTCAGAATTAGGTGGATTCACTATTTATAGTGATGCTTCAGGGAAGGGGCTGGGTTGTGTCTTGCAGCAGCATGGGAAGGTGATTGCCTATGCTTTCAGGCAGTTACGTCCCCATGAGAAGAACTACCCTACCCATGACCTGGAGCTGGCGGCGGTGATTTTTGCTCTGAAGTTGTGGAAGCACTATCTGTATGACGAGAGGGTAGAGATTTTCACAGATCAAAAGAGCTTGAAGTATGTGTTTACACAGAAAGAGCTCAACATGAGGCAGCGTAGATGGCTAGAGTTTATAAAGGACTTTGACATCCTACTTCAGTATCACCAAAGTAAGGCCAACGTGGTTGCTGATGCCTTGAGTAGGTATCCGACAGCCATGTGTTTGACCATAGATCGACACTTGCTTGCAGACTTGGAGAGCCTTGGGATTGAGGTGATCGTGCCCGGAGTGCAGATGCAGTTATGGGGCCTTCAGATACAGTCGAACTTGATGGAGAGGATCAAGGCGACGCAGTTCGAGGATGTGGCTCTGCGGTGTATCCGAGAGCAGGTTCGTGCAGGATTGGTGGATGGCGAGTTTTCTCTTGCAGATGATGGTGCCTTGAGGCACGGTTCCAGGTTATGTGTGCCTAGCGGCGAGCTCAGGAAGCAGATTTTGTAGGAGGCTCACAGATCGCAGTACTCTGTACATCCTGGTGCCAACAAGATGTACAGGGATCTGCGAGAGTACGTCTGGTGGTACGAGATAAAGAGGGAGGTAGCCCACTTCGTAGCTAGATGCTTGGTCTGTCAGTAGGTCAAGGCAGAGAGGCAGAGGCCCGAAGGATTATTGCAGCCGTTGCCCATTCCAGAGTGGAAGTGGGAGCATGTCACCATAGATTTTGTATCAGGGTTGCCGCGTACACCAGGAGGGAAAGACGCAATTTGGGTCATCGTTGACAGGTTGACCAAATCGGTCCACTTTTTGCCATTCAAGGTGGGTACGTCTGCAGAGAGGCTTGCGGAGTTGTACATGCGGCAGATAGTCAGGATTTACGGAGTTCCTGTCAGCATTGTCTCAGATCGGGATAGTCGCATTACTTCCCATTTTTGGAGGAGTTTGCAGACTAGTTTGGGCACTCAGCTCAAGTTTAGTACCACCCCCAGACGGACGGACAGTCAGAGAGGACTATTCAGACACTTGAGGATATGCTGCGGACGTGCGTCCTGGATTTTGGAGGTTTCTGGGAGGATCATCTACATTTGGTGGAGTTTGCTTACAACAACAGTTATTAGACCAGCATTGAGATGTCACCTTTTGAGGCTCTGTACGGGCGTAGGTATCGTACACCCTTATCTTGGGATGATGTTGGAGAGCGAGCTTTACTGGGACCAGAGATAGTTATTGACGTAGCCGAGAAGGTGAAGCTCATTAGGGATAAACTTCGTATGGTGCAGGACAGACATCAGTACTGGGCCGATTGCCACCGGAGGCCGTTGGAGTTTGAGGTACAGATTTAGAGATAGGATTAGAAGTAGGTTGTATTTTGTTTGTTTGATTGATCGTGTTTGATTTTTAGTAACTTGAGACCTTTCTTGTGTTTAGGTTGGAGACATGTTTTTTTTACGGATATCTTCGACTCGTGGTACGATACATTTTTGTGGAGGTAGGAAGCTTAGCCCGCGCTTCATCGGACCTTTCGTGATCAGCGGAAGGGTCGGTAACGTGGCTTATAGGCTAGACTTGCCACCTGCACTAGTGGGCATCCACAACGTATTTCACGTATCACAGTTGAGACGGTACGTGGCTGACCCTAGCTATGTGCTCGATCATTCGGAGATTGAGGTTGGACCTACTCTCAGTTATCCAGAGCAGCATGTGGAGATTCTGGATCGCCGTAAGAAGGTGCTGAGAAACCAGGTGATACCCTTGGTATGCGTCGCATGGAGGCATCATTCTCCAGGAGAGTCTACCTGGGAGCGGGAGGATGAGATGCGCGAGCGATACCCATATTTGTTTGCACCGTGAGGTATGATTATTTATCCTTCTCATCTGTTAGTTTTGCCCTTTTAATTTCGAGGACGAAATAATTTTAAGGGGGGTAGATTTGTCACTACTACATTTCTAGCTTAAGGGTATTTTGGTCATTTTTAAAATTTTGGAAATTATTTGGAATTATTAGTATTAATTATAATTATTAGAAATTTCAGTGATTTTTAGTATAATTTATTTGGTGCTATTTTGACTTTGATTCAAGGGGACTTAGGAGAGTGTCCTAGAAGCTAACCTAGGTCATGACTACTTGGTTAGAGTGTGTAACCCTAGCTTAACCTAAGTTAATGTTATCCAACCAATTAGAATTTATTTGGAGAGAATAGGAATTTATTTGGCTAGAGAATGGCTTGTGGTTTCACAAGTCATGATTTATGACTTAAGCCCATAGAGGCCCAAAGTCCAACACCATGTAAACCTAACCCTAATTCCCTATCATGGACGGCCACACCTAGCCTAGGAATTCCTTCTATAAGTAATCTCTTCCATTAGGTTAGCCTCCTTTAGAAAGTTCACAAGTTGGAAAGAGAGGTATGCTCCATCTTTAGAAATTCATAGAAAATCCAATTTAATTCTTTTTTCCCTCAAACCAATTGTAATAGGTTCTAAATTCCTTCTACTTGCTGTTTGTGTTAAGAAATTTCAAAGTGTGGACAATTTGAAGGAGTTTTGGTAGCTTGAGTATCCACTCACATTGGGGCTTTTTGAGCCATTGCAAACCCTAGGTAAATTTCGAATCCCTTCCATAAAGTGCTATTATTATTGCATAAATAGAAAGCCCTAGGTCTACCCTAGCTGTAGGTATAGCTATCCCTAGGTTTCGTGTCCAATATGTGTCCTTATCGGACACGTATCAGTGGATACGTGTAGGTGTTCGATGAAATGCCAGTGGGCATTTTATCACTGTTTTCCAGTTTGGTTTGAATAGAAAATTAGGGCTTAGGCTTGCTTATGGGTTTCTGGTATTCTGAGGTGATATTATTGTCGTGTTGGGTCGCGGTGGACACGGGAACACGCGGGTGCAGCACGCGCACGCACAGTGTCTTTCCCCTGCTACTCGGGGTGCACTGTGTACAGGACACGCCATGTGGACACGTGATATTGGACACACGAGTTGGGGCAACCACTGACACGAGGTTCCCAGAGTTACACGACCTCTCGTATCGTGTCGGACACGGTATCGTGCGTGTACGGGGTGTGCACTGTGCGTGCACAGTTCTGTGGTTTATTTTACTGTTTAATTTCCATTTTAAATGTTTTAATTCATGTTTTAACTGATAAATTAGATCCGATATGTGATTAATAATCTATATTAGTTTGATTACATAGTAGTTTAGGAGGTTTGATATGAGGAATGGAATATTTGATTCAAAATGGTTAGTTGGTGACTGATACTTCATTTCTGAATTTCCGAAACATTTAAATCCCTTCAATTGATGTTTTTTTTCACTGTTAAATGATCCCCACATAATTGCTAGTTCATGTTAATGAAGTATTACAATTCAAACAGGCTTTATGATTGGAGAATGGAAATTTGGACTTGTGTTGGGTTCAAAATTTATGAAAACTGAGATTTGGTTTCCTTCCTACTGTAAACTAAGTTTGAGTGAATGTTTTATTCTTGGTTAACTGTCAATGCACTCATTTCTATCAACTGATATTGCCTATAACCTGAGAATGATTCATGTTTTCCTACACACAGGTTATTGCCATGCCACTGATTTCCAGGATATGTTGTTAGCTCACTGATTTCATGTTCTGCTCACTGTTTCCTTTTTTTTTTTTTTCTGTTTTCCTAATATGCTCACTGTTTTGCATTGACACATGAACACAATGTATTAACCACTGTTTCTTCTCAATGCTTGAATTGATTTCCCTTCCCTCTTAACTGAAATGAATGTTTTGATTCATGTTTAACTGTCATGTGGGATTGGGTAATAGATAACTGATTGAAATTCGAATGTAAACTGTCAAATAGTTTTCCTTTTCCTATGATTAATTCACTCCTTAAACCTGAGATTTATTCTTCCTTAATGAACTGTAATTGAATGTTTTATTCAACCCTTAACATCCTGAATTGATTCCCTTCCTTATTGAGTATTGGTCATTCTTCCTTTAACTGAAATTGAGTTATAGATATATAGGACTGTCAACTGTTACATGGGTAAACTTTCAACTGATAATTGTTTCAATATACTGTCACATGTTATCCCTATAGCTGAGAACTGATTTCCCTATTTTCACATAAACACAAATGTATTTACTGATCTGTACACAGGTTACCTACACACTCTCATGTCTTCATTCACATACACATCTACACCATCACATCCCCTTCTCCTTATTCTCTATGTATATATGTATATGTGTGATGTACATATAGGTAACCTATATGCTAATGTGTATTCTATATTATATTATATAACTATATCAATATGTGTATTATATTTTAGATATATATATTGTTATATATATATGTGATATGGTTGGTTTTAGGCATGGTATTGCCTAATAGCCTAGCCTAGGGCTCTTAGCCTATGGGTGGCTTGAATGCCAGTATAGAGTCTAGATTGGACTTGTTTAGCCTTGTTAGACCTAGAATAAACTAGTTAGACTAGTATAGACTTGTTTGACTTAGGTTTGACTAGATTGACCTAGTTTGACTTCTAAGGTTGACCAGAGTTGACCAAGAGTTGACTTTGGTCTAGATTGACCTAGATTCATGTAGAATGTATTGACTTGTATCTTATTATCATTTTAGACTCATAGTGACTTGTACTGTTCTATAGTAGACAGACACCACTTCTCGGACAGTAGATATTCTTCAGATACTTAGGATACATGCGAGTACATTCTCTGATCATTTCATATCCTACATTAGGAGTATTTTTCTGCTTTAGATTACTTTACATGATGCTGAAACATCGAAAACACGGATTAGTACTATATGGATCTTGTCGTGCGATGTTATCCCCTTAGCGGATACATCGGGTATTTTGTGTTCGTGTACTATATCATGAGCATCGTGTACTCCTTGTGTTCGTGCTTTTCGTTTACAAATCGTGTGAAATCGTGTATACTCATGTGCTCACATGATCTTCGTGTGCGACTATACTTCGTGTGCAATAACATATCTTGGCTAGATCCTTGTGTATTGATTGGGGTGGGAGAGTAGAAGTGGTTATGTAATCAATCCAGTAGATTACTCGTGTACAACCTCTGTAGATTACTCGTGTACAACATCGTGCCGTTTACATAACCGTCTTGTGCTCTGAATCACTAGTCACTGATAGTTCTCTATATATGGTATCTATTTATTTACAGTCTTCCATTTTATCATGTTATTTTCTTCAGTTTCTTGTATCTTACTCTCTAGCATGATTATATATCTGACCTGCTATGATTTGTTGAGATGTACTGTGCTCGCTCCTGTCCTGACTGGACCTGTTGAAATATTGTAGAGGACGAGGCTGAGGCGTTCTACCCTACCTACTACGGTGCTACACTAGATGAATGCTGTGACTTGGACCAGCAGCAGGATCCACTAGCAGTTGACGACACTCCCTTAGATTAGGATGTCTTTACTTTTCATGGATTACTGTATATAGATTCTGAGATATTTTGGGATATGCACTTATTTAGACACTTAGAATTCTGGATTGTATCTGTGTTTTCATTCTGGATATTTATCTATCTATCTATCTTTATCCTGTTCTACCTTAGTTGTGATTGAATTTGCTATGTCACCTCCATTCGGAGTGTATATACTGTACATGTACCTTTATATTGTTCGATGTTTGACCTAGGACAGCGTTCTACCGCCGACACTGCGGCGTAGGCTGGACGTACCCACGTCTCGTGCCCTTACTCTAGTGTGCGGGTCGTGATAGATGTTACTGAATACAATTTTGTGATTCAAAGGCGAACATATAATTCAAGAGAAATTGTCAAAGCAGTCGCGGATGAGATCATAGATACCTCGATATCTCAATCCACGTGGGATAATCAAAGAGAGAGCGAACCGGGTGCACTACGGTTGATCAGACCGTAATACATCGATTCTGATTAGACATGGTCAAGATTGTCAAAATTACAATTATACAAGATTTTTGAAAGGAGACACAGGTAGTTCGAGTTTTTATGAGAATCAAAACCTTACCCGGTTTTCTTGCTTATACAGTCATCCTACTATCTTCTTATCCCTAAGGCCTTTGTCGACTAATGGGTTATGAACCTCTAAATTCTATATTCTAGGTAAACCTATTAGCATTAGACAATTACCTTGTCATTAGATCACAAGTATCACGGGGTGCTAGATTGGGAGACCTGTTACCCAACTTGCAGCACTTCCACTAGTATTGTCTTTGGACCTTATAGGACATACAGGGCACTGTCCTATCCTCTATAGTATCCCTAACTTGTAATCACGTATAAAGTCATTTCACCGAGGACTACGCCTCGCCCGTATACTCGGGCTATGGTAAATCCTTGGTTTCGTAACTCAAATATGATACAAATCGAACTTTACTTAACTCTATCCAATATTGACTCAAGGGTAACTACGATCAAAGAGGACTACTAGCCATAGTTTTTAGTAACATTCTATAACCTATATTTTCTTAAACTAACTTCAACTCTAGGGGTCATGCTTCGCCAGTGCGCTGCTGGCTGCAGTGAATCCATAGCCTCCATAATTCAAATAAATGACGAAAGTGCGCTGCTGTCCTGCCATTATGAGTTAACTAATATTCTTTTAACTATATCTATAAAAATTTATGGGCTTCTAGAGATTCAAACAAGTTGATTATGAAATAAAGCGTAAGTATCTATCAATCGCAACCCTACAATAAAAGATTGAACATGAAGACAAAAGAAATACAACCATTCTAATAACTATTTCATGTGCATCCAAACCATTGAGGAAAAACTTTGATTCGAAACAAACTCGAGTTTCGTATATGGGTAACGTAATCAGAAATTATATAAAAATAATTCTTAGGGCAAAAATAAGAACTAAACAGGCAATTCGGGCTAAGATATGAGGAAGATGTCTAAAGAGGCAAAGAGAAAGAATTTAATAGTTTATCAAGGTTAGATCATTACTTCTATGAAGCCCAGTCTCACTAGTTGAATAATCTATCAACATTGGACCATATCGTCATATCAAGGGGTAATAGTGTACCTATGGGGATCTGACAACTTATTAAAATTAATAACTCCTCATCTAACTTACATGGCCTAGACTACCCATCGGTAAATTTGTATAAGGCACTTCTAGTCCTAGTCATTCTCTAAATTAAATTAATTCCTAATTCGTGAATGAGCATTTCCTAGTCGCAGCCTCGCAATAGTACGACTAACTTAAGTACTATCACGAGTTCACATGATTTGCAAAAACAGACCTGCATGGGCCACCACAAAACTTGTCACGACCCGTACCCGTTTTTTTCTTTTTTCTTTTTCGGATACGAGACGTGTCCAAGCCAGCCTACGTCGCAGTGTCGGCGGTGGAACGCTGTATAGCCACAATGCTCAAAATTACAAGTAATGCTCATTCACAAAATTAATTTAATTTACAATGATCACAAGTTTTACATTTGCAGAAAAATATAAACTTGTACAAATATTGGAATGACTACAACTCAGCTATCTAGTTAGTCTCTAGGCTTTTGTCTGCAAGTACACACGTATCTTCCCAAGCTAAGTGGATCCACGGCTAACCTGAAAAATATTGGTTTTCAGTCAGGAATGGAACGAGTACAATTCACTGAATGCAGTTTCAATATATGAAAATGACTATATAACAGAGGTTAGCCTTTAGACACATGTTTTATAAAAAAAATGAAGAAAGACAGAATAAAACTGAATACCAAGAACATAAAATGAAATATAATAAAATACTCACCAACTGACTTACTGAAGTACCTTTGATATGTGATCGGTCTCGGGACAATTATGCGACACAGTCTACACGGTCTAAAGTTACACGGTCTACAGTTATACGCTACAATTACACGGTCTACAGTTACACGGTCTACATGAAATACTACAATAAAGAAATATTGTCTACAAAAATAATAATCACGGTCTATATGATCTACACAGTATAAATGCAATAATAAACATGGTCTATACGGTCTACACGGTCTACAAGATATAAATGCAGTAATAATCACGGTCTACACGTTCTACACGGTCTAAAGTCAGATCACACATCGTTGGTACTTCACCCTCCCGACCCAACAAGGAACAAAATTAACATAAAACTAAAATCACATATCCATCGACTAAACACTGATGTATAGTAAAGATCAATACTGAAAACAAACAATAAACTGTACTCGCCTGTGGTCCTTTGCTGGTGAAATAGATAATCCGAACCAATCAGTGTACCACAATAGTTAAAACTCGTACAACAATCCTCGAAAGCTGAAATAAACATCACCAATGTTCTCAGAATAGTCAAATTAGCTGGGATTGCCTGTCCTTAATTCCAATTCCGGACACAGGGATAAAACAGTAATTTTGGGTCAAAACGGTATCCACCGTTGGACCCGCTTTGCACCAAAAAATGTGCCAGAGTCAATGGTCTCTAAAGTCGTCAAACTATATGTCTACCAAATCGTTTTAACGATACGAACCCAATCGTATGTCCTAAGTTAGATTCCGGCAGGCCGTGCACAAAATCGCCCGTTAAGTCGGACCGTGGGGCCCGCAAAACGGCGATCCAATCAACTGTCTCAGAATCGGACCAAACTTGGCATACAAGACCAGAAAAATGATACGGTCCTATTGGCGCAACTTTTATCTCGATCTGGCGAACGTGCACAAAGTAATTGAGAAACTTGCACAGAGGTCGATACGGTAAATTTCGACGGATACGCATCAAATTCGTCGCGCACACGCGACGAATTTGAGTCAATTTTTGAACAATCTAACCCGTCTACTTACTAACTAGAAGAATAGGATTATAGAGGGTTATGTTAGTTACGTATCCAATAAATCGATTCGTACATCGGTCGGGAAACGGCGACGAACTTCGCTCTCAAAGTTGGGGTCGGACCCAGCTTCCTGCTGTCGAGACTGCGCCTGTGTAAGCGCGCGTGAAGCTCTCTAGTCGATTCCGGCCAAGTGTGGTGGCGGCGTCGGTGGCGAGCGGCCGTCCAGGGTGGCTGGGGGCGCGCGCAGTTGAGGATTAGGGTTTTGAGTTTTTTTTATCCTTCTCTCTCTCGTTCTCTCATAAAATATATATAGTGTTCAAAAAATCCGAGCGGGTGTTCGGGCTCGGCCTTGCATTTGGTTGAGAGTTTGCTCTCGGGTTCACGTGGATGTTAGCAGCTCATGTGGCTTTGGGTCCACTGTTATGGCTCGGGTCAAAGCTGCTGCGTTTTTTTTTTTGTTAATGCCTGCTTTTGTTTCATTTTTCCCCTTTTCTTAGTAATAAATCTACTCTTATATATATATATATATATATACTCTTATTTCTGTATATATATATATATATATATATATATATATATATATATATATATATATATATATATATATATATATATATATATATATATATATGTATTTTTTTTTTCAAAACCCCTTCTTTTATTAAACAAGGCTCAAAATGCCGAAGCCTGAAGTAGTTACAAGGCAAAATGCCTGAGACAAACAAAAAGACAGGGGAGGCGGCCGCGCCCGCCGGACTAACTGAAGAGAGGTTGCCAGAATGTTGGTGGGCTGTGGGGGCAAAGTGAACTCCTTTTGTGGCATTGCCGTTTAATTTCCCGAATAAGCTGCTCGACGGAGTATTGGTGACCCTCGTATCTCGCTTTGTTGCGATTATTCCAAATTATCCAGGTGGCGGCCGCTGCGACGATCTGGTGGCCGTGGGACGCGACTCCCCAAAGGGCCAGGAGATCATTAAAGCGCCCGTCTCCCGTAGTGGTGTTGCAAATGCGGTTGAGGATGCTCCAGGTTTGGTCGAAGAGGCTTCCCTCCCAGAAGATGTGGTCAATAGTCTCCGTCTTCCGATCGTCGCAACAATTACAAGCTGACGCCAGGCTAAAGCCGATGGAGGGGAGGATCTCATCGGTTGGCAATTTCTTTCTCGTGACTCTCCACAGGAGGAATGACCATTTCTTGGGGATGCACGAATGCCAGAATCGTGCAATGAAGTGCTCTCGGCCGTTCTCGTAGATCGCAGCCCTCGCCGATCGTACGGAGAAAGCTCCGGAGGCATCCAGCGACCGTCTCAGCTCGTCCGCGTTGGGCCTAATGGTAAGTCCTTGCTGACGAATGCTGACGACCGTTTCGTTACTGGTCCAATCACGGATCCGGTCCCAATTCCAATCGTTATTAGTGGGATTCCACAGGTCGTTGATTTTGCTGTTGCTGGGGGATCCAGAGTTATTCGGGATGAGGCTATCACCGATCCATCTTTCCAGGAATAAGTTGGCCTTGCCGTCCCCCAGATGGAGTCTAATCGCTGGTTTAGCCAAATCGCGGCCCTGTAAAATGCGGCGCCAAGCCGCGGAGGATCTGCTGTTGGCTCTGGCCATCGCTGGGTGGATGTGCTTAAAGTATCTGGCCTTCATGAACCTGGTCCATAGGTTATCGCTCATGCGTAATTTCTACCACAGTTTCATGGAGAAAGCTTTGACGATGTCATTGAGTTTGGTGAAACCCAGCCCGCCGATCGCAATCGGGGAGGCCATGGTGTCCCAGCTGGCCCAGTGGTGTTTGTCTTGACCATCGTTATGACCCTAGAAGAACGTGCAGAAGATCTGCTCGATCGACTCAAGGACCATCTTGGTCGGGGAACAAGCCGCTAAGGTGTGGATGGGGACGGAGTTAAGGACATGATTGATGAGGATAATTTTGCCGCCTGGGGATAGGGTGGCGTTGTGCCAACCTTCGATTTTGTTCCTGATTTTGGTGATGAGGTTTTCGAAAATGCTGGCGTTGGATCTTCCGTACACCAGAGGGCAGCCGAGGTAGTTGAAGGAGGGAGGGCCACCGAGAAGGAAGTGAGGTTGGTTAGACTGGTGGCGTTCTCAATTTTGATGCTGTGGTGGGCGTAGATGATGCTCTTGGAATGGTTGATTTTCTGGCCAGAGCATGTGGAGTACCGCGTCAGGGTGTTGTGCACTACCTCCATCGAACCGACATCCCCAAAAGAGAAGATAAGTAAGTCGTCGGCGAATGCCAGGTGGGTGATGGTGGGGCAGCCACTGGCGGTATGATATTGCTGGAAGTTCGGGGTGTTGGGCATGTTGTTGAGGTTTCTGCTCAAGGCGTCGGCTGCAATGATGAAGATCGTGGATGATAGAGGATCGCCTTGTCTGACACCGCGGCTAGATTTGAAAAAGCCTTCGGATTGGCCGTTGATGACAGTGGAGAACCATGAGTTGCTGACGGCTCTCCACATGATGTTGGTCCAATTCTTCGAAAATCCGAAAGCTCTGAAGACCCAGATCATGAATTGCCAATCGAGTCTGTCGTAGGCTTTCTCCATGTCGATTTTGATAGCGATGTTGCCCCCGCGAGCAGGGAACTTCATGCAGGTGATAAGCTCTTGGGCCAGCATTATGTTGTCTTGGATGTTCCTACCTCGAACGAAACCGCTTTGCTCCTCCGAGATGATTTTGGGGAGAATGTCAGTCATTCTAGTGGCAATGATCTTGGATATAATTTTGTTGGTGAAGGTGCAAAGACTGATAGGTCGGAATATATATATATATATATATATATATATATATATAATATATATATATATATATATATATATATATATATATATATATATATATATATATATATATATATATACTTAATCTCCCTAAATCTAAATAAATATTTTTTATAGAAATACAAATCTCCATATTTTCTATTCCTAGTTTAGGCCCTGTTTGTTTATATATATGACTATGTATAATAATATTTAAATGGACAAATAAATAATATAACCAATAATAAAAAAATAATATTGTATAATAATAACCTCAATAAAATAATAATAATAATAATAATAATAATAATAATAATAATAATAATAATAATAATAATAATAATATTGAAATTCAACAAACCAAATAAAGGCGTATATACCAATATGTACAGTCTAAAAATCCTAAAATATACGAGTACCTATTTTATACAAAAGTCACTGAATATCTATAATAATAATATTTATAATATTTAACGAATAATACTTAGAAAATATTATTAGATCACTAAAATGGACTACAATACAATCATACCAAAATACCTCGACACGAATGTCACTGGACGTACTGCATGACTACATGGCTTGGGCTTGCCAATCTGGACTAGTTCGGTACAATCGGTTTCCCTAAAACTCAATAATATAATTAATAAATAAATAAATCTTTGGTATGGGTTAAGTCGTAACTTGGCTTGGTTTTCCTAGTTAGGACATCACTATGGGTCGGCCTTCCCTATCAAGGCTAATACACTAGTCAAAGCACGCCATTGCACTATCCGTGCTACGATTTCTAGTTACCTTGTACTCCAAAACTCCATCATAGCTAAAATCATCTACCGTAATAATTAACTAAATAATTATTTACAAAATTCTAAAAATCACCATTTAACTCATATAAATAAATAAGAATATACTATCAAAATTTCGGGAAGAGGGGTCACAAGTAGGCAAAAGCAATACTAGGGATGTTGTTTTGAAGGTATGGTCTCTTGAAGAGGTAGGCCCACGACGTCCGCCATATGGAGGAGAGTAGAACATCATTTGTAGATGTTTTAGCATGCTATATTTGCCCTCCTATGTGTAGCTTCACGAAGGTTCAACATCTTTGTTTGCTTGCTCAGCAGTAAAACATGACCTCCTTCGCGGGCCACGAAGCCACTTTTTAACGGAAGCGTAGTGCTGTCAAGGTGAAGAACCTTCTGTTTTTCTCATGAGATGTAGTCCTATGAATATAACTGATTTTGAATAAACAGAATACATTCGCTCCACTCTTTGCTTGTGATATCTGTGGTGCTTGAATTTAGAGAGCCAAATACCGCATTTGTGTAAAGGGTATCTCGCTGGGGGACCACCCTCTCTCCTTTTTTTTTTTTTTTTGGCCGTCACGGCTCTTGTACCCTTTTTCCATCTTTCGATAGGCATTTAAGTACCGAATGAAGAATCTTTTCAGAAGTGAATGTGATTTTATGAAATATCGATGCTAGAGGTAATGTGGACGTAGCAAGGACATTTCTGATGGGTATTCTGCTGGGGAAATTTTATGTGGACCTATTACCCATTTTATATTTGAATGTTTCGAATATAGATAATAAGTTGAATGAAGCTGCTAGTAGAGGTAATGTGGACGTAATAGCAGAGGATGTTCTATATCTGACCAGAGGTAATATGGACGTGGAAAGATATATAGCATTAGGGAGGAGTGGATAGTTCAGAGATAGTATGGACATGACTATCTTTGATAAATGTTCCGCTCAGAGGTTATGTTGACGTGGCAAAACATTTGATCATTCCGCTGGGGAAATAATTATCGAAAAATAACTCAGAGGTAATAGGGACGTGATTTGTTTTCGTCAAACCGAGTTTGGACGGAGTAAAAAACGGAAAGGATTCCACTGGAGAAATATTTAGAGGACCTATTATCTAGGGCGTATTCAAGACTCCTGAAATACGGATAATAGTTAAATAGTTTTTTTTTTAATCATATAAACATCGCATTGTATATTTACACGATGCTGTAAAACGTGAAACAACAACATCGTGCTGCCATGTCGCGCACGATTGCACACAACACAGAGCACGAATACTCACGAGCTCATGCACATACGTAGAGTAGGGGTAGAGCTACGTGCTAGATAAACTGGTTTGTGTCCACGAAGGACACGAAGTGAGTATTAGTCGAAATAATTCGACTGTATATATCCTGTACAAAACCAGTGCGGGCCGGATTTTGTGTCCGATACGACACGAACGAACCCCAAACTTTAGGGGTAGCCTGTCAGTGTCGGCCCCCACCCTCGTGCCAAGTGGCACGAGTCCACGTGTCCAAATACGAGAGAAATCAGCCTCGGGGAGCAGGACACTGTGCCGTAGTCTCGTGCACAGGTTCGTGTCCAGATTTGGACACGAAATGGACGCAAAATTGTGTTCAGTCCCTGGGGGATTCAAAGCATACATATAGGGCTACACAATCATGAAATTAGTTTTGAAAATTACTGAAATAAATTCCTATGTGGTATTTTGTCAAACACCTAAACAATGGCATTGATACGTGTCCGATACGGATACCAAACTAATTCTAATTTCTACCAAACTTGACATACACCTAGGGGACACCTAGATGGATGTATCTATGGAATAAAATCAGGAATTTAGGGTGATTTGTAGAGATTACCTATAGGGATCCAATCTCCAAGAAAAAGCCCCAATTAGTGAAGTCTCCTTCTTCAAGCTATATCCCAATGAGCTCTCCTCCTTGCAAGCTAGCCTCCTTCTCCTTCTACTCCAAATTTGGGATCAAGTGTAAAAGATTGGGATCAATTTGGTGGAGGAATGGGGAGATTTGATGAAAGGGGGAAGAAATTAGGATTTCCTACAAGGGGGTGTTCTAAAATAGGCAAGTGGCTATGAAGAGAGACTTTATAGGCTGAAATTAGGTTTAATTTGGGCTGTTGTGGCTGTCCAAATTAAGAGCTAGGGTTAGGGTTTCTCATGGTGGGCTTTGGGCCAAGATTAGTAACTAGCTAGTTCAACTCCTTAACCAGAAGTCCAATGCACTAAACTCTCTCAATCCTCTCATGAACCCTAGTCACACTCAAGTCAACTGAGACCAACTTAAGTTAGATTAGGGTCCCGCACCATGCTAACTAAGTCACCAAAGTCAAAGTCAAACTCTAGGCTGGTCTCTAAAGTCACAACTAGTAAAAGTCAAAAATAACAACCATCAATCAAATAATTTCAAGAACCCAAAATGACCAAAATACCCCTAGGCCAAAAATGGTAATTAACACATCCTAATCACATGGCTAGGCTCTAGGTTAGCAGTCTCTAAGGTTTCACTAGCAAAATATCAAAATCACAAATCACCAATAAAAATAGTTTTAAAATGATTAAAAATTACCAAAAATCATATCATGATTTAAATATCATTATTAAAAGATTAAAATTATAAAAGTTCAAAATTATCCTCATTTAGAAAAATGGGTGTTATTGGCGAACCCCCTTGAACACCTGCAAGCCGCCGTCGTCGACCGAACCGCCGTCGGAGCACCCAAATCCCGACCGCAATAGAGCAAAACCCTGTTTCGAGACCGCGAGGTAACCCACTTCTCACTTTCCTTTCTCCATCTACGATTGATCATTTTCGAATGTACGAATTCTTGTTAGAAGCCCCTATAATCCTCTTTGAATTCCATCAGATGGATCTCGACATGTTCCCTAGATCGACCGCAAAATTTATGCTAAGTCGAGCATAAAATTGACCCGTAACAGTTCATAATAACAGTTTAGAAACCTAACTTGGAAGCCGATTCTCTATCCAAATACTGTAGGTTTTGACAAACCAATTAAAAACAGTCACAGGCAACCTAACTAAGATTACAACGCACCTTTTCGTTCTATATTTCAGTTACTGTACAGAAAGTTACGAGTTGTTAAAGTTGGAAGAAAATAGCGTTTAAAAAATTGAGTTTTTATAAAAATTGTCCCGATACGGCGTACGCCCCGACAAACCGAGCGATGTGGTCGCACACTATATGCATCAAAAGGCGCGTATGGATATTGTCGACGTGTGGGAACTGACGAAACTCGATTTTATTCTGCGTGCGCGACGAAATCAGTACGTATCCGTCGAGATACCCCATATCGAACTTTTGCAAACTTGGCCATAACTTTGTGCACGTTCGTCGGATCGACGCAAAACTTACGCCATCAGGACCGTATCGATTTTTTGGTCCTGAATGCCAAGTTTGGTCTGATTCTAAGAAGGTTGATCGGAACGCCAAATTGGCGGGCCTACGACCCGATCCAACGGGCGATTTTGTGCACGGCTCTTCGAAATCCAAAACTGGATATATCGTTGGGTTCGTCTCCTCAAACCGAATTTGTAGACATATAGTTTGACGACTTTAGAGACCGTAGACATTGGCACGCATTTCGGTACCAAACGGGTCCAACGGCGGACATCATTTTGACCCGAAATTATGATTTTGTCCTTATTCTAGAATTTGACTTTTGGATAGACGTTTCCTAGGTATATCACTTATTTTGAGTACGTTCTTGATGTTTGTTTCAGCATCCGGAGTTGTTTAGAGATTGTGATGTTTCTATTGCTGACATTGTGATTCTTGGACTTGCCACCTTCGTAATACCAGGCAAGATACCTTGCCACCTTACTCTGTGAATTACATATTCTTATTTTCAGTTGTTATTTTCAGTATTTCCTATTTATTGTTATTATAAAACTACGCGTCCAAGTCACACTTGGGTGCAGGCGACTCCATCGGTCGTTTCTTGCTTTTATTTATTGCTCTTGCATTGACTTTGTCTAGTGACAACCCATTGTTGATGAGGTATTGGTATATCTCATAAGGCCTTGACACTTGTATTACTATGAGTTATGAGTCCCATGTAGGACACGTACCCACATAGTCGGCTGGCCACCGATACGTATGGAGCGTGCTACATATAGGAGTAACTGCCAATAGAATGGCATGTTAGAAGACTTGGCTGTTACTAGAGGTTTATGTCAGTCATGGAGATGATAATACTAAGCAATGGGTGGGGAGAACAATACCTGACGTATAGGTTGCTTTGCACATCCCTAATTACTTGTGCGCTCCGCCGGAGACGCAGGCCCCAGGTGCCCTCTGACGTTTCCTAGAGCGTTATGGACGTACCCCTTGCACATGGTGGCCTCTGACAATCTTCGGATGTTATGGACGTAGGCCCCTAGTGCCCTATACGGGGACTACGCCGATCCCCTCTACAGCCAGGGCTCATGCGTCAAAGGATTGTTTCTCAAACTACATATTCACAGTAGACTGGTCAAGAACCCTACTGCATGCATACCCTTTTCTTTTATATTATATATCACAGTTTATATGGCATGGTGTTTTCTTGTATCTTGTTACGTTCCGCTGAGTACCTGGTTATGGACGTAGGGTTTTGGATTTGTGAAGGAGATTAGGTTTCTACACAATGAGAAGGGGACTGCTATGTTTGGCCGGCCAAGTATGGGGGTATTAGGGTTAGGGTTTAGTCATGGGCCAAGCACTCCTCAAGTTGCTAAAAAGGACCATTGACAAAAGGGCTTTAAAGGCTTAATAAAAATAGCTAAAAATGAATTAATAATTCTTAAAAATAGATATTAATTCTAAATTAAATCTAAAAAGCCATTAATAAATCTAATTACATTATTAGGCTTCTAATTAAGGTTGACTATGGTTATACCATCTTGGTCCTACCAAAACACCAATCCAAACCACGCCATAATCAATTTAATTAATATAAAATAAGAAAAATTAAATTAGCACATAATGACTAGAATACCTTAATTAGAAAAATGAGTGTGACAGGTAGGAATGCCTCTGAGCCGGTATTGAGCCAGTTGCAGCACAAAAAGAGAGGAGAGCTTGCTGATTGCACTATAAACGTCCACCACCGTGAGATTTATGGAAGATAGGCCGAGGTACCTTAGAGACGAAAGTTGAGAAAGTCGTTGAAGATCGTCAGCTACACGAGGAACGTAGGGAGTGACAGTATATAGTGAGCCGATGTTGAGGTATTATAGTCTAGTGAGATTGCCGAGCTGATACAGAATTGTTCCACCGAGTTCCATGTATGAGAGTTCAGATATCTCAGACTTGTCAATGAACCCAGGAACACCAGGATGCTACCAAAGAATCCGTTGTTGCTGAGGTCTAGGTGACGAAGATGGGACTGTTCTAGCAAAGCATGGCTAATCTTCCCACTCAGGGAGTGAGTTGCGTCATCGTGATGAGACAGATTGTGCAGATGAACCTCGACAACGTTGCTCGATCCGTTGTTGCAGCAACAGATGCCTTTTCATCTGCAGCAGTCTTGGCCTTCCCAGGAAGACAGCCGGCTGCCAGGATCGACGAAATGTTGCATGAAACTAAAGAGGTCTAACCTCTCACTCTCGATGCAACAATTCGATGGATATCAGTTGCCTGCGCCAAGTTGGAAGGTCGCGAGACATAAAATTACAGCAGGCAACGCGACGAAGGCCGCAAAGATTATAACCTTCATCAAGGAGGGGATACGAGCATCCAGCTCTATGTAGACATGCGACACTTTAAAGATAATTCAGGTCTAGCATGACACCAATACATTGTTACAAATGAGCATTTTTTAGCCACTATGTAAAAAAAAGGATATTTCTTCTGACATTATAAAGACTATTTTACTGCAATTTTTACATATGGAGATTTCGTATTAAGTAATACATACAAAGGTTATTGTTTGAAATCTTTCAATTTTTGAGGTCACAACTTGCACATACTCTAGTGATTCTTTGAGGAACAATGTCTTTAGTCCCAATCACTACAAAAAAGTAACCTTTTGGGCCAACTTTAAAAAGAGTGTATATTGTCCCACATATTATTTGGGATGGTAGTTGTGATGGATTTAAAGAGTACTATTATGATGGCGTGGCAAAAACTTAAGGGACAGATAATCCTAATTGTTGTTAAATGATGATTAAACTAATCGTCTCAAAAAGATTATGAATTATCAATATTGTATGATAATTAATTAAACCATCGCAAAAGTAAAAATTTGTAACAGATTGAAACTGTCCTAATAATTTAGAATAAGAGCCACAAAATAATATAGTTCACTTCTAAGACAATTAAAAATCAGTCCCAAAAACTTACAACTGTCACAATTATTATGAAATTTTTGTTTCACTATTCTGCCTATAAAACATACAATTAAATACATATATATAACCAAAAAAAACCATATATAACAAACTATTTAAGTTCAAATGCATATTGTAGTCTCTGAAGGACATTAACAAAAAAATATATTTATAAAACATCAAATGTCATATCCCATCGTTTGTAAAATGAACCCAAAGCGATTTACATCACTTGAGCATCCTCCCACATTTACAAAACTAATCTAAAAATATTTTACATCATTAAGAAACATCTACCATCATTTACAAAATTAACCCAACATGCTTTTCAATTAAGCGACATCTCCCATCATTTGTAAAATAAGCCCAAAACTCTTTGAAGAACCTACAAATAAAAGTAAAAACTAACTAGTTAACAAAAGCACACATCAAGAATTTATGGCATCGCATATGAGATTACCATGAGCCGGTGTATAAAATATTTAGACATGAATTAAAAAACTTTATGTATACAAAACATATGTATACAATTTATGCAACTCATTTGAGATTACCATGGCCACATATGTAGATGCTATTGAATTATCTGTGAATTATTGTTACTATGTGTAAAACCCCTCAAAAATTAAAAATATATCTAATTGGGTTAAATATATTTTAATGGATTTTTTATTTTTATTTTTATTTTTTATTTTTATTATATAAAAAGGGCCATAGTCATGGTTGAGTTTCGATATGCATGTTGACCAGAAAGTATGGCATGCCTAGTCACTACCAAAATAAGTCATATCAGCGACGCTTTAACACAACGTCGCTAATATTTTGCAACTTAGCGACGTGAAAAAATAACGTTGCAATATGTTACTAGTAGCGACTATCAGCGACGTATTGCGACTACATATAGTACAACAAAATTTTACGTTACAAAAAAGTCGGTGAACGTCGCTATGATTTCATTGTCAGCGACATTAATGATAGACGTCGCTAATTTATTAAAATATAGCGATGATTAGCGGCGACTTAGCCGGACGTCGCTAATTTATATTCAATATCCCGATCGGCTTTTCCTTCCCCCCATTCTCATTCGAAAATTTCCCAAATTTTTTTTATTCCCCCCCATGTCGATCTGTGCTACTTCACCGTGCCCTCCTCTTCCTTCAGCGCTCCTCCGCCGCCACCGAGCTCCTTCTCCTACTCCTCCTCCACCGACCGCCTTCCTCCTCTACTTGTCATGCCCAGAACCAGAATACTGGCAAGTAGGGACGGACCAGGCCAGCTATGTATACCAAAGTACACAGTACTCTGAAATAACATATAAGCTGTATAGATGGAGGGTACTACTACAAACCAACAGTCAATCCTAGGTCACATAATCCTAGATATCTCAATCATAGGTAAGGAAGTAAAATACAAGAGTATGATCATCAGGCATATAAGACAGTTAAAGGTCACAAACTATAATATATAGATGATCATGAAGCTAGTAATATAAGATGAAGAACTAGCAAGACTAAGTAATACATGATCAACTCTAGCTGCTGTCTAGAAAGTATAACATCATGTCTAAGCCCTTAGGCCAAAAGTCAAATCCAAAACATGACCTAAACACATGCTCGGTGGCTAAACGCCTCAAAAGAATATACAGAAAAGAGTGGGTAAGAGATAGAATACCCACTTAAGCACCCTGGTGCTTCGGATGGTCACCATCGAGTGGAAGGTCCAAAAGATCCTCGGGCTCCTCAACTAGATCTGACAAGCAAAACCAGTAGGGTCATACCTCCAATAGCAAGTACTAGAAATGAAGCCAAACTATGAACTAAAACCAGCATACAATTCATAATATCTCTAAGATAAAGCAGTAAACGAGACTAGAATAATAATTTGGTACTACAGTGTATACAAAAGGAAACTAAAAACGTATAAGGAAGATAACAAGTGAATATCTAGATAAACTGGGCATGTGAGCTGTCACTCCAGTTTTCTGTTATACATACTTTCAGTGTACGTGTACGGACTCCAGACCCGTATTTTGACTTGTCTTGTATAGCTTAGTTTGGTGTGGTCTTGGTTTAGCTTAATTTATTTTGGCTTGGTTTGAACCAAATTGGTTCAAGATGAGACCACCCCTTTATAACCCAACTACTTTTTCTCTCTCTCTTCATTATTTCTCATAACCTCTTCTTCTTCTCCATTAAAACCTCTCCCCCTCCAAAGGCAAGTGCTAGCTTGCTTCATGGAGGAACTCCATTTTTGTTGTTCCATTATCTTTCCAACATGATTCTAAGGCTATTTAGTACTTGGTATTTTTGGTTTTGAAGGATTAGTTTTTGTAGATCTAAGTTTATGCAAAACTTGATTTTCTTGGGTTTTGATCTCTCAGACTTCTTTGTTTTCAAGTTTTGATTGTTCTATGTTATAGAGAATTCGATTTTACTCAAGTTAGACCTTTGAAAACACGGATTTCGATTTGTTTTGAGTGATTTGTGATCTTGAGAAGTTCATGGGTTCAATGAACTTGTGTTCTTGGGTTGGGGAAGATGTATAGTGCTGGGCACATAGAATTGTTATGCGCCCACTGCACGCTTCCTTGGGAGCATAGTTTTGTATGCGCCCAAGTCCCCCCTTACTCACTCATGTGGGCGCATAGCCCCAAGGCCCTCCCTAGCTTGGGCGTATAGCTTTGTATGCGCACCAGTGCACCATGTTTCCTTCTTTGGGCGCATAGGCAGTGTCATGCGCGCACTTATCTTAGAGTAAGTCTCTTGACTTTCTCTAAGTCACCCTGACTCAACCCTTTGGGCGCATGCATGCAGTCGCATACATGTGGGCGCATAGCCCTGGGCGTATAGCTCCAGGTGCTTGCCTTCCCAAAACCATTATCTCTTCATGATACCCCTTGCCTCACTCATGTAGGAACGAAATCGTAAAGCAGAATACTCTAGAGGGGGGTGAATAGAGTTGGCAGCAGAATAATACTAATTAAAAATGTTAGCAGCAAGATCACAGAATAATAATCACAACTAAATAATGTAAAGGCAGAGATAAGAAAGCAAACGCAAAGACAGCGATGTATACTGGTTTCCCTCTATTGAAGACTAGTCCAGTCGGTAGAACTTTTGCTACCAGTTGAATCCACTATTGGCAAAACTGCAAGTTTTCTTACGAAGTCCTTGCAACTTCTACAATGTGAGCTTTGATACGAAGAACTCGTCCAACTTCAATTGTGAAGAGGTATTCTTCTATCAAGCCTTCTGATTACAATCACTCAGAAACTTCTAGACCGTACCGTACTGGCAAATCGACTAGAGGATTGTAACTGGCTTGGGATCTGAAAATTAAAGCTCTACAAAAACTCTTTGGAAGATAGTAGGCTTTGAATAGAGAGAAGATTGAAAGTGAATGAGTGAGTTAAAATGATCGAAATCCTTCTCTATTTATAGGAGTTGCAAAGACAGAATTCTGGCAGAATTCGGGCAGAACTCGATGAAAAAATCTCGGTCAAATCCGCAACTGCAGGAGGACCAAGTTCCAAGGAATTCAAAAACAAAATGGCCACTAACCGAACTATGGCCGAACTCTGGCCGAGTTCTGTCAGGGTTAGGTTAGGGTTTTTAAAATTAGTTTTTTTGGGGTATTTTGAAAACCTTTTTGGAGCTTTTGTAAATACGAATATTTTTTAAAACTAAGGACATTTTAAAAACATTTTGAAATCATTTTGGAATAGCCTATTTGCCAGTACGACTCGGTGGACAAAGTATTACTAGACTCAAATAAAATAAAAAATACATTGCTCAAATAAATACAGACTCGAACTGGCAAACAACGCTTCGGTCTTGAACTGAGTAAATAGCTGTTCTTGATCATGTCCAAGAGTCCGAGATATCCTGACTAGCTCCATATATCAAGACA
Source organism: Iris pallida (assembly GCA_029216955.1). Taxonomy (NCBI): domain Eukaryota; kingdom Viridiplantae; phylum Streptophyta; class Magnoliopsida; order Asparagales; family Iridaceae; genus Iris; species Iris pallida. The sequence goes on along the minus strand of JANAVB010018198.1, from coordinate 12,414,466 downwards.
GAGTTTGATCAATTATTAAAATCAGTTTGACCATATGACCAATGGGCCAACAATCTCCTTCATTTTGATAATTACCAAACTATGAATGATATAACATCTTTTGAGTAAGATACCATAAAATTGTTCAAAATTATTCAATCCCTGTATTACTCAAAACAAAATGTTAGATCCTTTTTCTCCCCCGTTGTCACTTAGAAAAATAATTGCAAAAGAGAAATCTCCCCCGCAATCAATGCATAAGAAACAAACAGTGAAGAAACACAAGAAAATAATGTACCATGCAGTGAGAATATACAATATATAACAGAGATTTATTTCACAGGCAGTTTAACATATAGAAGCAGATAAAGATGCTATAAATAAATAAATAAACTGATGTGAAAGATAAACTACGCATCCCATAAAGATAAAATGATGTTCAAGAGACATCAAGAAATATCCAGTACAAGTCTGATAATAAAAAGCTAAAAAGACAGAAACTTGGAATGTCGGAGCATTTCCAAGTGTACAGTAGATAATAACTAAGTCTCAAAAAAACCAGCTAATGTATTATCATCACCTCTCCTCCTCCTCATCATTATCATCAGCATGACCGGCATGTCCAGAAGGACCAGCTCCAGAAGTACCAGCACCAGAAGGGTGAGGAGGGGCGCCAGTGTAAAACTCACCGACATAGTCTCGAAGAGGAGCACGGTCAGAACGGTACCAATCATATGCGTTACCGGGCTGAAAGTAGACATGAACAACCTCATCCTCACAGCGGTAACCAGAAAAGGCTGGATATCTAGGAATAGAACTGGCAGAATGTCCAGTCTGAGCAAATCGGAGATCAGCTAGAGAATTTGCTATCGCCTGATAACGAGTGACATCGCGGAACTCACGTTCGTGGGCCATATCCGTCATCGAGACGTGAAAATCAGAAAGATGCTAGTGTATGCCTTCAAAGGTCATGGCATACTGCTGAGTAGGTGGAGGAGATGGAGCAGTAGGAGGAGCAGTAGCAGTCATACTACGACGAGATAGCTTAAGAAACTTGGGCTCAGGGTCTTGAGTACAAGTTGACAAATCAATATCAAAATGCTGGAAGATGCGTGGAAGAATCATCGCATAAGAGAGATTTCTATTTCTTGCACGACAACGTCCCATCATCTGGATAATAGTCTTAGGAGAAGAAAAAGGAATCCCCTTAAGAATATGATACATAGCAGACAACTCAAGTGATGTGACATCATCCTTTGAAGTAGACTTCGAAAGGAGAGTGGAGTAGATGATGCGATACAATTCATAATTAAACAAGTTCAACTTATTTGCCTTGAAATTTCCAGAGCGAACTCGATCAGGTGCACAGAGTTCATCTTTGAAACTAGCAAGTGTCGTGCCATCGGGGAAATTAAATTCAGTGATATCATCAAGCGGTGCACCTTTGTTAGAAATACCAAAGATTTCCGCTAAGAGGACATCATTGAACTCGATGTCTAGTCCGCCAACACGAGTACTTACGTCAACGTGTTTAGTATGATATTGCAGTAGAAAAGCTAATGGCATTAGTAGCTACCGGAAAACAAAGTTTAACAACGTGTTGTAACCCTAATGCCTCAAAATAAGGGCAGTGTTCTGGAAACACAGTCCATTTGATAGGAGCGCCTGTGCATATGGATTTCATAGAAAAGTCTCCATACCACAGAAGGGCTTAATCTAGGGTTTGAAAATAAAACCCATCGAACGTGCCATCGCTCGATTGAACTGGCGAAAAGAGGAAATTCGTGTGTGGATTTGAAGATGATCCTTCCTTACTAGGATTGGTCGTCTTCTTCCTCTTGAAGGGGTTAAATCCCTTAGGCGACATTGTACAAATAAAGTAAATATGCACGAAATTGAAAGGAGGAGAAATACAGAGTTATACCTTCCGAGATTCAAGTATGTTGTAGAGGACAACGATCTCCGCACGAATCCAAAATTTGGATGGATTTCACCACGTAGATTGGGAGAAACGGAGTGGTGAAGAACTAGGGTTTGAGTGCTTTCGCGCGGCTGCTGTTGCTGTGAAGGTGGTTTTAGAAGCAATAAAGAAGAAAGGCTCTCTGGTTCTGGTTATATAACAAGATACCACTAACCGAACTCGGGCCGAATTCGGTCCGAATTCTGGCCGAATTCGCCTGGAGTTCTGTTAGTTGGTTTGGGCCACTTTCTTTTTCATTGACTCATTTCAAAGATTTAATTCAAAGATTAGTAATTTCAATATTCAATTAATATAATTAATATTATTTTATAGATTAAATTTCGTTACACAACGACTGTCTCAGATTAACTGTAGGAGTACTGTCCCAGCTGGCGGAGGTTCACCAGGGAACTCTTAAGTACCGCTTCGCTTCAACCGTAGTTGTGGTGACAGACAGACTCTTTATTGGCTTGTTTCTAACACAGTTTTTGCGTATTGAAATATAATCATAAAACAAAATTAATTACCATTATTGACGTCCAAAATTCCTAATTCTCGACGTAAATAATTGAAACGATCTTCTGCTAGAGGTTTTGTGAAGATGTCAGCTAATTGATTCTCAGTGTCTATGTACACAAGGTCAATATCTCCATTCTGATGATGATCTCTAAGAAAATGATGTCGAATCTCGATATGCTTAGTACGAAAGTGATATACTGGATTCTTAGTCAAATTAATTGTGCTCGTGTTGTCACAGAAAATGGGAATATGTGTGTAAAATAAATCATAGTCTTCTAAGGTTTGTTTCATCCATAAAATCTGAGCACAACAACGTCCTGCGGCGATATACTCAGCCTCTGTTGTTGATAGGGCTACAGAATTTTGCTTTTTACTAAACCATAAGACTAAAGCCTTGCCTAAGAAATGACATGTGCCGCTGGTACTTTTTCTATCAACTTTGCATCCAGCAAAATCTGCATCCGAGTAACCAATAAGGTCAAAGGACTTAGTTTTGGGATACCATAAGCCAACAGAAGAAGTGCCCTTAAGGTATCGAAAGATACGCTTAACTGCGCACAGATGTGATTCCTTTGGATTAGCTTGAAAACGTGCACACAGGCAAACACTAAACATAATATCTGGACGACTAGCAGTTAAATAAAGTAAACTATCGATCATACTTCGATACTTACGTGTGTCAACAGGCTTGCCTTGTTCATCAATATCAAGCTTTGTTGAAGTTGCCATCGGAGTGCCAATAGGTTTGACATTGTCTAAATCAAACTTCTTTAGCAAATCTTTTGTGTACTTGGCTTGATTTATGAATGTCCCATTGTCAGTTTGTTTGATTTGCAGTCCAAAATTTTTTTTTAGCTCTCCCATCATGCTCATCTCAAACTCATTCTGCATACACTTAGAATTCTTGACAAAGAGATTCATCAGTAGATCCAAATATAATATCATCAACATAGACTTGTATTAAGAGAAGCTTGCCATTAAAAGACTTAATAAAAAGTGTAGTGTCAACCTTGCCTTTTGAAAAATTGTTGTCAAGTAGGAAAGAGCTTAGACGATCATACCAAGCACGAGGGGCTTGTTTCAAACTGTATAAAGCTTTCTTCAACTTGAAAACATGATCAGGATTTTTAAAATCTGTGAAACCTGGAGGTTGTGCTACAAAAACTTTTTCTTTTATAAAACTATTTAAAAATGCACTCTTGACATCCATTTGAAATAATTTAAAATTATAAAAACATGCAAATGCACATAACATGTGAATGGATTCTAATCTCGCAACTGGGGCATAAGTCTCATCGTAGTCGATACCTTCTTCCTGATTATATCCTTGAGCTACGAGTCGAGCCTTATTACGAGTCACTAAACCATTCTCGTTCAGTTTGTTTCGGAATACCCAACGGGTGCCAATGACCGGATGAACAATAGGTCTGGAAACAAGTTCCCAAACTTGATTTCGTTCAAATTGGTTTAATTCCTCATGCATAGCATCTAACCAAAAATGATCACTACATGCTTCATCAATGGTTTTGGGTTCTAGCTGTGAAATGAATGCAACACTAGAAATAATATCTCTACTGGATGTACGAGTACACTTACACCTTTGGTAATATCACCAATTACCAAATCCTTTGGATGATCAGCCGTAAATTTCAATCTTTTCGGCAGACTCCGAAGGTAGCTGCTTCCGGGTTCTTCTCTTGGAGAATCAGCTGGTATTGAGCTTGGTACAGTTAGATCTTCGTCATTGTCATCGATAGTCATTTGATTCAATTCATCAAAGGTGACATTGATTGATTCTTCGATGATTATAGTTCGTTTGTTGAAGATTTTGTATCCTTTGCTCTTGGCCGCATAACCTAAAAATATACCTTCATTGGCCTTTTCGTCAAACTTTCCCAAATTATCTTTTGTATTAAGAATAAAGCATTTACAACCAAATATTCTAAAATATGAAACTGATGGAATTCTATCAAACCATAACTCAAATGGAGTCTTCTTCAATTTAGGTCAAATTAGAACTCTATTGAGAACAAAACAAGCTATATTGACAGCTTCAGCCCAGAAATATTTGGGTAGACTAAACTGGTTTAACTTTACTCTGGCCATTTCGGATAGAGTTCTGTTCTTACGTTCCACAACTCCATTTTGTTGTGGAGTCCTAGGGCAGGAGAACTCGTGTACAAAATCGTGTGTGTCACAAAATTGCTCAAACTCTGTATTATCAAATTCGCCTCCATGATCGTTTCTAATACGAGTGATCATATAACCTTTTTCATTATGTACTTTCTTGTAAAAGGCGACAAATTCGGATAATGCATCATTCTTGCATGTCAAAAAGTATACCCACGTGTATCTAGAGTAATCATCTACCATTACAAAAGCATATAACTTACCTCCGAGGCTAGCAACTCTGCTAGGACCAAATAAGTCCATATGTAGCAATTGTAGAGGTCTAGTAGTACATACTGCGTTTACTGACTTGAATGTGGATCTGGTAGCTTTGTTCTTTTCACATTGGCTGCATACCGAATCCTTCTTGAATGTTATGTCCGGTAAACTGCGTAATAGCTTCTTCGTAGATAATCTTGAGATTGTGTCCATATTTGCGTGACCGAGTCTCATATGCCACAGATGACTCTCATCACTTTTAGCCATTAAGCATCTACCTGAAATGTTAGTTTCTTCCAACAAATAGAAAACATATATGTTGTCTTCCCTGATACCTTCAAAGATAGTACTACCAGTTGAGCTATCAACTATAGTACATTTGTCTTTGCCAAAGTTGATGCCATAACCATGATCAGCTAAATGACTTAGGCTGAGTAGATTATGTTTCAACTCGTTAACCAGACAGACATCCTTAATCACAGGATAGGAAGATTTACCAACATCACCGATACCAATGATATACCCTTTCAAGTTGTTACCGAAGGAGACATAACCTTCCTTTTTCTTCTTCGACAGTGTTGCAAATAGTGTAGCGTCACCGGTCATATGCCGTAAACAACCGCTGTCGAGGATCCATTTGCTTTTAGCATGTGAAAGGTGTTCCACCTACAAAATAGTTTACAGATGAAACTTTTAGTACCCATTTCTTGTAGGGTCCTGAAATGTTAGCTTTTGGTATCCATGCATAAATATTTAAATCAACAAGCTTTCTGATTCTACATGCAGGAGAAATATGACCAGTGTGGCCACAATAATGACATTGTGCATGTTTAGTGTTGAAAGCTGAGTGATGTACATGGTTGGTAGGTTTAGGTTTTCTAGTATAGAAGAAAGCATACCTATAATCCTGTTTGGGCTTAACCTTTTGGGGTAAAGGTTTGATATGGTTAGGTCTGACAGTGCTTGGTTTGGGAATGTTCCGATTATTCGGTAAGTGACACGTATTAGGGTAGAAAGCAGCAGTCTCAGGCTATTTTCCTAACCTAATTTCCAATCTTTTGGAAGTGTCATACAACTTAGTATAGTTAGAAGTGAGTGCTTCCATTCTGACTTGTGCACTTTGAAGACTTTTCTTCTCTTTAGAAAGTTCTTCTTTCAGTTGGTCAATAACCTTGTCTTTTTCTTCGAATGAATTGGTAGTCTCGTGTAATAAGAGCTTAATAGAAGAAAGCTCACCAGACTCACTAACATTATCTTTAACCTCAGCTAGTAGGTCGGTAAGTCTTCCTATTTCACCTTTGTACTCTTTGAGTACCTTCTTAAAGGTCTGATATTTGCTACGCAGTTTTCTGTAATCACTTATCAGTTCACTGAAGGCATCTCCTAATTGCTCAAAGGTGAAGTCATCATATGTATCAACTACAGGTTCAGAGAGTACCTGATCGGATGCCATAAAGTATACATTTGTAGCATCTTCTGATTGTTCATCTTCTGAGTCGTTGGCTTCACTTTCATGCCATATGCTGGTGTTGGCATATCTCCGAGATGTTGATCTCTTCAGGTTCCCTTTTTCATACCTGTTGCTATTCTTGCTTGATGATGAGTTTGTAGGACAATCCTTCTTCATGTGTCCCTTCTTCTTGTAGCCATAGCAGACAACATCATCTTGATACCAGTTGTTGTTGCTATTATTTTCTTTGGCTTTTTTCTCATATCTCATGAATCTTTTGAATTTCCTTGCTAGGAGTGCTTGATCTTCAGCATCAGATTTATTGCTGTCTCAATCACCTTCAGCAGCTTTTCTGTGCTGAGCCTTGAAAGCGATCGACTTCTCCTTTGGTGCAGGCTCTTCAAAATCTTATAGCTCTAGTTCATGAGTGAGTAGCTTACCCATGAGTACTTCGAGGGACATAGTTGTGAGGTCGTTCCCTTCAATGATTGCAGTAGCCTTTGGAATCCAGTTCTTGGTAAGTGCTCGCAGGAGTTTGCGAATCTTTTCATGGTTACTATAATCTTTGCCTAGGGAGGACAAAGGATTTACAATATCTAAGAATCTTTCGAACATCTGAGTAACTGTTTCATTGGGCTTCATCTTGAACACCTCATACTCTTGAGTAAGTCTGTTGACCTTTGATTCTTTGACTTGAGTCGTGCCTTCATGTGTGACTTCAAGAAGCTTCCACACTTCATTAGCAGTTGTGCAGATAGACACCCTGTTAAATTCAGTTCTGTCTAAAGTACAAAATAAAGCATTAATAGCACGTGCGTCAAGATTGGCCTTTTTTTTTTCTTCTTCTGTATATCTGTTATGGGGTTTTTCAATTAAAACTCCATCAACATTTATACGAGGTGGCTTTTGATAGCCATCAATAACAATAGACCATAAATCAAAGTCAAGTGATTTCAAGAAGAAACTCATCCGTGTTTTCCAATAGGTATAATTCATACCATCAAACGGTGGAGGTCTGTTTGTGGCCTGGCCTTCACTTATGAATTTCACAGTTGCCATGTGTTGTGCTGTGATCTATATAACAATTAGTTAAATAAATAAATAATTGCAATATTACCTTGCTTTACCTGTAACATCCGCTCTGATACCAATTGTAGGAACAAAATCGTAAAGCAGAATACTCTAAAGGGGGGGGGGGTGAATAGAGTTGGCAGCGGAATAATGCTAATTAAAAATGTTAGCAGCAAGATCACAGAATAATAATCACAACTAAATAATGTAAAGGCAGAGATAAGAAAGCAAACGCAAAGACAGCGATGTATACTGGTTTCCCTCTGTTGAGGACTAGTCCAGTCGGTAGAACTCTTGCTACCAGTTGAATCCACTATTGGCAAAACTGCAAGTTTTCTTACGAAGTCCTTGCAACTTCTACAACGCGAGCTTTGATACGAAGAACTCGTCTAACTTCAATTATGAATAGGTATTCTTCTATCAAGCCTTCTGATTACAATCACTTAGAAACTTCTAGACCGCACCGCACTGGCAAATCGACTAGAGGATTATAACTGGCTTGGGATCTAAAAATTAAAGCTCTAGAAAAACTCTTTGGAAGACAGTAGGCTTTGAACGGAGAGAAGATTGAAAGTGAATGAGTGAGTTAAAATGATCGAAACCTTCTCTATTTATAGGAGTTCCAAAGACAGAATTCTGACAGAATTCGGGCAGAATTCGGGCAGAACTCAATGAGAAAATCTCGGTCAAATCCGCAACTGCAGGAGGACCAAGTTCCAAGGAATTCAAAAATAAAATGGCCACTAATCGAACTCTGGCCGAGTTCTGTCAGGATTAGGTTAGGATTTTTAAAATTAGGTTTTTTGGGGTATTTTGAAAACCTTTTTGGAGCTTTTGTAAATATGAATGTTCTAAGGACATTTTAAAAACATTTTGAAATCATTTTGGAATAGCCTATTTTCCAGTACGACTCGGTATACAAAGTATTCCTAGACTCAAATAAAATGAAAAATATATTGCTCAAAGAAATACAGACTCGAACAGACAAACAAAGCTTCGGTCTTGAACTGAGTAGATAGCTGTTCTTGATCATGTCCAAGAGTCCGAGATATCCTGACTAGCTCCATATATCAAGACAGAGTTTGATCAATTATTAAAATCAGTTTGACCATATGACCAATGGGCCAACAACTCATGTATGTGGGCACATAGACTATGCACCCTACCTTCCTCATGTGGGTGCATACATGTGGGCACATGCCCTTAGGTGCATAGCCTTGGGCGCATGCCACTTTTAGCACATCCAACTTGGGTGCATGCAATTCATGACAATCCCTGGTCCTTAGTGTGAATTGTGACCTTGTTTGTGCCCTTTTCTTGACTAAGTCCTATAATGTTATTTTCCATGTTGCACATGTGCTCTGAGCTTTAAACACGATTTAGTATGGCACGAACACTCCCTAACAACTTCTTGATAGTGGCCCGCCGTGGTGCACTTACATGAACACGATATGACATTGTAACTTTACATGATAACTCTAGATAGTGACCCGTCGTGGTGCACTCTTGACAAGTAACTTGACATGATAACTCTTGATGGTGGTCCATTGTGGCGCACCCTTGACAAGTAATCTTGAAAAGTAACCTAACAAGATAGATCTTGATATGCTGTGGCGATGGCTACCTTGACTCGCTAAGTAACTCTTGTCTTGACATCGTGGATAGTTGTGCTTGTATAAGCTACATGTCTCATCTTGTATCATATCTTGGAGATGAATTCCTGATTTCCACGGTCAGGGATTCGTAATGAATCTGACTAGGATAATGACTAGATTGATCAAGTAGTCCATGAAGAGATTTCCCAGCTACAGGCAGTCCCGTTATCTGGGCGCTTTAATTGGACTTATAGCCTGTCGTCGAGTATGGCACATTTCCAGCACACCGTCGTATGTTGTACCCCCAAGTCACCTAATCCAACTCTCTCAACTTGTGACCGAATAACCTAGATTAAGACTGCAGGGCTTGTGGCTGTTGGAACATCTCGATGCATCATGTTAGTAACTAAGGTTGTGATAACCCTAGTTAGTTAAAGTAGCAAGTCGTACTCATTGTTTGGCCGTGATTGATGGATGGAGTCTAGTTTGGTCTTGCCTAGGCAAGGCCAATACATGGTTATTTCAGCACATTATTGTTATAATTTACTTTGTCGATAATTGGTTAGAGACTAAGTTCTGTTCAGGTGAAGGGTTACAACCCTGGTCCTTGTTTGCTTTACGGGTTATAACTTGGTTACTAGAATAATCCTTTAGTTATCTTATCGTTTATCGCCTTCTTTCTCTAACTCACATCTTTCATTATCATTGATGTATTTATGTGTTAATATGCTGGTTTTAATTCTTAAGTGAAGCCTCTCTTGTAGCACTTGTTCTTTTTAGGGTCTGACCTAGCTGGTTTTGTATGGCCAGATTTCGGAGTAGCACCCGAGGATCTTCCAGTCTTTCAGCCATATGGTGAACACTAGGCGCAAGTCCCTGGCAATAAGTGGGTTTTATTTTGCTCTTCCACTCTATTGTAAATTATTCTTTTGAGGCGTTTAGCCACCGAGCAAGTGTTAGCTCGTGTTAAATTTACATTCCTGTCTGCCTAAGGGCTGTAACATAATTGACAAATCCTAGGGTTGATCATGTATGACTTAAACTCTTGTTAGTCTTTGCATTTTGTATGACTAGCTTTATGATCATCTGAATATGTAATGTATGGGATGCCTTACTTTGTGTGTCTGATGATCTACCATCTTGTTACATTTACTTGTTTGCTTGAGATTGAGACACTAAGCTTGTTCTTGACCATAAATGACTGTTGGCTTGTAGTAAAACCCTCATGCATCTAGACAGCCGTGACCGTACATCGAGGTGCATTACATTTTAATGTACGTAGTTAGCTGTGTCTGTCCCCCGCTCTCCAGTATTCTAGTTCTGGGGCATGACACGGTTTAAGAGGTGGCCAATGCAGGTCTTGTAAATCAAGATGTGTGAGGGTTTCACGGAATAGATGTCTCAATCAGCACTCGCCCTTGATCTCTACTTGTATCTTCTAATCTTTCTGAAATCTTGACTGATCACATGCTTATATCTTTCATGTATCATGGTCCTTCCTTATTGTTCCCCATATCGTTTCTTAAGCGGCATTGTTCCTGGTCCTACCGATCAGCAAGGCGGAGCACCTCTAGTAAACCAGCAGCAACCTGGAGACCAGGCCCAGCACTCTGGAGCGGCCTCCCTAGTCATGCCTACCGGGGATCCAGAGCCCCCAGTTCAGCCAGTCCAACCTGCAGAGCCTGAAATGGAACCCTGGTGGGACTCATCAGGGAATTTCTTGCATCTCAAGACCGTCGGGGCGATGCCCTGCACCAAACAGTATAAGATGCCATAGGCAGAGTTGGTTACCAAAGGAATAATGCGGCCAACAGCTTCAAGCATTTGAACCCTCCTTTCTTTGACGACAGTGAAGATGCTATCGTTGCTGATGCGTGGCTTCAGGACATAGAAGTATCCTGGAGGCAGCTAGTATTCCTAAGGAAGAGAAGGTGGCTGTTGTGCGCCTGTATTTATTAGACTTAGCCCGCAGCTGGTGGGCGATGCTAGAAGTTGGATTATCGACGCCTGTTTTATGGGCATTATTTAGCATTAAGTTCCAGACCAAGTACTTCGAAGCAGTAGCCCGGTATGATCTGCAGATGGGTAGGACAGTTGATGGATATGCGATCGAGTTTTCTAGGCTCAGTCAATTGCTTCTACCTTGGTGGTAACCGAATTGGATCGGGCCCAGCGATTCCAGCAGGGGCTCCACCTAGAGATTATTATATCAGTTGAGCAGTTTGAGCACCAGATGTTTGATGTTGTCGTGCGAGCAGCGAAGAGGCATGAGTATACTTCGCAGAGGATTCTAGATAGAAGCGAAGGACGAAAGAGGTCTCATGGGCAGATGTCCCAGTCGTCAGCACCAGCCCAGGTAGCTAGGGCTTTGACAATTGGAGCTCCTAGGAGGGCGACCACAGTTTCGTTGGTTCAACATTCGACGCCGGCGTATCCAAAATAATAGAAGTAGAAGCAGTCTTCCGTAATGGGTTGCTCTCATTGTGGGAAGCCAGGGCATGTAGTATCAGAGTGTCATAGAGCACAGGGATTATGCTTGGCTTGTGGGGCACAGGACCATAAGATAGGGTCCTGTCCGAATAGATCTAGTTCATCGTCATCAAACCTAACCATTCTATCAATTAGGGGTCCAGCACCAGTGCAGCAGCAGTACCAGCCCCGAGGTTATTGCCGCCTCAGCAGTATGCCCAAGCTCAAATTCAGAACCGGTAGAGAGGTTTCTAGCAGAGGTGACTGTAGAAGCATGAAAAATAATAAAGAAAGATCTATGCGGCCAGAAAACTCCATGCGGCTCAGATAGCCCATACGGTTTAGAAGATCCATGCGGCTCAAACGAGTCCATGCGGCTCTGTGATCTCCATGCAGCTCAAGAAGAGAAGGCACGTGGCTTACAAACAGTTCTTCCCTCCGTACTGTACTGCATTAATTGCTTGGACGGCTGACCACTCTGACGAAATGACAGGCCTGACATAAAGAGGCAATTATGACTCTGTCATAATGACAGAATCCTAGGAAATCAAAGAAAATCTCTGGCACAACACGCCACCGAGATCCAGAAAACACCACGCAGCCTAGACACATGGACAGCCATATGCGGCTCGAGCGGAGACCCCCTTATGCGGCTCAGGCTGAAGTTGTCCTATGCGGCCCAGATTGAGACAGCCCTATGCGGCTCAAGCAGACGCAGCCTTATGCGGCTCACAAGGGTCAGCCCTATGCGGCTCACAAGGATCATCTCCATGCGGCTCACTACCCATTATATGGTCCAGATTATCATGTGGTTCGAAGACTCGGAGGCCACTCCCCAGGCAGCCCTGACACGTGGCCAGGCTTATGCGGCTCAATTCTTATGCGGCTCAGTGACTCCCAGAACACGTGTCATAAAGACAATCAATTTTCCAGATTTGCTATAATCAAAGATTGGGTCAAATCCCAATAATCTGGGACATGTGGCAGGAGAATGAATTAAATTTATTCATTCAGATTCGCAGACTTCAGCAGATCATCATCATGGAGATTTATTCCAATCAGCATTAATTACTGATAGGATTTGAGGTAATCTAACACTAAATGGCCCAGATTCATCACCCTCAAGATTAATGGCCCAGATTGATCGAGCAACAGGCCGCCGCCACTTTAAGGGACAATCATTGTAAACCCTAATGAGGTCTCCCCCATTCTTATAAATAGCAGGGTGCCATTCCCTTGCAAGAAGACATACGCACATATACATACAGAAAGGAGCAGTTTTCGAGATCAGAGAGAGAGTACCAGAATACTTGGAGAGAAAAAGCAGAGAGAGAGCAAAGAGAGAATTTCTTCAACGCCGAGCAATCTTCTGGAGCCAAGGCTGCATACCGATCGTCCAAGGAGTAAGGCAGAGCGGCCGTCGCTTTCTCGAGCCTCTATCGTCCCCCCCCAGAATCTAAAATAAACAATTGTACTTAGACTGCTGTACCTAGGCTTTCGTCCCTAGGCTTTCTTTGTACAAGCGAGTTTGTAACGTGAAGTAAAAGTCTAGTCCTCCGATAATTGTTCTGCTCTTTTATATTTTATGAAAAACACGATGGCGACTCTGCTGGGGACAAACTTCTCCACGGCTGAGGAGTTGGTGATGCAGTCGGACGCAGCCAAGCTTGGCTCCACGCAATAGAAGATGGTCGTCCGTTTCGACCAACAGGCGTTTGAAGAGATGCTCTCTGAAGGAAGTGCCGGCCCGATCCAGAAGCGAACCCGCACAAAGAAAGCTTGCTGCGAGTGGAGGCCAAAACCATTTGCTCCTCCATAAGCTCTGGACGGGGTACTCTCTGCTACCCAAGACGGCGAAGGCGATTCTCATACAGTTCCACTTCGAGCCGTAGAGAACTCTGCTGTCCCCAAGTCCGGCAGAGGAAAGCACTACGATGCTGGACTTGCAGGGACAAAGAGCGACTCTATGTGCCCCGAGAAGAAGCCGAGCACTCCTGTGGCCAAATCTGCCAACCACATGCAGGAGGCTCATGCGGGTGGATCTACCAGCCGCATAAAGAAAATCCATGCGGCCAGATCATCCAGCCACATAAAAAAGACTTATGCGGCTGAGACTCCCAGCCGCATGAAAAAAGCCTATGCGGCTACGTCTGCCAGCCGCATGAAGATTGTTGAGGACGGCGGCATGACTCCTACCCCGTGCGGTTCTGTCTTCGACCGCCTGTCTTATGGTCCTGATCTCTTGTGCTTCCAAGAAGATATGTCTGACTCTCTCCAACATCACCTAGACTCTTCCTACTATGTGCCTTTACGCACTAGAGCGAAGAAGTCTAGGGCAGCGCGAGCTTGGCACGCTCGGTACGCTAATCCTGTCTCTGATCATCTGAGCGTCCCGTATACCATTATGCGGGCCTCAGATGGAAAGTTGTACAGAACCACTCGAGTCCAGCCCCCGGTGGCAAATGAACAAAAAAGTGCACGAAAGTCTCCCAAAATTCCGGAAGCAAGCATGGTCGTTTCAGACCAGTCTGACTTGCGTGAGACAATCCTCCACAAACGCAAGGAAAGAGAAGACGCATCGGGGTACAAAAAGTCCTCCCACGGATGTCACTGCACCCAAGTCATCGTCAACTGCTGCTGCAATAATGCGACGGTACGAGAAGACCGGCAGTCCGTCTTTCAAAGACTACAACAGCCATCTTCAGAAGACGAGGTACTTCCCGTCGTCTCCTGTAACTCTGCTCGAAAAGTTCTCGCTGACGGAAGGGGGGAAGAAGACAAATGTTCCCAGCCCGAAGATTTCAACCAATGCGACTAAAAAACTGTCGTCTAAGCGGGTGCCAACCACCGGAGTTTTCCAAGGTACTCGCTCTAAGACAAAATCTGCTACAGCGGGAGATTCGTCGTCCACAATACAGGGGGTTCCTGGGACTGGAGGTAGCACCCCTCCGAGCCTCCACAGCAATTCAATGTTCCAAGGAAACGAGCCGGAGGAGACAACTCTCCCATCAGATACAGCAAACCTCGACGTCTCCGAGGACGTCCACAACTTCCGAGACGAGGCGAACTCGGAGACTGGGGGTACTGTTCCTTCCGAGTCCGAATCAGAAGAGAACATACCCATATACCCCGATGACTTCTCACTACAGGGGTACGATTCGGAGGGCGCTTCCTCCACCGCTTCGTCTATCTCTCCTCATGTAAAGACTATATTTATGACAGACAGCAGCCAAGGAGGCTCCAGTGATCGCCAACGCATCGACACGCTCGAAGCCATCTTGCTTGCCTTGGTCAAGTCTGTGGACGAGATCAAAGCGGCCCTTCCAACTCTGCAAGGGAGAACGCCTGGCCAAACAAGCGCGGGACCTGCGGTCAATGCGGACTCGAATTCAGCAGCACCGAACCTGGGCAACGATCCTCCTGAAACAACGGCCCCCACCGCCGTGGACGAGGCCCGCGAAGCGAGAAGAGTGGTCCAGGATCTCCGAGCCATGTTTTACGTGCGAGAAAACTCTCAAGACCTCAGAATACGGCAACCATACCCTGCTACATAGAGGGATGTTCCATTCCCTCCAAGATATAATCCGTTCAATATCAATCCTTATGATGGCAAGACCTTAGCAAGTCAGTACATCACTTACTTCGAGGTCACCACCGACCATCTGCCCTATGACGATGCTATTCTCACACGATTATTCATCGAGGCATTGGAAGGGGCGCCTTCGACTGGTATCGCAACCTGCCAGACAACTGCATCCACTCCTTCGCCGGCTTCAAGTGCATATTCTTGGAGAGATTCTACGAAGTAGGGTAGGACATCACAATGTCCACCCTCATGGACGTCGTCCAAGGGAAGAAAGAGCTGACAAGAAACTATATCGAACGGTTCCGCCAAACCGCAATGAAGCTGCCATCTGGAAATCCCGATTCCTCCTTGATCAAAATTTGCCAAAAGAGATTGCTCCCAACAATCAGTCTCTGGATGGGCGAAAGTCAATTCAAGGATTGGAAGACGTTCATCATCAGTGCCACAAGCGCCGAAGAACGGTTGAAGAAGGCTCGCCAATTGGGACTGCACATCTCGGACGGAGAGAACAAGGGCAAGCGTCCCAACAACGACAATGGGGGTAGCCCCTCCAACAATCGAGACAGCAGGGGCAAGCAGGCTATGGTGGCCGATACAGCACAGAAACCTGAGCCAAAGCCAGCAGACAAACAATGGCCGTAAATCACATACTCCTTCGAAGACGGTCACGTCAAGCCCATCTTGGACATGCTCATACAAGAAGACAGAATTTAGCTTCCTCCACCAAGACGGGAACCGCGGTCGGCAGAGATGGAGAATCCAAAGTACTGCCATTATCATCGCTACGTCCACCATGCTACATACGACTGCTACCAGCTAAAACGGTACATCCAAAATCTCATCGATTCGAACGTACTGGCCATCGATTTCGAAGAGGTAACGGTGGCAGCCAATATGGTGTCAGTACAATTCGGCAGCTTTCCTCCGACGAAAGCTCAAGACGGCGTGGTCCCCATCCCTCTGGCGACAATGGAGATTGCTAATCTTCTACCTCCCCGAGATCAGGCTGCTGGTCTAGTGCCCCTCACTACATCACGAGGGGAGATCATATGGATCCATCCAGACTTGGTTTCAGAAGTGACTCAGCCCACACCATCTTCCATTTGCAAGAAGAAAAGTGGAAAAGTCAGGACCTGCCGCACAATCTCGGTAGACATCGAAGAAGCTACAGCCGTCGTCACGTGGTCTGGGGCACAATCCCAACCTGCGGCTGACAATCCGGCTGAAGATCATCAGCCCGCTACAATGGACGCTCCGGGACCGGCTCAGCCTTCGACAACCGACAAGCCTAGGCCGAGGGAGACTCGCTTTGACAAATCCCTCCGAAAAAAGGCATCACAAGGGCTGGAGAAGCCCTACAACTTCGACATCTTGGCGCAATTGGCCAACACACTGGCCAAATTATCATTATACGAGCTTCTGAGACTCTCAAAGGATGTTCGAGCAGCTTTGAGCGATGCACTCCAAAATGCCGACGCGTACCTGGCTCAGGTCAACCTCACGGGAGGGAGTCCGCCTGCAGATTTCTATGACAGCGCCTGTACGGGAGCGATGTCCAACATTGTCTTTACTCCGCAGGACATGCTCATCAAAACCAACCTGCATGATCGCCCGCTATACTACACTAGATACATCGGCGACGTAAAGGTGGATCGGATGCACATAGATCCTGGCTCTTGCATAAGCATTATCCCGAAGGGTCTGCTACATCATCTCCGCATCCCAATGCATCGCCTGACGCCTACAAGTACCGCCATCAGCGGTTTCAATTCGGACAGGAGCTAACCAATTGGGAAGATTCGTCTGAAGTGTCAAATTGGCGATCTCCAATCAGAGGTCACCTGCTACGTCATAGATGCAGACACTTCATACAACATCCTCTTGGGACGCCCGTGGATACACGATTATATGATCGTACCTTCCATGCTGCACCAGTGCTTCAAATATGTCGACAAATACGGCTTCGTGAGGACGGAATTTACTGATATCGATCCCTTCAAAGGGGTCAAATCCTACTACTCAGACTCCTGTCTGTACGAACAATCGAAGAAGTACCTTGGTGAAGGAGATGTGCAAGCTCGTACCGAGACAGCTACAGGATCAGAAGAGCCTCTGACGATCCACCTCCAAGCTCGCAAACCTGGCAAGTCTGTACCCCTTACCGCCACTCTGCGTAAGGACGCAATTAGCCTCTCGGCACAAGAAGAGCAGATGATAATCCGGCTGCCAAGGTCTGGCCAAATGCCAAGACCCACAAAGGAGCCATTAACAATCAGGCTGCCAAGAGTCGGTCAGCCGCAGACAGAGAAGCTCGATCCCTCCGACAAGCCGATGATGATACGCCTTTCAAAGAAGGGTCGTCACCTCGATGCAAGGCCTGGAACTTCTAGCGAACCAACCACTCCCCGCCCAGCATCGAGTACCAAGCTCGGGGTCGCTAGTTTGCCAACAATTCCATGCTCTGCTCCACCAGCTGAATCGCTGACGATCAAGCTGCCCAGGTCGTCCTCTCAGTCGTCGTTTATACAGGGGGTAGCCGAAGAGGAACCGGAGGTAGCCAAGTATATGGCTGCCCACACTGATGTTCCCTCCGTAGATGATGTAATCCCCCTAGAAAAGATACCTTACTTCATGAATAAAAGGCTATCTTTGAACTACCTCGAGCTTAATAAGCTCTGTACGATGTAAGCTATGGAACACGGTATAGGCACTCACCTCCACACACAGGTGACAAATGTGCACACCGCAATCCAGCTTACTCCAGCGGAAGATGCTTACCGTATAATCGAGGGAGGGGACCACCCAATCATCTTTGGCTGGAAGGACGACCCGCATCCCTTCACCATAGAAGAAGTCGACCTTGGATCAGATGCCGGAAGACTGTCTCTGTATCATTACAGCCCCCAATCCAAATATCTCATGCAGAAATAGGGGTATGATCTGGAGACAACGCCAGGCTTGAACTTCGGTATTGGACGACGATTACCTTTGAAGCCACCGGTCCCGGCTGGCAAACCACGGGACTACTATAGCAAAACTCGGTGTGGATTAGGGTATGTTACACCTACGACGACCCCTGAAAGTTCAGATGAAGAATGTGACTAGCATTCACATTCGACCGAGTCACCAACTTCTGACTCTGATACCAGCGTCGGAGACATATTCTGACAAGTTTTATCAGTCAACATGGCATTCGCCGACGCTTATGAAGAAGATGAAGACATCCTCCAAATCCTCGAGCTAGAGCCATGGGCCCAACATCTGGATGCACAATGGAAAAAGCGGTTCGAACTGAGAGAACCTCCTACAGAAGATGAGGTCATACAAGTGGACCTCGACAGCGAATCTTCTCCAAAACCGATCTTCGTCAGTAAAAGCCTAACAGACGAAGAGCGAGAATCGCTGCTAGAACTTGTCAAAGAATATATTGATGTGTTCGCCTGGAGCTATGAAGACATGCCGGGGTTAAATCCCGATATTGCTCTTCACAAGCTCAACATTCGACCGGACGCAAAGCCAGTCAAGCAACAACAGCGACGCTTCCGTCCAGGCATCATGGATGCGATCGAAACCGAAGTCAACATACTGATAGCCAGTGGCTTCATTTGTGAGGAACAACATCTGGATTGGGTCGCCAATATAGTACCCGTCCTCAAGAAGAATGGGAAGATTCGAATCTGCATCGACTTCCGTAATCTGAACGAGACATGCCCTAAAGATGAATTACCTCTCCCTATCACAGACATCATGATTGACAACACCTGTGGCTTCGAACATATGTCATTCATGGATGGCTTCTTGGGGTACAACCAAATCAAGATGTCTCCTGACGACGAAAAGCATACATCATTCCGAACACCGATTGGCACATACTGCTACACAGTCATGCCTTTCGGTTTAAAGAATGCTGGCGCCACATATCAAAGAGCCATGAGCATCATCTTCAGAGACCACTTACGCAAGACGGTGGAGTGCTATATTGATGACATTGCCGTCAAGAGTCGCCGCAAAGAAGACCATCTGTAGGACCTGAGAACAGTATTCGACATGATGTGAGCGCACAATTTGAAAATAAACCCTACGAAATCCTTTCTGGGCGTATCCAGTAGGAAGTTCTTGGGTTTCATCATCACCGCCCAGGGTATCCATGTAGACCCTGAGAAGACAAAGGCAATCATGGAGATGGGTCCCCCGAGAAATCTCCGTGAACTCAGAGGCCTTCAAGGGAGGCTAGCTTACATTAGGAGGTTCATTTCTAACCTCTCCGGGTGATGCCGACCATTCACCCACCTCATGAAAAAAGGTGTCTCGTTCGTATAGGATGAAGAATGTCAGCGGGCCTTCGACAGCATCAAAGAATATTTGTCAAACCCTCCAGTCCTGGAAGCCCCGGTTGCTGGAAAACCATTCCTGCTCTACGTACGAGCAATGGAGCATTCCCTCAGAGCCCTGCTGGCACAAAACAACGATGCAGGTAATGAATAAGCCATATATTATCGCAGCCGAATGATGATTGGGCCAGAGCACCGATACACCGCTGTGGAGAAGGAATGCCTAGCCCTAGTGTTCGTCATTCAGAAGATACGGCACTATGTCACCGGACAAACGATACATGTGATCTCACGAGTCAACCCTCTCAGGGTCCTTATGACTAAACCAGGGGCACTCAGCTCTCACCTTGCTACATGGGCAATATTGCTGTCCCCTTATCATATGATCTTCGTTCCACAAAAGACGGTCAAAGGCCAAGCCCTGGCAAACTTTTTTGCAGCCCACCCAGGCTCGGAGTCGTCCAGGATATATGAAGAAATCCCAGATGAGGTCGCCGATTCGCATGCAACCTCTCACGATGATATATGGCGAATGTTCTTCGACGGTGCTTCGAGAACTGGACCCAAGGGCAACATCGTCGTCGGAGTTGGGGTGGTGCTAGTCTCCCCTTCCGGATTGGTGATTAACCGCGCTTACTCCCTCACGGAACCCTGCTCTAACAATGTGGCCGAGTACAACGCTCTGGTTATTGGCCTCCAACTTGCAAAGGAGCTGGGGGTAGAATACCTTGAAGCATACGGCGATTCTCAGTTAATCGTCAACCAGATCCGGGGCTCATATGAGGTCTGCCATGAAGATATGATCCCCTATCATCAGATAGCGATCGACATCATCTCATCGTTTGAAGGGTTCTTCATTGAGCACGTTCCCAGACTCCGAAATATCGAAGCCGATGCCTTGGCAGGTCTGGCCGCTTTTCTAGCAGTGCCAAATCATACTCATCAATCAGTAGATGTGATAGGCCACGAACTGGTCTGCCCCAAGAACAACGTACAATTCGTGGCGAGTTATTCCACCCTGACGATCGATGATGCCCCCGATTGGAGACAACCATTCATCGACTTCGTCGTCTACGACATCCTGCCCGAGAACCCAAAGGAAGCCACCTCCATCAAACCGCGTTCCCTCAGATTCTTCTACGATACAGAGACGAAAATCCTGTATCGCCGATCCTATGATGGAGTATTGCTTCGGTGTCTGTCGAACGCAGAAGCCAAAGAAGCCGTACGAGAAGCTCATAACGGTGTCTGCGGGGCCCATCAGCCTGGCCCTAAATTGTAAGACTGTCTCCGCCGAATGGGCTACTACTGGCCCACGATGGTGGCAGATGCGATAGACTATGCGAGAAAATGCAAAGCCTGCCAAGTCCACACGGACTTCATTCACCAGCCATCCAAATTTCTACATCCAACAGTGGCATCCTGGCCCTTCGAAGCATGGGGAATGGACATCATCGGTCCAATTACTCCATCTTCCTCCCGTGGACATCGCTTCATACTTGCGATCACGAACTACTTCTCCAAATGGGCAGAAGCTGTGCCACTTGCAGAAGTCAAAACCTCAAACGTGATCTGCTTCCTCAAGCATCACGTCATCTATCGCTTTGGACTGCCCCGAAGGATCATCCACGATAATGGTCCACAGTTTGTAAGCCACGTTTTTTATCGGTTCTGCGACAAACATCGCATCCAGAATATTGCTTCGACACCGTACAACCCTGCAGCGAACGAGTTGGCAGAGGCATTCAACAAAACAATCATCAAACTCCCCAAGAAGTTTGTCTCTTCCAACAAATACGACTGGAACGAGAAGCTCGATAAATATTTATGGGCGTACCGTACTACAGTCCGAACAGCTACCGGGAACACACCATTCTCCCTGGTGTACGAAAGTGAAACAGTTCTCCCATTGGAGACTCAAATACCCTCACTCCGCGTCACCCTCAGTCATCAATTGACGACGGATGATGACTACCGACGCCGACTACAAGAGTTGGAGGCCTTAGATGAAAAGCGCCTCCTAGCTCAGTAAAGGATCGAACTATAACAAGCACGTATCTCTGGAGCCTTCAACAAGAAGGTTAAAATCAGAACATTCCAAGTGGGCGATCTTGTGCTTGCAGTTCGGAGGCCGATGGTCATGACTCACAAGACCGCCGGCAAGTTCCAGCCAAAATGGGAAGGTCCATTTATCATCGAGGCTGTATTCTCCAACGGTGCTTACCGCCTCGCCAAGCAAAACGGAGATTTGCTCATGTTGCCCGTCAACGGCAAGTTCCTGAAGAAATATTATGTCTAAACGACATTTTCCAGATCAGTGAGTCATGTGCCCGCTGGTACCGCTGAACTTACCCCACAATTTTCCAGAGTTTCGAGTCACGTACCCACTGGTACCGCTGAACTCACACTCACCATTCTCCAAATTTTCGAGTCATGTACTCGCTGGTACCGCTGAACTCATACTCATCATTCTTTAGATTTTTGAGTCATGTACCCTCTCGTGCCGCTGAACTCACATCCACAACATCCCAGATTATCGAGTCATGTACCCACTGGTACCACTGAACTCACACTTTCACAATATCGAGTCATGTACCCGTTGGTGCCTCTGAACTCACATCCCGATCACTCTTTCAGATAGTAAGTCATGTATGATCATACCTCTGAACTTTCTTTCTGGAAGAGATCCTCCCTCATGATCCACCACCCGCACTTCCAGTGCACAAAAAGGGTAACCGATCCACAAATTGCCAAAACGGCCATATCCTCATTACCTCTGAGTCGTTTCACTTCCGCCAAAAATAAATCACCCCCTACATAGAACTTCCATGTCCTCATTACCTCTGAGTCGTTCTATGTACCCCCTTTTCATTGAGCCCACTCCTGCCATGTCCTCACTACCTCTGAGTGGGAAGGCTCCGTAGAAGAAACCTTCATACTTGCCATGTCGTCATTACCTCTGAGTAAGTATGTCGAATCCCTTTCAACCCATTATCTGTACCCACAACCGGAGTACGACAAGGATAATAGGTCCATAAATGTCCTCTGTTGACCATAAATGTCCTCTGTTGACCACAAATGTCCTCTGTTGACCACAAATATCATCCGTTGAGTCCACTCCTACCATGTCCTTATTACCTCTGAGTAGGAAGACTCCACGACAAAACCCTCATACTAGCCATGTCCTCATAACCTCTGAGTAAGTATATTGGTTCCCCTTTATCCTATTATCCGTATCCTAAGTAGTGGTACGCCAAGGATAATAGGCCCACAAATATCCTCTGCTAAGATTTTTAGCATAAGCCCACCATCTCATCATGCCCCGGGAGCCCAGCTGCTCTACGACATTCTTTTTCCCGATACCGAGAGCACCCATGACTACTTTGCCATGGCTGTTCCAGATATCCTAACCAAACTTGTTATCCGTACCTAAAACCAAGGTATGCCATGGATGACGAGTCCACAAACAAGTCCCCCGCGCGGGGCAAACACCACCATCATACCACACGTACAACAAGCAATGCAAATAAAGGGTAGAATGGAAAGTACTCTTTATTTGAAAGAAGAAAAAAGCATTACATCTTTTGGGACCACGTCCCTCTCAAAAAGAAAATAGAAACAAAATAAGAAGAAAAGGCCGACTATAGCTCAGCATTACACAACTCCAAGAGCCGGTTTTTCACCAATACAGTCCTCCGCTCAAGCCTCTGTTTAGCTCGACGCTCGGCCTCTTGGGACAATTGCTCTGCGTCATTCAAATACATATACGCCTGCCAGTCGTTCTCTATCTTCTTCAGGGCAAGTTCTAGATTGGCTGAAGCCTTACTAAACTTGTCAGCCTCCTGAATGGCAATCTCTTTTTCAGTACGAGCAGCTTCGAGCTCGGACTCCAGAAAGGACAGCTTTCTTTAGAGCTCTAGGATCTGTTCCCGGGTGTCGGTTACCCCACGGGAGGCATCCGC
Organism: Iris pallida; assembly: GCA_029216955.1. NCBI lineage: Eukaryota > Viridiplantae > Streptophyta > Magnoliopsida > Asparagales > Iridaceae > Iris > Iris pallida. Next base: position 12,391,156 of record JANAVB010018198.1, on the reverse strand, counting down.
TTCCCGAGTCGTGCAGTCTTCAGTTCGACGGCTCCATTGATCATACGATCGAGTCAGATCCCGACGGTCCTTTAATATAGCCGGCTTGAGCGACTCTCGGGCAATCATCACCTTTTCTACCGCGGTAACAAGGAAATTGCGCTCTTGGTTTATCGCCGCGGGTAAATCAGCTTGCTGCAGCCTGCAAAATTGGGCCACGAGATGATCAGCCTCTAACAATTTAGGCTCTAGAAGCGCAGCCAGTTCTCCTCCACCAGGGAGTGTCCTAAGGATATTTATCTGGCCACCGACGCATTGACGGGCCAGAGTAAAGGGAGTCCCCCTTTCCACAGCTGCCTCGATCCCCCTCTTCAGGTGGCGGTAGAAACTGTCGACCACATCCCAGGATACTTCATCCAAAACCTCTGTAGAGGACGGTGTCAAAGGGAGTGTGGCAGGCAGTACCGAAGGAGTAGCCTCAGAAGTTGCCGCCCCCGCCACCAAGGAAGCAAATTCCGTATGGAAAGATGCTTGAATAGCGGCTAGCTCCTCTTTCGCCGCCCGAAGAGCCTGGATGCTCGGCAAGGCGAAAAGGTTAACCCCCGAAACTATATTCGCAGAAGAGGGCGCAGGAAGCATCATCCCTTGTCCCAGCTGTACTGTTACCTGGGCTCCCGAACTCGACCCAGATGGAGGCCCCTCAATACAAGGAGAAGGCACGTGTGCTTCCGTCAGATCCCCTCCGGTAGGGTCTGCCCCAGCAATGTCCGTCACCGGCAATAAAGGGTAGGGATCTGAGCATCCAAAGCAACCATTAATCGACGGATAGGATGGCAGAGTAAATAGGCTTATTCACAAGTTAAGGTTTGACTTGTATTACCAGGGAAGAGCATGGAAGCTGCGGTTCGTGCACAGCCGGCATAGTTTCCCCACCCGTAGCTTCTGATCCGAATTCAACTGGTTTCCCTGTCACGGCCATCCCTGAAAGGGAGCCAGCCGGGACATTGTCATCCTGTTGGAGTTCAGATGTCTTAGGGACAGGCGCAGTAAAACCTCCATCCCCCTGATTTGAGGGCCCAGTAAGGTGAGACTCCTCGACCGCCTCCGGAAGAACCCCAGCAGCAATGATAGCAGTGCACACATCACTGACCAAATGGAACAGGACCAGATCAACCTCGGCAATCAGGTCCTAGAAAGCAAACTCATCTGATGCCTATAAAGAGCAAAGGGAAAAAACGATTAGGCCATAACATAGAAGGAGAAGAAAGGAGGTAGTTGAAACTCAAATTACCTCAGAAACAACGTCAACATCATCAATAAACAGCCTGCGACGTCTTACCGCAGCGTGCTTTGTGGAGTAGGTTCGGCCGTCAGTGGTAATCACGCACCTGCTTCGCTTACGCGAAGGGCCAGGCACTGCAGATGGTTGATCCTCTACCACCTCGTCAGACCAAGTAGGCGGCTGACCCGCCACCCTTTTATCTGACATAATAGGGGGCTGATTCCCAATTCCTCGTTCGAAGAATGCGACGAGTCATCGGCGTCTTGTTCATCATCCTCCTCGTCCGCCATAGTGGACTCTGAGTCCGGCGCAGGAACCCTGTTCGCCCCCCTCTTCCTCTTCTTGGATCCTTCTGGCTTCTCAGCCAAACCAATGCCAGCAATGAAGCTAGTATTTATATCAAAGTCGACAGGAGGCTTGCTCGCTGTGACATGATAAAGGGCCGCTATGTACAAAACATCCCCTACCGTCTTGGCATCGGGGACCGAGAAGCTGGCCCGGGTATGGACTGTATTGTAATAATGCCAAGCCCGGACGCCATCGAGTACACTGCCCTCAAAGCTCAAGCAAGCGCTAGGACAATCCAGGAACAATTGACTATACCCGAATTGACGAGAAAATCTACTGGGCAGATAAGGCTCCAGGTATACGTTATTTCGGTAACGATATACCAGGTGCGCAGGGCGGATGTTGCGCAGCCAAAAAAGCATCTTCTCAGATAAAAGTTGGGGAGGATCAACGCCGTCAACATGTACTCCCCTCACTTCTCTAAGGGTAAATTGAGGAAGAGAGACAAAGAACTCAGGCCCGTCAACTCTCGCCAACGCCCTCCGGCAGGCCGGCATGGTATCGTGCTCCCAAGGCTGATGACGGTATCGGAAGAGGAATGCGTCATCAGCAATAACATCTTCTTCAGTTCCTGGCCTCATCAACGACCGATAGTGCATTAATAACCACGCCATGAGGTAATGGTATGGAAGTTCTATCCGCTCAAAACACAGCATCGTCTCACGAACAATAATCTTAGACCAAAATGCGCGGAGGCCGTGGTGTATACTACACACCATGGCCGAAAGAAGGGCTAGTCTGATTTTGAAAACCAGCTTCACCGTCGGGAGAATGAAGTGACGGCTGATCCTTTCAGTAGAACCCGCCCCTCCCGAGACTAAGCAATTCCGTAGCCATATTATCAAAAACCCTGCCAAGAGTGCTTTGTCAGACATCTCCTGGGTACCGTAGTAGAAATAACTGAGGGAGTCAGTGCGACTCCCGAACCTGTCACGGGTGGCCCTCGACTTTTTGACCTTCAACATCATGTCCTTTACCTCCTCCGGGGTTTGAGGACCTCGAGACGACACCCGACCGGAAGGACGTAACTTGAAAAGATACGCGACCCAGGTCGTGGTATGGGGGACGGTCCCTTCAGAGCTATTTTCTTTCTTGATAGCAGTCTGGTGGCAGATGCTATGATGACACAGCAGTTCTTGGTACACAGCAACGAAACCAGGAAATCGTCGATCCAGGTCATCGAATTCCTCGTTCGTCGGGGTATATACTTCAAAGGCCTCGCCTCCCCACGGCAGCTTAGAAACAGCATGCATCTCATGGAGAGCAAGTCCCAACTCTCCCCCGGGCGCGAAGAAAGTCCCCGTACGCCGATTATACAGCTCCAAAAGGGCCGTGAACAAAGGCTTGTTAATAGGTAACCCGTAACAGGTGCCCTGGACGGCGTAGTAAAGGTCAATTTTCCGAAGAGATTCCCCATATTTCCTTAGGATCCATGAGGTAAGATTGGCCCATATAGGAATGAGGTTTATCCAATTCAGCAGCGATAACCTGCCCACAGGATAAGACCCCTTGTGAGCGAGCTGATTCAGAAAGGTATCAGCTCGAGTGAAAGTAAAGTTAGGACCAGTCACGTTTATAAAAGTGCTAGGGAGCAGCCCATCACACTCCGACTAACTGAATCCTTGCCCGCACATGCTGAACCCGTATGTCTATTGTAGTGGATGTTGCCCACAAACATTCTCGGTTGGGTGGGAGTCAGGGAGCCCACCATCGTCCTGCCCAACGGTACCATATTAAACCACGAGAGGGGATAATGCCGCTCCATCTCGGGGATATGGATCTCCACTCCGTCTACAGAAAAATCCCAGTTCTCAGAAACATCCAGCAATCGGGAGTTCTTTATGGAAAAGGCATCCCCAAAGAGAAAAGCCGATTTCAGATATTCTCCGTCCAGCTTCTCCGAATTCATCATGGAACAAAGAAAGTGGAAAGGCTGGTTGATAGTGACAGCCACCCTCTCCCTAGGTTCATTAGCGGGAAGCTGATCCACTATATGTCGGATTAAGCCGTCGAGCCGTACGCCCACGGCAAACTGAGCTGAACCCACAAGAAGCTCTACTGCTGGGTTGGTTGGGAGGTTCACTGAAAAAGGACAAAAAGAAAACAGGATTAAAAGATGGTTACTGAACTCAAGTTCATGCGAGCCTATGCGGCTTGGATCAAATAAAGCCCTATGCGGCTCAAATTTAATTCCAGGTGGCACGGCCCCAAGGGAGCTTAAGTGGTTCGGCCAACACAGCCTCATGCAACCCAAAGCAATCGGGAATTCCATATAACATTGGTTCGATAGCTTATGCGGATCAATTGAACATAAGCGGTTCTAAGCAGAAGAGCTTTTGCGGCGCTAAATGCTATGCGGATCAGTCTGTCAGAAGCTTATGCGGCTCCGTTCAAAGGAAACTTCATGCAGTTTATATCCAGAGACTCAAATCCTTCTCATGCGGCTCAAACATAGGGCATCTCCAATGCGGCTCGGATATGAGAGGGTCATGCAGTCCATACAGCATATGCGGCTTTATCATAGTCGAACTTGGGTGAAGGCTTGTGCATAAATATGCAACAGAGCCATGGATTCTTAGGATTCAAAGTATCCAAATACAACCCTTACAATTAAGGGCAGGACGGACATCAGGGTGCACTTCGGGCACGACGGCTGACGAGGAAGCCTCCTTTTTGCCCTTCGCAGCAGCAGAAGCGACCTTAGAGGATTTGGGGGCCATGACCAACGATCGGAGAAAGGAAATGAGGGAAGAAAAACGAGACAGCAATAGTTGGAACGAAAGAGGAAGCAAAGAAATCCCTCCGACTGAACCCATCTTTATTTATAAACAAGAGCAAAATGTTTCGGTTCCCGTGCGTACACGAGGACCGACCCAACGGTTACCGAGGCAAGCCGCCTAAAATAAAGGCCAAACCCCTGGGATCCCGCACCAAAAAGTGGCCTTTAAGACTGACAGCAAATCAACAGCACTTTTAATACAAAAGATTGCCATACGTGGCAATAATGACGTGGCAAAGAACTATGCGGCTGAGACACCCCTGCGGTTTAAAATTCTCTGCGGCTAAGCCATCCATGCGGCTGAGACAACTCTGCGGCTCGAAAGTTCATGCGGTTGAAACTTCCATACAGCTGAAACTTCCATGCGGTCAAGACATCTATGTGGCTAGAAAGAGCTTCCACACGACCATGCTTCTTATTCAAAGTATTTCAATTTTGCAAATTGAAAACTTTGAAGGGGGTCTAGTAGAAGCATGGAAAATAATAAAGACAGATCCATGCGGCCAGGGAACTCCATGCGGCTCAGATAGCCCATGCGGTTCAGAAGATCCATACGGCTCTGTGATCTCCAAGCGGCTCAAGAAGAGAAGGCATGTGGCCTGCAAACAGTTCTCCCCTCTGTACTGTACTACATTAATTGTTTGGACGGCTGACCACTCTGACGAAACGACATGCCTGACATAAAGAGGCAATTATGACTATGTCATAATGACAGAATCCTAGGAAATCAAAGAAAATCTCTGGCATAACACCCCACCGAGATCCAGAAAACACCACGCAGTCTAGACACGTGGACAGCTATATGCGGCTCGAGCGGAGACCCCCTTATGCGGCTCAGGCTGAAGTTGTCCTATGCGGCCCAGATCGAGACAGCCCTATGCGGCTCAAGCAGACGCAGCCTTATGCGGCTCACAAGGGTCAGCCCTAGGCGGCTCACAAGGATCATCTCCATGCGGCTCACTACCCATTATATGGTCCAGATTATCATGTGGTTCGAAGACTCGGAGGCCACTCCCCAGGTAGCCCTGACACGTGGCCAGGCTTATGCGGCTCAATTCTTATGCGTTTCAGTGACTTCCAGAACACGTGTCATAAAGCCAATCAATTTCCCAGATTTGCTATAATCAAAGATTGGGTCAAATTCCAATAATCTGGAACACGTAGCAGGAGAATCAATTAAATTTATTCATTCAGATTCGTAGACATCAGCAGATCATCATCTTGTAGATTTATTCCAATCAGCATTAATTACTGATTGGATTTGAGGTAATCTAACACTAAATGGCCCAGATTCATCACACTCAAGATTAATGGCCCAGATTGATCGAGCAACAGGCCGCCGCCACTTTAAGGAACAATCATTGTAAACCCTAATGAGGTTCCCCCTATTCTTATAAATAGCAGGGTGCCATTCCCTTGCAAGAAGACATACGCACATATACATACAGAAAGGAGCACTTTTCGAGATCAGAGAGAGAGCACCAGAATACTTGGAGAGAAAAAGCAGAGAGAGAGCAAAGAGAGCATTTCTTCAACGTCGAGCAATCTTCTGGAGCCAAGGCTGCATACCGATCGTCCAAGGAGTAAGGTAGAGCGGCCGTCGCTTTCCCGATCCTCTATCGTCACCCCCCAGAATTTAAAATAAACAATTATACTTAGACTGCTGTACCTAGGCTTTCGTCCCTAGGCTTTCTTTGTACAAGCAAGTTTGTAACGTGAAGTAAAAGTCCAGTCCTCCGATAATTGTTCTGCTCTTTTATATTTTATGGCAAACAGTGACCAGCACCAAGAGGGCAAGGTCAGGCTATGGCTCTGGCCGTAGCAGAAGAATTGGCATCAGGTGAGGTGGAGGCAGGTACCATTCTCGTCAACTCTTTCTAGCATAAGTATTATTTGATTCGGGTGCATCGTATTCATTTATGTCTGTACAATTCACAACACGGATAGGACTGGATCCCCAGTCCCAGTAAGGCTCAATATACTTACTGGTAACGGTCTTGTGGGAGTAGATAGAGTCTATTCTTAGTGTCGAATTGTAGTTAGCGGTAGAGGGTTCCCCGTTAGATTGATAGAATTTCTGATGGCCGACTATGATGTGGTCCTAGGAATAGATTATTTGAAGGATCAATATGCAAGAATAGACGGCCATATTGGCAGAATTATTTTTGGTATTCCCGACGAGCCGGTGTTTTTATTTTCCAAAGACGAAGTAGAACCTTCTCTACCAGTATTACGGATGGCAGTAGCAGTAGCAGTTCAGTTTTCTAGAATAGTAGAAGAGTTTTATGATGTATTTTCTGAAGAGCTTACAAACATGTCCTCAGAGAGAGAGATAGAGTTCACCATTGATTTGCTTCCAGGGACGACACCAGTATCTGGAGGAGTCTACAGGATGACACCTTCAGAGTTAGAAATCTTGTACAAGATGATTGAATAACTTAGAACCAAGGGATTCATTCATGCTAGCAGATTGTTTGCAAAAACAAAAGTATAGAACTTTATTGATACAAACTGTAATAAAGATTACAAGAATTCTGGGAAAATTATAACTATAGGAATCCAATCTTGATGACGATTGCTTTATCCCTTGGACGATGTGAACTGTGAAGACGAAGCCTTTGAAGTTGAAAACAACTCTCGAAACTGAAGGCAAAAGCCTCTGAAGTTGAAGACAAAAGTCTCGGAAGAATGCAGCAGCACTTTGGCAAGAACTCCTGAACTCTCTGATTTCTGATCTCTGATCTTGATCCCCTTCAAAATGAAGACTTGAAACTCTATTTATAGAGTTCTGAAAATAACTAACTTTCAGTTATTTTTGGACTGCGCAGGATAATTTGTGCAGCATTGGTTTGCACAACATTGATTTGCGCAGACAGTTACTGGATCGTGGGCCAACTATCATGGACACATGGCATCATTTGATAGAAATGCGCATGATCGTGCATAAACAGTTGCCACGTAATGAGCAATCGATGGCATGAATACCACGTGTAACTTAACAATTATATTGATGGAGTGCGCAGAGTTGAATTGCGCATACATGGTTTGCGCAGACTCAAACTGCGCAGGATTGGTTTGCGCTGCCAGCTGTCAGCCGCCCTCGAGCACTGTGCGGCGCAGGAAACGAACAGATTCCTTGTTATTCGTGCTGTCAGTTGTCAGAAAAGATTTGATTTGATTTGGTAATGATGACTTCTGCCACGTCAGTCTGCGCAGTTGGAAGTGTGCGCAAAGCAGTATGCGCAATCGGATTGCTGCGCAATCTATTGTCTGCGCAATTCATCCAAATGATGGGTTTCTTGATTTCTTGACTTTGTTGATTGATGCAACTTGATTTTTTAGGACCTACAAGACCCCCTTCAAAGTTTTCGAAAGTTGATTTGATTCAAAGTTTCGAAATACTTTGAATTTTTTGAATTTTTGAATCAAGTTGCGCATGATGATGAGCTGTCCGCGCAAAGTGAAGTGCCCCCAAATTACAGAATCATGAAGGGGACAACGAAGAACACATATCTCTTGATACTGCCGACGATGCTTCGGATCCTAAAAAGGATATTGAAGTAGAGGCGTCCGTAGAAAAGGTTGTTAACCCTGATGAAGACGTCGAGATAGAAATATCTCCTGAAGAAGTGGCTGGTGAAGATGTTCAGCAAGAGAATCCTGCCACCGAACCCCAAGGTATAAAATGAGATTTAACAATCTTCTTTCTTTAAAATAGATTGATATCTAATATCTTCATTTGTAGTTCTTGCAGGTCTTGATACTCTATCAACACCTCCGATGGACCTGGCTATGGTGCCTATTCCAACGGTAGTTGTTAGTAGTAGCCATCACTTATCTTGCGGCTCTGAAGCGGGCAGCAGCCAAGCTGTCGCAATTGAAGCTACTTCCGTTCAACGGGAGTCTATTCCAGCAGGAAATACAGTTGTTGTTAGATCCAATCAAGGTAAGACTGAATTTTAATTTGATCTTTTTGTTTATTGGCAAATTAGTAAAATAATAATTTTACTTTTTGCAGAAGAACAAACAGGAGGAGCAGCTAGTTCCACTCTGGCTCCTTTGTTTAAAGAGCCTATTATTCAGCAGCAAAGGATTGAGCAACCGACTACCCCATCCTCAACAGGGGTAGCTTCGACTCCTGGAACTATAGCCATCAATCAGCAAGTTGTACAATCATTTACAAAGTGCTTTTTTGAATCGTTGGGATCTCTTGCCCATAAGATGATAGAGAAGGAAGGAGTTGACTTTATTATGGTTAGGAAGCCAACTTCTTTTTTAATAAGAGCCATAAGGGATCAAGGAGATGAGGCTCAAGCCATTCTTCTTGAACATATATTGGATGAGTTGGAAGTATCCATCAAGAAATATAAAGAGCTCAAGAAGAAGAATATAGATTCTCTGGTGCAAGCCGAATATGAGCGACTAGCCCAAGAAGCTGATATTGAAAGGATAAACCTTCAGAACCTTTTAGAAGCTCATTCTGCAAAGTCTGCTGAATTCAACTCAAAGATAGAATCAGTTACTTTGGCAGCTGAGAACAAAGGACAGAGGCTTACTGGATTGAAAGCAGAAATCATTCGCCTTCAGAAGGAATTTGAAGAAGAAACTGCCAATCAACGACTTATGATTGAACAACTCAATGCCCTAATTCAAGAGAAGAATGAGTATGAAGAGACTCATAGTGCTGAAATTACCCGCAGGACCATAGATATGCCTGTTTTTGATGAAGAAAAAGGGATGGAAGAAGCAAGAATGAAAGTAACAACTAGTCATGAAGAAGAGTTGCAGACCTTGAAGCAACAGATCAACAATTTGATTGTTCCTCCTTCCTGATTGAAACTCTTTTGTATCTTTGTTTTTGTTGCTGTGGAAGCATTTTTGTACTGTCTTATATTCTGATTAAATAAAAGACATTTTGTTGCGGCTCCATTATTTATTGCATATCTTATTCAGATATAAATAATAGATAGATATTTATTGACAACTTAATCGAAAACGACAAGTTGCTGATGTAGAAGATGAACGATGATGAATCGTCAATGTATATAAAAAAATGAGTGAACGGGAATACCGTCAGATAACAATGAAAGAACGAGTAAATCGTCAAACGATATTGAAATGAACGAATTAACCGTCAAATGATAATAAATGAACGGATTAACCGTCACAAATAGATGAACGGATGAACCGTCAGAGATTAACAAACGGACGAATCGTCGGATAAGTGTAAATAAATGAACGGATGAACCGTCAAGTGAATGTGATAAATGAACGCATGAACCGTCGAATGAATGCGATAAATGAACGGATGAACCGTCGGAAGTTAATGAACGGATGAACCGTCGGATGAATGTAATAAATGAACGGATGAACCGTCGGAAGTTAATGAACGGATGAACCGTCGGATGAATGTAATAAATGAACGGATGAACCGTCATTTCATTATTTGAGGAACTTCTGTCTATATAAATATAGCAGAAATCTGACAGGAATAAACACTTCTGCTCTTCAACATAAAAATATCGTCCGGAGAAGCATCTAAGAAGGCCGAAATCGCCTCGAAGGTTGAGAAGGGCACTGAAGAACGCCCTGCCGATCCAATCCAGCCGAAGGAGGCAAAAGCGGGCGAAGGTTCGTCTACACCTCAGCCACCACGAGACATTCTGGACTTCCTGCTTGAACCTGGAAGGACTAAAGAAGAAGAAGCCATGAGGATGGCTGCCTGCAAGTTTCTTGTGGGATCCAGCAAGGAAGTTCTCGACTCTTTTGCTGACCGTATTTTTAAGAAGGACGGCAGTGGCCCTCGTCCAAATATAAAGAAAGATGATAGTGACCTTTAATATTATGTACTATCATATGATGAAATAAAATTTGTATTTTATTTATGAACTTGATCTTGACTGATAATTTACAAATATTTACATTTATACATAATACTTCTTTAAGAATTTGCCATTGATAGGCATCATAGCAACTCGACCATCAAGTTCTGAAAGTTGATAAGCACCATTTGAGAAGACTTTGCTCACAACATAGGGACCTTCCCATTTTGCATCGAATTTCTCTTTGCTCATATGAGTCATAGTCATAGGACGTCTGACCGTTAGAACAAGTTCTCCTTGTTGAAAGGCTCTGACCTTCACTTTACGATTAAATGTCTTTGAGATGCGGGCTTGGTATAACTCAATATGCTGTTGAGCCATTAACCGCTTTTCATCCAATGCTTCCAACTCTTGGAGTCGAAGAAGGTCATTATTTTCTGTGGTAAGCTCATTGGCAATAGCGATCCTTAAAGAAGGAATTTGTAACTCCAAAGGAAGGACAGCTTCACAACCATACACTAAAGAGAAAGGTGTAAAGCCTGTGGGATTACGGACTGTAGTTTGATAGGCCCAAAGACATTCGCCAAGTTTCTCGCTCCAATTTCGTTTGTTAGTGGATACAAACTTTTTAAGGAGCTTAATAATGGTTTTGTTAAAGGCTTCAGCTAAACCATTAGCGGCAGGATTGTACGCCGTCGAAGCAACATTGTTAATCCGATGATCATCGTAGAATCTAGTAAACTTCTGACTAATAAATTGAGGTCCATTGTCATGAATGATTCTGCAAGGTACACCGAATCTATAGATGACATGGTGTTTAACGAAATTGATGACACTGCTAGTCTTGACTTCAGCCAGAGGTATAGCTTCGGCCCACTTGGAGAAGTAATCGGTTATCGCCAATATGAACCGATGTCCTCTAGAAGAAGGAGGATTAATAGGACCTATGATGTCCATACCCCAAGCTTCAAAAGGCCATGAAGCAGCAGTCGGGTGTAAGAATTTCGAGGGTTGATGAATGAAGTCTGCATGGATTTGACAAGCACGACATTTTCTTCCATATTCAATGGTATCTGATACCATAGAGGGCCAATAATAACCCATACGTCTAATGCGATCCTGTAATTTAGGACCAGGTTGATGCGCTCCACAAACGCCATCATGAGCTTCACGTAACACTTGTTTGGCTTCATCACCAGCTAAACAGCGTAGAAGAAGACCATCATAAGTTCGCCGATAGAGGGTCTTGGTAGTTTGATTGTAATAGAATCGGAGAGATCGTCGACGAACGCTTGTAGCCTCCTTAGGATCTTCGGGGAGTATGTCATGAACCACAAAGTCAATGAAAGGAGTTCTCCAATCTTCATCAATAACATCGACTTCAGCAAAATTACTGAATTCAATATTACGATTGTTTTCGATGCAGAACAGTTCTCGGTTGGAGATAACCACGACCTGCTGTCTTTTGATAGGGATGGCTAAGACAGCTGCAAGATTGGCCAAAGCATCGGCTTCAGTATTGCAAGCTCGTCGAACATAGTCAATGAAGAAGGCTTTGAATGATGTAGCTATATTGATTGCCGCCTCATGATAAGGTACTAGGTCTTGATGACGGACTTCATAGGTTCCTCTAACTTGGTTTACAACTAATTTAGAGTCACCATAGACTTCCAGATATTCAACATTCAGTTGTTTAGCTAACTGAAGGCCGACAAGTAAGGCATTGTACTCTGCCACATTGTTAGAGCAAGGTTCATCTAAAGAGTAGGCTCTTTGGATAGTTAATCCGTCTGGAGAAACGAGGACAACTCCAACACCTGCCACTATAGCACCATTTGGTCCAATTCTTGATGCACCATCAAAGAATAAACGCCAGGTTGGAAACTCTTCGGAGATCATGTTGACTTCTAACGTCTCGTCAGGAATTTCGTCATAGAGTTTAGATGTTTCAGGCACAGGATGAGCCGCTAAGAAGTCCGCCAGCGCTTGACCTTTGACAGACCTTTATGGAACATACACCATGTCATATTGAGCTAGCAGGATTGCCCATGTAGCCAACCGAGAATTAAGTGTACTTGGTTTCTTCATGAGTACCCGGAGAGGGTTAACTCGAGATATAACATGAATAGTTTGACCAATGATATAATGTCTCGTCTTTTGCACAGCAAACATGAGAGCCAAACATTCTTTCTCGACAGGACTATAACGGTGTTCAGCACCAATCATAGTTCGGCTAAGATAGTATATAGCTTGTTCATGGCCTTCTTTGTTCTTTTGGACAAGTAAGGCACCCAATGAATGGTCCATAGCACGGACATACATCAAGAATGGAATGCCAGAGATAGGTGGCACCAAAACTGGTGGGTTCATAAGATATTGTTTGATATCGTCGAATGTTCGTTGACATTCTTCAGTCCAAACAAAAGATACACCCTTCTTCATTAATTGAGTGAATGGTCTGCAGCGTCCAGACAAGTTCGAGATGAATCGCCTGATGTACGCAAGTCGGCCTTGGAATCCTCGTAGCTCTTTTAGGTTGCGTGGAGGACGCATCTCTTGGATGGCTTTGATCTTCTCGGGATCCACGTGTATACCCTTAGAGGTAATGACGAAGCCGAGAAACTTGCCACTAGAGACACCTAAGAATGACTTGGTGGGATTCATCTTGAGCTGATGTTGACGCATGAGATTAAATATTGTTCTCAAATCTTGGAGGTGATCTTCTTTTAGACGACTTTTAACAGCAATATCGTCCACGTAACATTCGACTGTTTTACGAAGATGATCTTTGAAAATAGTACTCATAGCACGTTGGTAAGTTGCACCAGCGTTTTTAAGACCAAATGGCATCACTGTATAACAATAAACACCACGAGGAGTGCGGAAAGATGTATGCTTTTCATCTTCAGGATGCATTTTGATCTGATTATACCCGGAAAATCCATCCATAAAAGATATCCTTTCGAACCCACAAGTATTGTCAATCATGACATCTGTGATAGGAAGAGGAAATTCATCTTTTGGACATGCTTCATTGAGATCTCGGAAGTCGATGCAGACTCGAACTTTTCTAGTTTTCTTCAGAACTAGGACGACATTGGCTACCCAATCAGGATGCTGCTCTTCTCGAATAAAGCCACAAGCGATGAGCTTCTTGACTTCATCATCAATTGCATCCATCATTTCAGGCTTAAATCGCCTTTGTTGCTGTTTGACTGGTTTAGCATTAGGAAGAATGTTCAGTTTGTGAGTCGCAATCTTAGGATCTAAACCTGACATGTCTTCATAACTCCAGGCAAAGACGTCGATATATTCTTTAATAAGAAGAATCAACTCTTGTTTGTCTGCTTCTGGAAGATTCTTGCTAATAAAAATTGGCCGAGGTGAATCTCTTTCTCCTACATCAATTTGAAGTAGTTGATCTTCAGTAGGGGGTTCACGTTGTTCAAATCGAAGTACCTATTGGTTATCTATATGTTGAGCCCAAGGATCTGTTTCCGGACTTTCTTCAACATCTTCATCACAGTCTTCTGGTAGTTCGACAGAGACCATGTTAGAAGATACAATTATACGATGGACTTCACCGATGCTGGTATCGGAATCATATGATCTGGAATCAGAAGAATTAGAACGTTCTTCACTATCTGATTCAGAAGCTGCTGGGGATAACAGTGGAGGAGAAGTATATCCGAGACCTTTCTTGGTCCTGTCATAATACATTTGTGATTTTCCGTTTGGAACTGTTGTATGAATGGGAGTTCGTCTACCTTTACCGTAGTTAAGGCCGCTCTTAAAGTCGTAACCCATCTTTCGGAGGATATCTTTTGATTGTTGACTATAACGATGGAACTGGAGACGTCCCGTATCGTTAATTTTGCTATCATCCGTATAGTTAATCTTTGTTTTTGGTCTTTTATATAAAAAAGCTGAACTTTCACCTTTCTTTAAAGAAGGATGAATACGGTAAGAATCATCTGGATCTTCAAGCGAGACTTCTGTCTGAAGAGATTGTACGACTCCCAGTGTAATTGATTGGAAGCTATCTAACATATCCAAATAACTTTTAGTATAATAAATAACATCAGTATACTGGAAAGTAGATGCTTTTTCATTGATTTGTACATCAGTATTTACAACAGGACCTTTAATCTTAGCAGATTTGGTCAAATTGATTACAAGAGGGGGAGAAAAAGAACGTGGAGGAGGCTTGTTACGATGGAGGTCAATAACAAGTGGCTCAGAAGAGGTGAGCTCCCTTTTTTCCTTGTTGCGATTTAGATCAACAACAAGTGGCTCAGAAGGAATGAGCTGCTTTTTTCTTTGTTGCGACGTAAGTCGATAACAAGTGGCTCAGAAGAGGTGAGCTCCCTTTGATTTTCATCAGCATCAACTGATTTCTTTTGAACTGGTAAGTGAATAACCAGTGGCTTGGAAGATTGAGGATGAGAGACTCGCCCCTTAACAGGTATGATAAGAGTGTCTTGAGGTACTGCTTTTTGATCTTCTTCAGTATCCATAGCCAATACTACCTTCATAAATTCATCCTTGTACATACGAGCATCGTTGCAATAAGCTTCAATACCCTTGAAAGGATAAAGGTCCGCAACTTCCTTATGAACTTGTCCTTTGTCATCAACGTATTTAAAACATTGATGAAGAGTTGATGGAACGACATTGTGTTCATGGAGGAATGGCCTTCCCAGGAGAGCATTATAAGAACAACCATGATTGTCAATGATATACAAGGTCACCTTTGTACGAAGATTGCCTATTTGGAGTTTTAGACGAATCTTGCCCAAAGGTTCACTCTTCCCTTGATTAAATCCCAGAATAGTAGTGATCGTGGTTGAAAGACTATGCACTGGTATCTTCAATGCATCTAGCATTATCTTTGGCATAATACTAAGTGCAGACCATGGATCTATCAGGATGCGATCAACCTTCATTGAATCTACATATCCCGTATAATAAAGAGGACGATCATATCTATTATCTTCCATTAGCATATCATCCTGAGTGAAGGTAATATTTGGGATCAGTTCCAAGACGCTATGACTGTGATGACAAGAGACCGATTCTGATTCTGGCTTCTTGAGAAGAGTTAAGCAAGTTTCAGCCTGCATCAGAGCTTCACTTAGAGTTTCTCGTGTCTCTTTGGAAAGACGCAAGAGTTCAAAGATTGACAACCTGGCTGGTGTATTGGCTAATTGAGCCAATATATCAAAATTGTAAGGCTTCTCAAGCCCAGTAGGAGATGACTTCTTTAGAGGTTTATCAAATCGAACTTGTTGTTTGCCTTTGTCAGCCATTGTTGGCTTAGGAGGAATTGATACTACAACTGGTGAAGATGTAGAAGGGACCTCTTCAGCAGATGCAGGTTGTGCCGGAGTAGGTTCGGAAGAAGAAGCAGGATCCATTTGACCTTCAGAATGATCTTTCAAATAAGCTTTTCCTGATCTGGTGCCTAACAGAATCTCTTCGTCAACAATGGGATCAAAAGATACCATGTTGCAGATTTTGGTTTTGCCTTTAGAACGAGTTTTCTTCTTGGAAGATATCTCAAATTCTGGAGCAAGATCAGGATGAATCCACATAATTTCACCATTGTCAAGAGACAAGGGAACAAGACCTTCATTGGATGGAAGCGGGAGATTCTCAATCTCAAGGGTTGCTTTAGGAATCGGAATAACACCATGCTGTACCCTCTGCGGAGGGAAATCTCGAAATTAAACTGAAACCATATTTGCCGTAACAGTCTTCTCATCTTGTTGCAAAGTGACTACACCTGCATTGACAAGCTCTTGAATCTTACCTTTGAGCACATAGCATGCTCGAGTAGGATGTCCAATGAATCGGTGATAGACACAATACTTGGGATGATCAGTCTTATTGACTTCATCAGGTTTCTTTGGATCAGGGAGTTGAATTTTGTTACTTTTGAGTAAACACTCAAAGATACTTGCAGTGTCATTTTCATCAAAAGAATATTCTACCTTCGGACGAGGTTTCCTCGGTGGAGGTGCAGAAGGAGTAGGAGTAGATGTAGGTGAGGCCACATTGACAGCCAAAAATTCTTTATTTTTTTTCAAGTTAATGTTTAAAGTCTCTTTCGCTTTACGATTGTTCTGGCGATTGCCACCACCTGAATTCTGATGCTCATCGCGATCAGGATTAGACATTTGTACCCCCAATTGTTTAAACTTGTCGGCACTTACTTCAGCGGCTTTGGCGTTGACGATGAATGAGGGCCAATCTTAGAATTGGGTAGATCCCGTCCACATACTGATAATAGGTAAAAGATTTGCCTTACAAGTATCAATAGTGACAGCAGCTGGAGTCCCTGGAGGCATTTTCAAAGCTTCACGGCGGAACCGTTCAATAAAGCTCTCAGCAGTTTCATTATGTTTTTGTTTGATTTTGTTGAGAGCTGACATCGTCATATCATTAAATCCTTCATAGAACCGTTCCAGAAAGATTTGTTTGAGACCTGAAAAGGAAGTAATGCAACCATCGGGCAAACTTCTATACCAGTCGTATGCTACGCCGGCTAAACAACCGACGAACACTCTGGTAAGAAGAGCGTCATTTGGCTGAAGTTGAACAGTCATTACCTCAAAATGATTGATGAATTGACTCGGGGAAGTACTGCCATCGAACAGAGAGATTGTAGGGATTTTGTACTTTGGGGGAAACGGGACGTCCTTCCATTCAACCGGATAGGGCTGTTTAATCCCCAACCTTTGTAGATTGTCTTTCTCTTTAAATGCTTCAAACTGGGTTCGTAAGAGTTTAACAGCTTCATTGGCGTCTTCTGATGAAGAAGAAGGAGCAGGTTGAATTGTAGTGGTAGGAGGAGGAACAGCGTTGTAAGCACTACCCCCAGCTCCTGAATGGCTAGGTATAGTTTGTACTTGCACTTGTACAGGAGGCATTTGGAGAGGCACTACCCCCAGCCCAGTATTGACAGGTATTGAAGACGCTATGATCTCTGGACTAGTAATAGGTGCTGTTGGTGGTGTAACATGCTGTGCTACAATGATGGAATGCATACTAGCGACCATTTCAGCCATGGTCTTTAGCTTATCTTCAAGTGCAGCAATTCGCTGTTCTTGATTTGCGGAAGTTGAAGCATCTGGATCATCGGTGACAACATAAGCCGTCACTTCTCTTGGCACAGTGGAAGATACTGTTTGTTCAGAACTTTCACTGTATGCATCATAATCAGAAAACGAATCATCTCCTGACTGAGAAACAGGGAGATGACTTGAAGGATTTTGAGGGAGATTCCTTTGATTGATTGTATCTCGGCTTCGGGAACGGGTATGTTGAAATACTCCTTCTGAAGATTCTTGAAGTAATTCCAAATACCGTTGGCTTGGCTTGCGGAGTCTACCATGCTTAGAGCATCTTTTACCCCCAGTGTCTCGGGAAGTCATGTTAACAGAAGCATACAAAACTTCATCTTCTTCTGACATAGGTTCAAAAGTTAAACGATCGAAGACAGATTGTTTTGTCGTTTGACAACAGCATTGGATGATGACTTTATGATTACAGTGATGATCAGATGCTTGAACTGGAGGAGTTGAGGCATTATCCCGTTTTTGTCTGAGATGTTCTCGGAGATCAGAAACCATGCCAGAACGAGGAAAGGTTCGAGGAATATGTTCTTTAACAATATTCGGAACATGGTTTCGATTCTTCAAATGTTTAGTCCCTTGAGTATACAGGGAAGTACTCACTTCATTGGCATAGGTATCAGGATTTTTGTTCCTGGAGGTTTGTCTTTGAGGCTTGACCTTCGGCATAGGTTGCTTACGTTTTGCCGAAGTTGGCCTGTTAAGATATGTTCTTAGATCTGCAAATTCACCCCCAGGAGTTTCTGTTTGAGACACTAACAGTTTTCCCTGTCTGGAACGAGAAATTTGTAGAGTCGGGAGGTCCTAGAATTCTGCTATCGGAGTAGGCAGAATACCTCTTTGATTAGTACAAGTGCTCTTGTTATAAAGGAAAGAAGAATCCTTGTTTGCCAGAGTTCTTGAATTGATTGGAGCCGAGACACATTGAGATGGATCTTCTTCAGTAAAGACTGAAGAAGACTGAGAAAAGACTAAAGGGCCTTTTCCTTTGTTTTGAGATGAAGGGTTAGCTAAAGAGCGTTTCCCTCTGTTATTTTCCAAGTCATGAGACAAGGAAGTTTGAGAAAAGACCAATGGACCTTTTCCTTTGCTTTGAAGAGAAGGAGAAATAGTCAAAGGACTACCTTCAATGAATTGTGCAGGGGCAATAGGATGTTTGGGAAGAGGAGTAGAATCTCTTCTTTTATTGTGAGAAGCCGGAAATTTAGCCAAAAGGCTATTTTTCTTGGATTGCGCAAACTTGGTTTGCGCATGGGTGGAAGGTGCACTAGTCATTTGTGCATTAGAAGCTTTGGTAGGAAGTGCATTAGGAGTTCTTATCTTAGAGTGCTTGGGAAGCACTTTAATTACTGGAGTGCTATTTTGCGCAGGAAAAGCCACTGCCAATTACGCCAGAGTCATAGGAGTCTTCTGTTTTGACAAGGCAGCATATGAAGTAGCTTATGCAACATTTGTAACAGATTGCACAGTCTTGACTGCAACAGATTGTGCAGCAGTTGCTGAGACAGACTGTGCAACAGTTGGTACAGCAGTTTGTGCAGCAATCTGACTAGCAGATTGTGCAACAGTTGGTACAGCATCCTTGGTGGCAAAAATGCCAGATTGTGCAGACTTAGAGACCCAAACTGAGCGCACTTTGTCTTAGCAGAAGTGGCTACAGTACGGGGAGTGGTCTTGGAGTTGAGCATCGCCTCGTAGGCTGTCTGGTTGACCTTAACAACCAACGTCTTCTGCGTCTTCCCGATAGACGCTACATCACATTGAGTTGCTACTTCCTCGTCGGAGGAGAAAGTTGTCCCCAGCAGAGTCGCCATTTTGTTTGCAAAAACAAAAGTATAGAACTTTATTGATACAAACTGTAATAAAGATTACAAGAATTCTGGGAAAATTACAACTATAAGAATCCAATCTTGATGACGATTGCTTTATCCCTTGGACGATGTGAACTGTGAAGACGAAGCCTTTGAAGTTGAAAACAACTCTGGAAACTGAAGGCAAAAGCCTCTGAAGTTGAAGACAAAAGTCTCGGAAGAATGCAGCAGCACTTTGGCAAGAACTCCTGAACTCTCTGATTTCTGATCTCTGATCTTGATCCCCTTCAAAATGAAGACTTGAAACTCTATTTATAGAGTTCTGAAAATAACTAACTTTTAGTTATTTTTGGACTGCGCAGGATGATTTGCGCAGCATTGGTTTGCGCAACATTGATTTGCGCAGACAGTTACTGGATCGTGGGCCAACTATCATGGACACATGGCATCATTTGATAGAAATGCGCATGATCGTGCATAAACAGTTGCCACGTAATGTGCAATCGATGGCATGAATACCACGTGTAACTTAACAATTATATTGATGGAGTGCGCAGAGTTGAATTGCGCATACATGGTTTACGCAGACTCAAACTGCGCAGGATTGGTTTGCGCTGCCAGCTGTCAGCCGCCCTCGAGCACTGTGCGGCGCAGGAAACGAACAGATTCCTTGTTATTCGTGCTGTCAGTTGTCAGAAAAGATTTGATTTGATTTGGTAATGATGACTTCTGCCACGTCAGTCTGTGCAGTTGGAAGTGTGCGCAAAGCAGTATGCGCAATCGGATTGCTGCACAATCTATTGTCTGCGCAATTCATCCAAATGATGGGTTTCTTGATTTCTTGACTTTGTTGATTGATGCAACTTGATTTTTTAGGACCTACACAGATCACCTTGGGGAGCCCCGATACTTCTTGTGAAAAAGAAGGATGGCACGTCAAGATTATGTGTTGATTATTGTACCTTGAACTCTGTAACAATCAAGAACAGATATCCTCTACCAAGGATAGATGATTTATTTGACCAACTCAGAGGAGCGGCAGTATTCTCGAAGATTGACCTGCAATCAGGATACCATCAGATCAGAGTCAGAGAGCAAGACTTTCCAAAGACATCGTTCAGATCTAGATATGGATATTAGGATTTCCTTGTTATGCCATTTGGAGCGACCAATGTGCCAGCCGTATTCATGGACCTCATGAATTGCATCCTCATGCCCTATTTGGACCAGTTCGTGATAGTGTTTATAGACGACATCTTAGTCTATAGCAAGAATGAGACAGAGCATGAGTAGCATCTTCGGGTAGTTCTTCATATTCTCAGAGAGCACCAATTGTACGCGAAGTTCAGTAAGTGCGAGTTTTGGTTGGATCCTATCTCGTACTTGGGTCACATCATCACCAGAGGTGGAGTGGAAGTGGACCCCCAGAAGATAGTGGCCATAGAGACGTGGCCAGTTCCCAGTACTGTCGCAGAAGTTCAGAGTTTCCTAGGATTGGCTGGCTATTACCGGCGGTTTGTATCAGACTTTGCTCGAATTTCAGTACCATTGACGCAGTTGACCCGTAAGGATGTGTAGTTTGCTTGGACAGCAGAGTGTCAGAGTTCATTTAAGAAGTTGAAGTAAGGATTGATGACGACACCCATTCTCACGCTTCCAGATGTGACTGGAGTATTTTCAGTCTATTGTGATACTTTCGGCAAGGGAATGAGATGCGTCTTGATGCAGTATGGTAAGGTAGTAGCTTATGCATCACGTCAGCTTCGTGATCATGAGAGAAATTATCCAACCCATGATTTGGAGTTAGCAGCGGTGGTTTTCACACTTAAGCTTTTGAGGCATTATTTATATGGAGATCGGGTGGAGATTTTTACCGACCACAAGAGTCTTAAGTATGTTTTTACCCAGAAGGATCTTAACATGCACCAGAGGAGATGTCTAGAGCTACTTGTGGATTATGACATCAACCTGCAGTATCATCCTGGGAAGGCCAACGTTGTTGTAGATGTATTGAACAGAAGGGTCGAAGTTTATTTTCTAACAGCACAGCCAAAGTTGTTAGAAGATCTTCAGAAGATGGGTATTGAAGTTGTTCTTCCTACTAATGTGGCACTGATGGCCAGTATGTAAGTTCAGTCCAGTATAGTTAAGAGGATTAAGTTAGCTCAGTCAGCAGATTCTAAGCTTCAGCAGCTTAGGGCAGAATGTATAGCAGGACGGGAAGCATAGTTCTGTATTCATGAGGACGATACACTTCAACATGGAAGGCGTCTTTGTGTATCCAGTAGTGATATCAGGCAAGAGATCTAGCAGAGGCTTACAGTTCACAGTATTCAATTCATCCTAATGGTACGAAGATGTATCGTGATATCCGTTAGCATTTTTAGTAAAATAGCATGAAGAGGGAGATAGCCCGATTTGTCTCTCGTTGTTTAGTTTGCCAACAAGTTTAGACTGAACATCAAAGACCAGATGGACTTTTTCAACCTTTACGGATCATATAATGGAAATGGGAGCACATTACCATGGATTTTGTAACTGGGTTACCTAGATCCCCAGCTGGGAGAGATGCTATCTGGGTTATAGTTGACAGACTCACCAAGGTAGCTCATTTTCTCCCTTTCAGAATTGTTCAGTCGACAGATCAGCTTACAGAGATGTACCTCAGGCAGATAGTCAGATTGTACGGAGTACTAGTCAATATTGTATCCGACAGAGATACATCGCACTTTTGGCAGAGTCTTCAAGGGAGCTTGGGGACTCGTCTCAAGTTCTGTTCAGCTTATCATCCGCAGACAGATGGTCAGTCAGAACACACAATCCAGACTCTTGAAGATAAGTTGTGGTCATGTACGCTTGATCACTTCGGTAGTTCGTGGGAAGATCACCTGCATCTCGTGGAGTTCTCCAATAACAACAGTTTTCAGCCAGTATCCAGATGTCACCCTTTGAAGCACTATATGGCAGGAAGTGCAGATCACCTTTAGCTTAGGATGATGTCGGAGAGGGACAGATGCTTGGTCCAGAGATGATTACGCAGACAATCGAGGTGGTCAGACAAGTGAGAGATCATCTTCGAATTGTGCAAGATCGCCAGCGTCATAGGGCCGATTCTCATCGGCGTCCCCTTGAATTTTCTATCGGCGACCACATATTCCTTAGGATCTCGTCTACCCATGGCGTCATTCATTTTGGCGTACGAGAAAAGCTTAGTCCTAGGTATATAGGGCCGTTCGACATTCTAGAGCGGGTAGGTGATGTGTCCTATTGTCTCGCTCTTCTGCCGTCGTTACGTGAGGTACATAATGTCTTCCATGTATCCCAATTGTGATGGTATATCCCAGACCCGAGTCATGTCCTTGATCATTCGGAATTGGTTGTTGGTACCAATATTTCGTATGAGGAAAGACCCGTATCCATATTAGACCGGAGAGAGAAGTTACTCAAGAATAAGACTATTAGTTTAGTCCGTGTTGCTTAGGGTCATCACTCTTTGGGTGAGTCAACGTGGGAGCGTGAAGATGATATCCGATCGTGACATTCACACCTATTTGACTCATAAGGTATAATGTCTTCCTTATGCCTTATGTTTTTAATTTTTTACTTGTATGAATGATTGCTATATTAACTGGTAGTTATAGATTGCTCGTGATTAGTATAGCTTGCCCCGATATCTCTAACCTCTTGATTAAATTTTGAGGACGGAATTCTTTTAAGGTGGGTAGATTTGTCACTCCTATTTTCCGTTATACGTATTTTTAGTGTACGTATACGGACTTCCGACCCGTATTTTGACTTGTCTAGTAAGTATAGCTTGGTTTGGTGTGGTTTTGGTTTGGCTTGGTTTATTTTGGCTTGGTTGAACCAAGTTGGTTCAAGATGAGACCACCCCTTTATAACCCAACTACTTTCTCTCTCTTCATTATTTCTCATAACCTCTTCTTCTCCATTGAAACCTCTCCCCCTCCAAAGGCAAGTGCTAGCTTGCTTTATGGAAGAACTCTATTTTTGTTGTTCCATTATCTTCCCTACATGATTCTAAGGCTATTTAGTACTTGGTATTTTTGGTTTTGAAGGATTATTTTTTGTTGATCTAAGTTTATGCAAAACTTGATTTTATTGGGTTTTGATCTCTCAAACATCTTTGTTTTCAAGTTTTGATTGCTCTATGTTGTAGAGAATTCGATTTTACTCAAGTTAGACATTTGAAAACCCGGATTTTGATTTGTTTTGAGTGATTTATGATCTTGAGAAGTTCATGGTTTCAATGAACTTGTGTTCTCGGATTGGAGAAGATGTACAGTGTTGGGCGCATAGAATTGTTATGCGTCCACTGCACGCTTCCTTGGGAGCATAGTTTTGTATGCGCCCAAGTTCCTCTTACTCACTCATGTGGGCGCATAGCCCCAAGGCCCTCCCTGCCTTGGGCGCATAGCTTTGTATGTGCACTAGTGCACCATGTTTCCTTATTTGGGCGCATAGGTACTGTCATGCGCGCACTTGTCTCAGAGTGAATCTCTTGACTTTCTCCAAGTCACTCGGACTCTACCCTTTGGGCGCATGCATACAGGCGCATACATGTGGGCGCATAGCTCCAGGTGCATTCCTTCCCAAAACCATTGTCTCTCCATGATACCCCCTGCCTCACTCATATATGTGGGCGCATAGACTATGCACCTTGCCTTTCTCATTTGAATGCATACATATGGATGCATGCCCTTAGGCGCATAGCTTTGGACGCATGCCACTTTCAGCACATCCAACTTGGGTGCATGCTATTCATGACACCCCATGGTCCTTAGTGTGAATTGTGACCTTGTTTGTGCCCTTTTTTTGACTAAATCATATAATGCTATTTTCTATGTTGTACTGTGCTCTGAGCTTTAAACACAATCTTGGTATGGCACGAACACTCCCTAACAACTTCTTGATAGTGGTCTGCCGTGGTGCACTTACATGAACACGACATGATATTGTAACTTTGCATGATAACTCTGTATAATGACCCGTCGTGGTGCACTCTTGACAAGTAACTTGACATGATAACTCTTGATGGTGGTCCGTTGTGGTGCACCCTTGACAAGTAATCTTGATAAGTAATCTAACATGATAAATCTTGATATGTTGTTGCGACAACTATCTTGACTCGCTAAGTAACTCTTGTCTTGACACCATGGATGGTTGTGCTTGTATAAGCTACATGTCTCATCTTGCATCATGTCCAGGACATGAATTTCTGATTTCCACGGTCAAGGATTCGTACTGAATTTGACTAGGATAATGACTAGATTGATCAAGTAGTACATGAAGAGATTTTCCAGCTACAGACAGTCCCGTTATCTGGGCGCTTTAATTGGACTTGTAGCCTGCCGTCGAGTAGGGCACATTTTTAGCGCACCGTCGTGCGTTGCACCCCCAAGTCAACTAATCCAATTACTCTCTCAACTTGTGACCGGATAACCTGGATTAAGACTGCAGGGCTTGTGGCTGTTGGAACATCTCGATGGATCCTGTTAGTAACTAAGCTTTTGATAACCCTAGTTAGTTAATGTAGCAAGCCGTACTCATTGCTTGGCCATAATTGATGGATGTAGTCTAGTCTGGTCTTGCCTAGGCAAGGCCAGTACATGGTTATTTCAGCACATTACTGTTATACTACTAAGTTCTATTCAGGTGAAGGATTACAACTCCGGTCCTTATTTGGTTTACGGGTTATAACTTGGGTACTGGAATAGTCCTTTAGTTATCTTATAGTTTATCATCTTGGTTCTCTAACTCATGTCTTTCATTATCATTGATGTATTTGTGTGTTAATATGCTGGTTTTAGTTCTTAAGTGAAGCCTCCATTGTGGCACTTACTCTTTCTGGGGTCTGACCTAACTGTTTTTCTATGACCAGATTTCGGAGTAGCACCCGAGGATTTTCCAGTCTTCCAGCCAGATGGTGAACACTAGGCGTAACCCTAACAACGAGTGGATTTTATTTTGCTCTCCCAATTTATTGTAAATTATTCTTTTGAGGTGTTTAGCCGTCGAGCAAGTGTTAGCTCGTGTTAAATTTACATTCCCTTCTGCCTAGGGCTGTAACATGATTGACAAATCCTAGGGTTGATCATGTATGACTTAAACTCTTACTAGTCTTCACATTTTGTATGACTAGCTTCATGATCATCTGAATATGTAATGTATGAGACACCTTATTTTGTGTGTCTGATGATCTATCATCCTGTTACATTTACTTGCTTGCTTGAGATTGAGACACTAGGCTTGTTTTTGACCATAAGTGACTGTTGGCTTGTAGTAAAACCCTCATGCATCTAGACAGCCATGACCGTACATCGAGGTGGGTTACATTTAAATGTACTTAGATGCATGTGTCTGTCTCCCCTCTCCAGTATTCTGGTTCTGGGGCGTGACATGAGCATGTGGTGAAGCCGAGCATGTGGGATAAGTAGTGAAACCAAGCATGTAGTAGAAAGAATAGCAGGTAAGGAATGACAGGAAGCTAAGTACTGCAATAAGATAAAATGGAGCAAGATTAGACTAGACAGGAATGGACTCCATCCATCAATCACGGCCAAGTAATGAGTATGGCTTGATACTTTAGCTAACTAGGGTTGTCACAATCCTACTTACTAACATATGCACGTTTAAAAAATTTGATCCAGTTACCTGTCCTGCAGACTACCCGATTGATCTAGGCCCAAAAGAAAACAAGTATAGCAGACACACCGCAGTAAGATACATGTGTCCTAAAGAAGTACCCCACTCGACGGTGTGCTGGAAGCGTGCTCATCATGACAGATAGCTCCAAATCCCAAGTGTATATATATATATATATATATATATATATATATATATATATATATATATATATATATATATATATATAAGATCGTGGAACAAGGGGTGCAGGTAACCGAAAAAATCTCACCTGTCAATGATCTAGATAATCAAGCTTGTTGTATAGTTTCTAACATATTCATTTAGGATTCCGGGTGTGGCATTCCGTATAATCCATCCTAGACATGAGACATGTGAGACTAGACAAGACAAGCAAGATGGTGCACTACAACAAGCCACAATAAGACATGACAATATCAAGACAAAAGTGCGCTACGACGAGCCACTATCTAGGAGCTAGATGTGTACTGGAATCGAGAGTGCGCCATGACATGCCACTATCAAGCAAGCTAGGAAAAGACATGTACAAAAGTGCACCACGATGGATCACTATCAAGTAAATATTGGACATGGCATAGACTGTAAAGTACAATAAATATGGAAGGGCATAGCAATACATAGTGAGTATAGAAGAATATATGAACATATGAACATATGGAAAGCTAAGCTCATTGTTTGCCATTGATTGTAAAAGAACAGAACAATTATCGGAGGACTGAACTTAGACTCACAATATAAACTCGCTCGTACAAAGAAAGCCTAGGGACAAAAACCTAGGTACAGCAGACTAAGTACGATTGTTTATTTTTGATTCTGGGGGGTGACGATAGAGGCTCGGGAAAGCGACGGCCGCTCTGCCTTACTCCTTGGACGATCGGTATGCAGCCTTGGCTCGGGGAAGATCTGCTCGGCGTTGACGAAGAAAGGCTCTTCTTACTCTCCTCGGGTTGCTCTCCTGGCTTCTCTCTCTCTGTGATTATCAAGAAAAGGGGAGCTCTCTCTGTGTATATCTCTCTCTTCTTCTTTTTTTATTCTTTTTGTTGCCGACCTCTCTCTCTCTTCTTCTTTTTTTTTCTCAAGGGAATGATGCTGGCTATTTATAAGAGTGGGGGGTGATCATTAGGGTTTGCTAATGATTAGCTCTTGGAGATGGCGGCGGCCTGGCGTATAATCAATCGGGACCATTAGTCTTGAATGTGAAGGATCTGGACCATTAATGTGGATAGTGCCAAATCCCATCAACAATTAATGCTGATTGCAATAAATCTTCGTCATGATGATTTGCTGACATCTGCAAATCTTAATGAATAAATTTGATCCATTCTTCTGCCACGTGTCCCAGATTATTGGGATTTGGCCCAAGATTTGATTGACTTTAGGACACGTGTCCCGTCGTCAATGTTGAGCCGCATGAGGAGTGTCGATGTTTGGGCCGCATGAGGGTTGTCATGACCGAACCGCATAAAAGAGTTCATGACCGAGCCGCATGAAGAGTCTCTGTACTTCGAATCGCATGAAGGTTGTCATGACCGAGCCGCATGGGGGTCTTCATGGCCGAGCCGCATGAGAGTCTTCATGACCGAGCCGCATTGGTCTCTCTGTTCTGGCCGCATGGACTTTGTTTAGTCTGGCCGCATAGATTTGCCTCGAAGTTTGGTGGACAGCGTCACATTTGTGAAGATTTTCCTCATTTTCTAGGACGATAGTGCTTTTTCGTGTCAGTCATTATGACGACTTTATGTCAGGACTAACAGCCGTCAGAGCTATCAGTTTGTCAGAGCATTAAATGCGTCTAAACGTTAGGCACGTGGCCTCTCTCTCGGCCGCATAGAGTTTACTTGAGCTTCTTGTATGTTTGAGCCGCATGAGACTTCCGAGCCGCATGAGACTCTTTGGCCGCATGAAGCTCGTCTGATTTTGAGCCGCATGAAGCTTCCTGGGTTCTGTGCCGCATGAAGAATGTCTCATGACCGAGCCGCATGAGGAATGTCTCATGACCGAGCCGCATGAAGGACGTTTCATGACCGAGCCGCATGAGGAATGTCTCGATCAGCCCATGCACTCGCTTTGTGGGCCCGGGTATCCCGAACACACGAGTGCGTAGGTATCATGTTTGCTCCCTGATGTGGGGGTAACAGAAACACTTGCCCTCGATCTTTGTTGGGAGACTCTTGAGAACCACTCTGTCCGATTGCCGCCGGAGGCTGGACACGGGCGGCTCTGTACAACTTTCCATCAGAGGCCCGCTTAGCGGGACGCTCTTGATGGTCAGAGGTTGGGACAGCTGACTGAGCCCGATGAGCCCGCGCTGCCCTAGACTTCTTCTACTTAGCACCCGAAGGTGCGTAATAGGAAGAGTCCAAGTTTGAAAGGAGGGAAGAGAAGTTGGTGCCCTTTTCAAAGGAGGTAAGGGGGCTCTATTTATAGAATGGAGTGAGCCCTTTCTTCTTCTCCTTTCCGATATGGGACTAAAAGTAATATTTTCCATGCTTCTACAGGACCCCCTTCAAAGTTTCCAAATTGCAAATTTGGAACACTTTGAATAAGAAGCATGGAAAGTAGATTTGTTTAGGTGTAGCAATCCAATCAGAGGTAGCATGGACGTGATAGGTTTGGGTACTTCCGCTGGGGATTTTATGTGGACTTATCATCCTTAGCGTACCTTGGTTTTAGGTACGGATAATAAGTTGAGAGAGGGAACCATCATATTTACTCAGAGGTGGTATGGACGTGGTAAATATAAGGTTGATGGTAGAGCTTTCCTACTCAGAGGTGATATGGACATGGTAGGAGTGAACTCGAATGAGGATACATAGAACGACTCAGAGGTGCTATCAACGTGGAAGTTCTATGCATTGGGTGAAAGAATGCTTTGGAACAGCTGGGCTCCGAAAGTATGTGATGATGAGAAAAGATGTGGATGTACTAAGGGACCTTGTACGGCATTTGTGGTCAGCAGAGAACATTTGTGGGCCTATTATCCTTGGCATACCTTGGTTTTAGGTACGGATAATAAGTTAGATAGGGATACCTAGAACAACTCCGCGGTAAGGCGGATATGAAGGTTCTTGGTATCGGGCGAAAGAATGTCATGGAGCAGTGATCAGTTTTCTGTTTTCTTTCACTGTTTTTCTTTTCTTTTTGTCAAGGGATGTGATCCCAGATGATGTAGTACTTTGAACGAGCATGTTTCAACTCATCTTCTCTTTCTTGTACTTGTGGTATTTGTGGAATTGGACCTGCTGGGGGATTATTTGTGGACCTGTTACCCTGGGCGTACCTTCGTTTTAGGTACGAGTAACAAGTTTTGGAGAGGAATACCTAGAACAACTTCGCGATAAGACAGCTATAGAAGTTTTTGGTATTCGAGAGAATGCCAGGGAGCAACTGGGCTGCCAGGCATGATAGGGAAGGGATGGGCGTACACTGGAGACCCAGTACAGCATCTGTGGTCGACTGAGGACATTTGTGGTCATCGAAAGACGTTTGTGGGCCTATTATCTTTGGGCGTACTCAGATCGTGGGTACAGATAATAAGTCGAGGGAGAACCATCATACTTACTAAGAGGTAGTGAGGACATGGCAAGTATGGATTCGCGGAGGATATTTGTGGTTGACAGAGGACTTTTTGTGGTCAACAGAGGACATTTATGGTCAACAGAGGACATTTGTGGTCAACAGAGGACATTTGTGGGCCTATTATCCTTGGCATACCCTGGCTTAGGATACGGATAATAGGATGAAAGGGAACCAACATACTTACTCAGAGGTAATGAGGACATGGCAAGTATGAGGGTTTTACCGTGGAATCTTCCTGCTCAGAGGTAATGAGGACATGGCAAGTATGAAGGTTTCTTCTACGGAGCCTTCCCACTCAGAGGTAATGAGGACATGGCAGGAGTGGGCTCAATGAAGAGGGGCACATAGAACGACTCAGAGGTAATGAGGACATGGAAGTTCTACGTAGGGGGTGATTTATTTTTGACGGAAGTGAAACGACTCAGAGGTAATGAGGACATGGCCGTTTTGGAAATTTGTGGATCGCTTACCCTTTTTGTGCACTGGAAGTGCGGGTAGTAGATCATGAGGGAGGATCTCTTCCAGGAAGAAAGTTCAGAGGTATGATCATACATGACTTACTATCTGAAAGAGTGACCAGAATGTGAGTTCAGAGGCATCAGCGGGTACATAACTCAATAATCTGGAATGTGGAGAGGTGAGTTCAGCGGCACCAGCGGGTACATGACTCGATAATCTGGAATGTTAGAGAGTGTGAGTTCAGCGGCATCAGCGGGTACATGACTTAGTGATCTGGGAAATTTGGAGGCGGAATGTGAGTTCAGTGGTACCATAGGGTACATAACTCAATCATCGAGGATTTTTTTTTTTGGATGTCGTTTCGGACGTAATACTTCTTCAGGAACTTGCCGTTGATGGGCAACATGAGCAAGCCTCAGACTGAGAGGATGACTCGGGCAACTTGATTATCAGAGGCTCCATGGGTGGAGCAGAACGTGGGGTTGTTGGCGCACTAGCCACCCCCAGCTTGGTACTTGATGCTGGGCGGGGAGTGGTTGGTTCGCTAGAAGTTTTAGACTTTGCATCAGGGTGACGACCTTTCTTAGGTAGGCGTATCGTCAGAGGTCTATCGGAGGGATTGAGCTTCTCCGTTTGGAGCTGACCGACTCTCGGTAGTCTGATGGTAAGTGGCCCTGTTATGGGTCTCGACGCTTGGCCGGACCTTGGCAGCCAGATTCTTATTTGTTCTTCTTGTGCGGAGAGACTGATTGCGTCCTTACGCAGAGTGGCCGTAAGGGGTGCGGAATTGCCCGGTTTGCAAGCCTGAAGGTGGATCGTTAGAGGTTTTTCTGATCCCGTAGCCGTCTTGTTGTGAGCTTGCACATCTTCTTCGACCAGATGCTTCTTTGATTTTTTGTACAGACAGGAGTCTGAGTAATAAGATTCGACCTCCTTGAAGGGATCGATATCGGTAAACTCTGTCCTCACGAAGCCGTGCTTATCGACATATTTGAAGCACTGGTGTAGCGTGGAAGGCACGATCATGTAATCGTGTATCCAAGGTCGCCCCAGAAGGATATTGTAAGAAGTGTCGGCATCTATGACATAACAGGTGACTTCTGATTGGAGATCGCCAATCTGACATTTCAAGCGAATCTTCCCTATTGGGTAGCTCCTGCCCGAATTGAAACCGCTAATGGCGGTGTTTGTAGGCGTCAGACGATGCATTGGAATACGAAGATGATGTAGCAGACCCTTCGGAATGATGCTTATGGAGGACCCAGGATCAATGTGCATTCTACGTCGCCGATGTATCCAGTGTAGTACAATGGGCGATCGTGCAGGTTGGTTTTGATGAGCATATCCTGCGAAGAGAAGACGATATTGGGCATTGCACCTGTACACGCACTATCTTGGAGATCTGTAGGCTGATTATCTCCCGTGAGGTTGACCTGAGCCAAGTATGCGTCGGCATTTTGGAGCACCTCACTTAGAGCCGTGCGGACATCCTTCGAGAGCCTCAGGAGTTCATATAAAGATAATTTGGCCGGTGTATTGGCCAATTGAGCCAAGATGTCAAAGTTGTAGGGTCTTTCCAGCCCCTGAGGTGTCTCCTTTCGGAGGGATTTGTCGAAGCGGGTCTCTTTCGGCCTGGGTTTGTCGGTCGTCGAAGGCTGAGCCGGTCCCGGAGTATCAGCATTTGTGGGCTGCTGATCATTAGTCGGATTCTCGGCCACTGGTTGGGCTTGTGCTCCAGATCGAGTAGTGACGGCTGAGACTTCCTCCTCCTCTGCCGAGGCGGTGCGGCATGATCTGACCTTTCCACTTTTCTTTTTAGAAGGTAAAGTGGGCTGAGTCACCTCGTGGACTAGGTCCGGATGGACCCACATGATTTCCTCTCGTGATGTGGTGAGGGGTACTAGGCCGGGAGTTTGATCACGGGCAGGCGGAAGATTAGTGATTTCCATCATTGCCAGAGGGATGGGTATGACACCGTCTTGAGTCTCTGTTGGAGGGAAATTGCCGAATTGTACGAACACCATGTTGGCTACTACGGTTACCTCCTCGAAGTCGATAGTCGGAGCGTTCGAATCGATGAGGTTCTGGATATACTGTTTCAGTTGGTAGCAGTCGCGTGTAGCATGGTGGACGTAGCGGTGGTAATGGCAGAACTTCAGATTTTCCAAATCAGCCGGCCGAGGTTCCCGCCTTGGTGGAGGAAGCTGAATTCTATCTCCTTGTATAAGCATGTCCAAGATAGGCTTGACGTGGCCGTCTTCGAAAGAATAAGTGATTTGAGGCCATTGTTTGTCTGCTGGCTGTGGCTCGGGCTTCTGGGCTGTATCGGTCACCATGGCCTGCTTGCCTTTGTTGTCCCGCTTGTTGGAGGGGCTACCCCCATTGTCGTTGCTGGCGTTGGGACGCTTCCCCTTGTTCTCTCCCTCTGAGATATGCAACCCCAGTTGGCGAGCTTTCTTCAATCGTTCCTCGGCACTTGTAGCGCTGATGATAAAGGCCTTCCAGTCCTTGAATTGACTTTCGTCCATCCAGAGACGAATTGTTGGGAGTAGTCTCTTTTGGCAAATTTCAATCAAGGAAGAGTCCGGGTTGCCAGATGGTAACTTCATTGCGGTTTGACGAAACTGCTCAATGTAATTCCTTGTCAGCTCTTTCTCTCCTTGGACGACGTCCATGAGGGTAGACATCGTGACGTCCTGCCCTACCTCATAGAACCTCTCAAAGAACAAGCGCTTGAAGCCAGCGAAGGAGTGGATGCAATTATCTGGCAGGTTGCGGTACCAATCGAAGGCGACTCCTTCCAGTGCCCCAATGAATAACCGTGTGAGGATGGCGTCATCATGGGGCAGATGGTCGGTAGTGACCTCAAAGTAAGTGATGTATCGGCTTGCTGAAGTCTTACCATCATATGGGTTGATATTGAACGGCTTATATCTTGGGGGAAAGGGCACATCCCTCCATTCAGCAGGGTATGGTTGCCGTATTCTGAGGTCTTGAGAATTTTCTCGGGCGTGGAACATCGCTCGAAGCTCCTGAACCTCTCTCCTTACTTCTCGGGCCTCATCTGTCGCGGTAGGGGCCGTTATCTCGGGAGCATTATTGCTCGGGTTTGGTGCCGCTGAATTTGAATCTATGTTGTTTGTGGGACCCGTGCTTGTCTAACCAGGTGTCACTCCCTGCAGAGTAGGAAGCGCTGCTTTGATCTCGTCTACAGACTTGACCAAGGCGTGCAGTATGGCCTCCAAAGTGTCGATACGTTGGCGATCGCCGGAACCACCTTGGCTGTTGTCCGTCATGAATACCGTCCTCACGTGAGGAGTGACAGAAGGAGAGATGGCGGACATGCCCTCCGAGTCATACTCATGCATCGAGAAATCATCAGGATATGTGGGGATGTTCTCTTCAGGTTCGGACTCGGAAGGAACAGTACCCCCAGCTTCAGAGCTTGCTTCGTTTAGGACGTCCTCGGGGACGTCGGTATCTGTTGTATCCGTCGAAGGATTTGCTTCCTCCAGTCCGTCTTCTTGGAATGTCGGGTTGTCGTGGAGGTTTGGAGGAGTGCTACCCCCAGTTCCGACGACCCCCAATGACGTAGACGGCGAACTTCCTACTGCAGCAGTTTTCGTCTTTGAACGGGTGTGTTGGAATACTCCAGTAGAGGATAATCCTTTAGACGACGGCTTCTTAGCTGCAATAGTTGACACCTTTGGGCTGGAGATGCTTGTCTTCTTCCCTCTCCCCTTAACGGGGACTTTTCGCACGGAATTGCAAGAGGCAACGGGAGGTGCCTCGTCTTTCGAGCTCGGATATTGTAATCTTTGGAAGACGGATGGCCGGTCTTTCGTTACTGCCGTGTTGTTGCAACAGCAGTTGACGATAATCTGGGTGCAGTGACGTCCCTGTGAGGACTCTCTGCACGCTGAGGCTCCTTCTCTTTCCTTGCGTTTGTGGAGGATAGCTTCACGCAGGTCAGAGGAACCACTTTGTCCGTTTGCCGCCGGGGGCTGGACTCGAGTGGTTTTATACAACTTCCCGTCAGAGGCCCGCGTGATACTCAGCGGGACGCCCCGATAGTCAGAGGTTGGGGCAGCTGTCTGGACTTGATGAGCCCGCGCTGCCCTAGACTTTTTTTTTAGCACTTGTGGGTGCGTAATAGGAAGAGTCCATATTAGGTATCACAGAGTCTGGATTTTCATCCAGAAAGTGATCAGAGTTAGGACCGCATGAGAGTCGGTCGAAAACTGATCGAGAGAAGTGGGGTAGAGACGCTATGCGGCTAGCATTGGGTGCCGTGTAGGCTATCTGCATGCGACTGTCTTCTGTTGTGGGACGAGTTCTTATACGGTTAGGAGTCACGGCCGTGCAGGCTGTCCGCATGTGGTTGGCATCTGTGGCCGCATGGGTTTTCTGCAAGCGGTTGACTTTACTAGCCGTATGTATCTCATCCATGCAGTTGGGTACTGTAGCTGCATAAGTTATGCGGCTGACAGAAGTGGCCGCATGAGTTTTCTTTATGTGGTTGACGGTTGTGGCCGCATGGATTTTCTTTCTGCGGCTAATACCCCTCTGCGGTTCAGGTTGAGCAGAGACCCTCTTTGCCCCTGCAAGTCCAGCATCATAGTATTTTCTTCTGCCGGACTTGGGGACAGCAGAGGTGTCTGCGATCTGAAGTGGGGCCGCAGGAGAGTCTTTCTCGCCGTCTTGAGCGACCGAGGGTATCCCATCGAGGGCTTGGGGAGGAGCAAATGACTTTGGCCTCCACTCTTTGCGAGCCTTCGTGGTGCGGGTGCGTTTCTGGACCGGGCCAGCGCTGCCTTCAGAGAGTATCTCTTCGAACGCCTGTTGGTCGAAGCGGACGACCATCTTCTGTTGTGTGGAGCCAAGTTTGGCTGCATCCGATTGCGTTACCAACTCTTCAGCCGTGGAGAAGTTAGTCCCCAGCAGAGTCGCCATCGTGTTTGCCATTGATTGTAAAAGAACAGAACAATTATCGGAGGACTGAACTTAGACTCACAATACAAACTCGCTCGTACAAAGAAAGCCTAGGGACGAAAACCTAGGTACAGCAGACTAAGTACGATTGTTTATTTTTGATTCTGGGGGGTGACGATAGAGGCTCGGGAAAGCGACGGCCGCTCTGCCTTACTCCTTGGACGATCGGTATGCAGCCTTGGCTCGGGGAAGATCTGCTCGGCGTTGACGAAGAAAGGCTCTTCTTACTCTCCTCGGGTTGCTCTCCTGGCTTCTCTCTCTCTGTGATTATCAAGAAAAGGGGGAGCTCTCTCTGTGTATATCTCTCTCTTCTTCTTTTTTTATTCTTTTTGTTGCCGACCTCTCTCTCTCTTCTTCTTTTTTTTTCTCAAGGGAATGATGCTGGCTATTTATAAGAGTGGGGGGGGTGATCATTAGGGTTTGCTAATGATTAGCTCTTGGAGATGGCGGCGGCCTGGCGTATAATCAATCGGGACCATTAGTCTTGAATGTGAAGGATCTGGACCATTAATGTGGATAGTGCCAAATCCCATCAACAATTAATGCTGATTGCAATAAATCTTCGTCATGATGATTTGCTGACATCTGCGAATCTTAATGAATAAATTTGATCCATTCTTCTGCCACGTGTCCCAGATTATTGGGATTTGGCCCAAGATTTGATTGACTTTAGGACACGTGTCCCGTCGTCAATGTTGAGCCGCATGAGGAGTGTCGATGTTTGGGCCGCATGAGGGTTGTCATGACCGAACCGCATAAAAGAGTTCATGACCGAGCCGCATGAAGAGTCTCTGTACTTCGAACCGCATGAAGGTTGTCATGACCGAGCCGCATGGGGGTCTTCATGGCCGAGCCGCATGAGAGTCTTCATGACCGAGCCGCATTGGTCTCTCTGTTCTGGCCGCATGGACTTTGTTTAGTCTGGCCGCATAGATTTGCCTCGAAGTTTGGTGGACAGCGTCACATTTGTGAAGATTTTCCTCATTTTCTAGGACGATAGTGCTTTTTCGTGTCAGTCATTATGACGACTTTATGTCAGGACTAACAGCCGTCAGAGCTATCAGTTTGTCAGAGCATTAAATGCGTCTAAACGTTAGGCACGTGGCCTCTCTCTCGGCCGCATAGAGTTTACTTGAGCTTCTTGTATGTTTGAGCCGCATGAGACTTCCGAGCCGCATGAGACTCTTTGGCCGCATGAAGCTCGTCTGATTTTGAGCCGCATGAAGCTTCCTGGGTTCTGTGCCGCATGAAGAATGTCTCATGACCGAGCCGCATGAGGAATGTCTCATGACCGAGCCGCATGAAGGACGTCTCATGACCGAGTCGCATGAGGAATGTCTCATGACCGAGCCGCATGAAGGACGTCTCATGACCGAGCCGCATGAGGAATGTCTCGATCAGCCCATGCACTCGCTTTGTGGGCCCGGGTATCCCGAACACACGAGTGCGTAGGTATCATGTTTGCTCCCTGATGTGGGGGTAACAGAAACACTTGCCCTCGATCTTTGTTGGGAGACTCTTGAGAACCACTCTGTCCGATTGTCGCCGGAGGCTGGACACGGGCGGCTCTGTACAACTTTCCATCAGAGGCCCGCTTAGCGGGACGCTCTTGATGGTCAGAGGTTGGGACAGCTGACTGAGCCCGATGAGCCCGCGCTGCCCTAGACTTCTTCTACTTAGCACCCGAAGGTGCGTAATAGGAAGAGTCCAAGTTTGGAAGGAGGGAAGAGAAGTTGGTGCCCTTTTCAAAGGAGGTAAGGGGGCTCTATTTATAGAATGGAGTGAGCCCTTTCTTCTTCTCCTTTCCGATGTGGGACTAAAAGCAATATTTTCCATGCTTCTACACTCATGTTCATGATAAAACTAAAAGTGATGCGTAGGTATCTTATTTAATTAATCTTTGAGGCCATCTTCTCATGTAGCATATATGGTAAAAAATTTGGGAAAAAAATTGGGCCAGGGTTTAATTCTACGACCTAAAAATGTTGGAAGAGAAGAAAAGTGTAGAGGGAGAGAGGAAAAGAAATGAAATGGGGAGGAAGAGAAGAAAAGAGTTGAGGGAGAGAAGAAAAGGGTTGAGAGAGGGAGAGCGGGAGAGAGGGAAAAAAGTTGTCATTTATACCTAATGTTGGGCTGCCCCAAGTAAAAAAAAATGATGGCAAACTTGTAATATTTTGAAACATTTTTGGGCTACCTCCAAGTAAAAGTGGTAGTGCCCTTAGCAAAAGCCTATCTTAATTACAAACAATCATTTTGTTGGGGGAGATGGTTAGAGACATGGGGCTCTGGACTGACATGGCGGTCCACTTGCTCGGTGTGTTGGTGAGTGACATGGTCAAGGAAATGAAAGTTCAGCGGCCTTAATAGGAAGCACCTCTTCATCATCGTCTTCCTCGTCAACCTTACTTGGATCGACCAGTACGTAATGTGCACCCTCAACTGTGCCTACAACTGCCACAACTGCCCGACCGACTTGCTCGACTTCTTGGTACTCGTCACCCTCTTCGTTTTAGTTGCAGCGTCCATCTACACCATCAAGGTACCGCTCATGAACAGTAACTAGACCACCGAAGAAGAGGCCGCATCCACCATAGCAGTAGTAGCAGCGGAGGAGCCGTCATCACGAGCCCAGTAGGACGGAGGCCTTTTGATTGCTGCGACGACACCAGCATATGACTAACTTCTTTTTTTGTATTTTTTGCGTGTTCGGACGCAACATGCTCGGGTTTGGCAGCAGGTTCTTCATCGCGGTTGTATCAAGGTTGACGAATATGGGCTCAATGTCATACTCGTCGTGACCGGAGTGATCCTCTCCTGGGTCAGGTTCCTGTATGGAGGCTACTGGAGGATCAAGATGAGGGAAAGGTTCCATCTTCCGGCGAGTTCTTCTGTAGCTTTGGAGGACCTTCCTCCCCGCTACCTCGTGCGGGTTCAATTTCAACCCGTTGTTACTGCAGTGGGTGTGCCGGCATGGGAGGTCGAGGGCCAGCATGGACCGGGTGCAGAAGATGATATTCGTCGCAGCCCACACGAAGCTGGAGAAGATAGACTTCTCAAACGAAGTGGATAAGGACGTGGAGCTCTTCGGTGTAACATTTTTAATTTTTAGATTTTGGTGTTCTTTGTAGAATTTGTATTCGTTGGCATTACTTGAATTCATGTGCCAGTTCTCTATATTTTCCCTTCTTGTTGAAATTACTGCTCGAGAAAGACTTTGTTGAGGCTTATGATTCACTTCATAGACCCAATGGAATTTCACAGCAAGGGAAGTCTTCTTGTTTACAAGATAGGATTGTTGAGGAAACACAAACAGGAAGAAGAATGATGTAACAATATTTTGTTGAGGCTTATACTTGTACGTGGCATAAGCTTCACTATATATTTGGTTGCTATTACTTGTATTCGTTCTCTCACCTCGTCTGATCCGTGCACGCGCACGACTGCTGCTGTCCTAACCAATGCTTCGGAGCTGCAAGTGCTGGCCACAAGCACATTGTAAAAAAGATCGTCATTTATAACGTTCGAAAGTGTGTTGTAAAAAGATACAGAGGGTCATTTACAGCATTCGAAAGCACGCTGTAAGAAGATAGAGAGAATCATTTACAACATTTGAATACGTGTTGTAAAAAGATAGAGATGATCATTTACAGCGTTCGAATACATGTTGTGAAAAAGAGGGTCATTTATGGCATGGCCTTTGACGGCACCAAAATGTACGCCGTGAAACATCATTTATGGCATGCTTCGAGCGCCGTAAATGACCATTTTTCTTGTAGTGTAAGAATTCATTACAGTCGAAAAAATATCAAAAACGGACAAAAAGGGCAAAAATGGACAAAAACAGCCTAAAACAGCCAAAATCGGTAAAGCGACAGTATACTGCGGTATACCGGCGGTATTCCGGCCAAAGATAGAAAGTTTCTGGATAGAAAATCGGTATTCCGTCGGAATTCCGTTTTTCTAGGGAGCAACAAAATTCTAGAAATTGTCAAAACTTTGTTTTAGCCATAAAAACTTTATTTTAAATCGAAATTCGGATTTTCAAACGTTAAAATTGCATAGAATTGAATTCCGTACAACATGAGATTATTAGTTTTCACAAATTCAAAGATTTGATAGATCAATACCTCAAAATACTCCAAAAATAGGTTCTCGGGACACCGAAACGGGTTCCGATTCCCACCAAACTTTAAAATCCATGGGATACAAGTTGGGTGAGGGCCATATATAACATATGTGACAAAGATTCATCATTGTAACACCGGTATCACTCCCGATACCAAGTTTTCTACTAAGTCAATATTGGATTTTAACAGAAAAATAAAACCTTGCTTAAACTAATTTTGGAAACATGTACATAACTAAAATTCATGAGGGGAACATATTTAACAAAACAATTTTTTGGGTAAAATGAGCTATTAATATCAAAGAAAGCAAAAATGACAATAATGAAGGTTGTTCGGTAATTCGGCAAGATGTACTTGCCTAGGTTAAGCTCAAAGCCTAATCTTCCACACCACCACCAAGAGGTACGAAATCACACTCTTGGCCTCAAGGCTAAGCTTTCCTAAGCACTTGAGGAAGAGAAATGAAAGTGAAGAGGGAAGGAAGAAAGAATGAAAATAGAGAGGAGAGAGAAAGTAAAAGTGTATATATAGATGGGGGAATTAATCATGACCGTTGGATGGTGATCCATGTCAAGATCTAAGTCAATCGTGACCGTCCAACGAAAACCAAGTATCCATTGGATAATAGGGTTCATCTACATTATTCACAAAAATATCTAAACACTATTCATCAAAATATCAGAATCAAAAATATGTAAAATATGGAAAATCTGTCCGGACTGTATACCGTCAGTATATACCGGTATACTGGCGGTATGCCAATCAAGAAGAATCTAATATAAAATTCTCTTCTAATTTGACTTTCAACACAACTTCCATCTACCTTAAAAAAATTCATAAACATAAGATTATAGCTTATATAAACATCCTCAAAGTTTAAATTAATTCCAATCTTCTATATCTCAAGTTTCTAAATTCACAATACTTCTTCAATCATAATCATTAATTCACCACTAATGAATCACATTGTGCCTTGAGCACGTCTACCCACATTTGGTCACACTCCGCTGTCAAACACATGCTGCCATAAAAAATATATAATCCTTGCCTAATAATTGCAAGTATTAATATCACTATATACCTATACCATCCCCGATCCCCTCATATCTATCAAACAACCAAAATTTAACAAACAAACTAATTTACACAACTACATGAGGAATACTGATAAGTTCTACAAAGCACGATCATTCGTCACTCTGAAATAGGAAAGGACGAGAAACAATGGAACGAAAAAGCAAAGGAGAATAGTTGACTGCAAATTCAAAGTTCATGAACGGTAGAGAAATTCTAAGAGAATTGTCAAGGCAGCTGTGGATTGAGAATCCTAAGAGTTTAATCCTATTCACAGGGTCACTTGGTATAGTAACAAAACTGAAACGGCTAACTCGACATGCATAGACCACCACAAAAATATGTCATACCCCAGTCCCAAAATACGTGGGACCAGGAAGCATGGCCCGAGGCTTTATCCAGTCGTCGTCCACCTCTCCGCCTTGTGCTCTCTCTCTAAGCCGCGTCCTTCTGTGCCGCGTCCGGTCCCTGTTGGATGGAAGACGGTGCGGGTAACTGATTGGTTGGCCGAGGGTGCAGACTTCCTAGTCTCTGTCGGGTTGTCACTTGAGGTTATTGCTCGACCTCTCGATCCGGCGCCTAACTTTGACCTGCTGCCGATCATTCCGAAGGAATAGGATTCTCTGGAGAAGAGGGAAGGTTTACACCGCCTGTGCCATTGTGCGGATTTGCGTACCCTGGAAGAATTTGTGGAGGTCCTTCGCGAGGCTAGTGAGGGGTCAACCTAGACCTCTTTTTTTTTTCTTTTTTTCTATTTTTTTCTCATGTATACCTCGTCGGAGAATGTTCAATTTAATTTTTTTCTAATCATTCCAAAAAGCAAGAAAATATGAAATACACTACAAAATATGTATCCGTATATAAATACCGATACTGTGAGACGAGTCTCACAACTCTCCTCTCCTTAGAAAAATTTCGTCCTCGAAATTTTCTAAAGGTAAGCACAAGAAAACATGTTATCATAATCGAGATAGGAAACTCATAATTCATAAAATCCAACTAGAGTAATGTACAAGAAATATAAAAGCAATTTAAACATACAAAAACAATATCATGAATTCCTACAATCACACTCGAACAAAAGGTAGAACATAGATATATGAATAAGTATACATCATGAGTCAAACAGATGGGGGTAATGAGTTCGGATATCATCTTCGCGCTTCCAAGTTGACTCGTCTGGTGAGTGATGATCCCATGAAACACGAACTAATTAGATAGTCCGGTTCTTGAGAATCTTCTTCCTCCGGTCTAAAATGGATACAGGCCTCTCCTCATAAGAAAGGACGGTACCAACGACTAGTTCGAAATGATCTAGGATATGGATCGAATCTAGAACATACTAACGCAACTGAGATACGTAAAATAAGTCATGTACCTCGCATAGCGACGGCAGAAGAGCAAAGCGATAAGATAAGATACATCTGCTACTCGCTCAAAAATATCGAATGCCAAACCTGAATCGGTAACGGAAAAATCCAAAAAAAATACATGGTAGCCGACAGAGAACTCAAGATGACGTCGATGCTGGTCTGCCCAATGACGCTGTCGATAAGATGCATCCCCTACTCTCTAATAAGCCTGACTATTCCAACTGACAGAGCAATCAACTCTAGACCAAGCATCTGCCTCTCTCTAATGTTATCCCAAGCTAGGGTGACCTACATCTCCTGCCATGCAAAGCCTCGAAAGGTACCGTCTGAATGCTCGCCTGGAAGCTGTTGTTGTAAGAGAACTCCACCAAATGTAAGTGATCCTCCTAAGAACCACTGAAGTCAAGAGTGAATTATCGAAAGATATCCCCCAAAGTCTGAATCGTACGCTCCGACTGACCATCTGTCTGAGGATCGTATGCTAAACTGATACTCAAACGGGTACCAAGACTCTCCTGAAGACTTTGCCAGAAATAAAAGGTAAATCTAGAATCCTGATCTGATACTATGCTAACTGGCACCCTATGTAATTTGATAATCTGCCTCATGTACAGCTCGGGCAACTGCTCTATAGACTGACCAACTCTGAAAGGTAGGAAGTGGACAACCTTCGAGAGTCAATCCACTATAACCCAAATGGCATCTCCACTAGTCGGGGTTCTAGGAACACCAGTCATGAAGTCCATAGTAATATGATCCCACTTCCACTCCGAAATCGGTAAAGGCTGAAGAAGTCCGGCCGGTCTCTGATGCTCAGTCTTTACTTGCTGGCAAACTAAGCCTCGAAAGACAAATCGAGCTATCTCCCTCTGCATACCATTCCACCAGAAATATTGATGAATATTACGATACATCTTCGTCCCTCCTGGATGAATAGAATACTAAGAATTGTAGGCCTCTGACATAATCTTATGCCGAAATCTTCGCTTGGCACACAAAGACGACTCCCAACCCGGAGTATTCCATCTTCATGGATGCACAACTTTCCTCTACGCCCTGCCACACACTCTTCTCTGAGCTGCTGAAGCATGGCATCCCCTGACTGTGCTGCTCTGATCCTCTCCATAATGGTAGACTGAACCTGCAAGCCTGCCATCATAGCTGCCTCACCAGGTAGTACTACCTCAATGCCCATCTCCTGAAGGTCTTCCCAAAGGTGATGTTGCTCCATCAAGAAATAGGCTTTGGGTCTCCTGCTTAAAGCGTCTACAATCATGTTTGCCTTTCCAGGATGACACTGAAGATTAACATCATAATCTTTTAGTAACTCAAGCAACCTCTTCTACCGCATTTTTAGATCTCTCTGGGTGAACACATACCTCAAGCTCTTATGATGTAAAAATCTCCACGTGATCACCATACAGATAATGTCTTCAGAGCTTGAGGGAAAACACAAACGCGGCCAACTCAAGATCGTGCGATGAATAGATCTTCTCATGGTCCCGAAGCTGCCGAGATGCATAAGCTATCACTCGACCGTGCTGCATAAGGACACAACCAAGTCCCCAGCCTGATGCATCACAATACACCATGAAGCCACTGGACCGACGGGTAATGTCAGGATAGGAGCTGAAATCAAACTCTGCTTGAGTTTTTCAAAAGAAACCTAACAAGCATCTGACCACTCAAAGCACGCATCCTTACACGTCAACCGTGTCAAGGGTGCAGAGATCCGAGCAAAGTCGACCATAAACCGTCTGTAGTAACCTGCCAATCCTAGAAAGCTACATATATCAGAAGCTGTACGAGGTACTGGCCAACACTCGATAGCCTCTACCTTCTTGGGGTCTACCTCAACCACTTTGGCAATAATATGACCCAAAAAAAAGACTCGATAGAGCCAGCAAATGCACTTACTGAACTTCGCGTAAATGTGATGGTCCCGAAGAATCTGAAGAATCACTTGAAGATGCTGCTCGTGCTCTGCCTCAGTCCGACTATAGACCAAGATATTACTAATAAACACTATCACAAACTAGTCTAA
Organism: Iris pallida; assembly: GCA_029216955.1. Taxonomy (NCBI): domain Eukaryota; kingdom Viridiplantae; phylum Streptophyta; class Magnoliopsida; order Asparagales; family Iridaceae; genus Iris; species Iris pallida. The sequence goes on along the minus strand of JANAVB010018198.1, from coordinate 12,347,667 downwards.
GTGGGACACAAAAATGTGATTCATGAGATCCATGAAGATCGTTAGCGCATTGGTCGCTCCGAAAGGCATCACAAGGAACTCCTAATGGACATAGCGAGATCTAAACGTCGTCTTGGTATATCCTGCTCTTCGACTCTGATCTGATGGTATCCAGACTGTAAATCGATCTTCGAAAACACAACTGCTCCACTAAGCTGGTCGAACAAGTCATATATCCTGGGCAAGGGATACTTGTTCTTCATGGTCATCGTGTTAAGCTGACGATAGTCAATGACCATACATAATGAACCATCCTTCTTCTTCACAAGAAGGGCTGGAGCTTCCTAAGGTGATCCACTAGGATAAATGAATCCCTTGGTCCTAAGCTCCTCAATAGACTGATACAACACCAATAATACTGAAGGAGACATCATGTAGACTCTCACTGACACTGGCTCTGCCTCCGGAACCAAATCAATATAATACTCAATCTTCCGAACTGGGGGCATACCCGAAAGCTCCTCGGGAAACACATCGAGAAACTCAAAAACTAATCTGGGCAACTGCACCTCCTCGGCTACATCAATCCACATGACAACCGGTGAAGACTCTACCTCGCCTGTAGAGAATGAGAACTCCTCTTCATTCGAAATACGAAAGATAACCTTGCTAGCGTGGCAATCTATCGTTGCGTTTCGAGCACTCAGTCAATCTATACCTAGGACGACATCATAATTGCCCATAGGAAACTCTATCAGCCTAGCGAAAAAATCCTTCCCACATACTATGACTCTATACGAGGCATAGACTCGGTCTACTCCTACTAGACAGTTACCAGTAAGTATATTCAACCTTACAGGTAAAGACTCTGGCTCCAAACCAATATGTATCACAAATCGTGCATATATAAATGAATACGAAGCACCACAATCAAATAAAACTGAAGCTGAATGAGAGTGAATGAGAATGGTACCTACGACCACCTCCTCTGCTGCTAGCGCCTCTTCGATGGAAAGCGTGAAAGACTGATACTGGCCTCTGGGTTCTGGACCCTTCTACTGCTGGTCTTTCTGCCTCTGAGCCTGACTCTGAGCATATTGCTGAGGCCTCTACTGCTGAAACTGCTGAGACTGCATTGGTAATGGCCTCTGGGCCTGCTGCTGCTGAACCGGCACTGGCACCCTGAATTACTAAACTGTTGGCTGAAAGGATGTTGATCCAGTCGAACTCCTCCTGGAATAGGCCCCTATCTTGTGGTCCGGTGCTCCACAATCTAGGCACAAGCCCTGTGCCCAACGACAATCTGACAAGATTTGCCCTCTCTTTCCGCAATTGGAACAACCAATTGAAGAAGACTACCTTTGCTGCTGAGGACGCACCTGAGATAACTACTGAAAGGAAGCCGCCGGAGCCGGCCTCCTCGAAGATTCAATCGTCAAAGCTCGAACTGCTGGAGCTGGTGCTGCCGACTGGGAAAAAGATCCCATATGAATGCGAGGCCTCTTCTGACATCCGACTCTATCAATGGTCTTCTGTGAGGTGTACTCACGCCTCACCGCCACCCTTATTACTTCATCAAAAGTTTGGAACTCATGCTGCTCAACTGCCAGTATGATCTCCAGATGAAAACCCTGCTAGAACCCCTTGTCTGATCCAACTCAGTCGCCACTAAGGAAGGGACAAACTGACTGAGCCTGCTAAACTCTGCTGCATAGTTATCGACAGTCCTGCTCATTTTTAGTAGGGTAATGAACCTCTGCTGCAGATCATAATGCAACACCGTATCAAAATAGCGAGTCTGAAACCTCTCGCTAAAATCTGCCCAAGCTATCAGCGCTAAAAGAGACACCTCAAGAGCCGCCCACCAATCGTGGGCTAAATCCCAGAGCTACAACTTGACAACTGCTACATGCTTCCTAGCCGAAATCTCTACTGCCTCCAAAATGGCCTCAGTATCCTGAAGCTACATATCAGACGTAATCTTATCCTCTGTAGCATAGAAGTATGAGGGACAAAGATGCCTAAAGCTGCTCGGAGAATTGAAGAACTGAGACCCTCTTCAAAGCCGTCTAGACAGAATGGGTGAGAACATCGCTCTAACGCTGCTGCGACGCCATAGAACCCCTCAAAACATCTACCAGTGCTCGAACAATACCCTATGGATGCTCTGGCTAAACTGGTACTACTGGCTGAACAGGCAGAACTGGCGACTCTGCTATTCGGTCCACTCTAGACTCTTCTCCTAAATGCTGAGGCTGAGCCTCCCGAACTGGTGGAACTAGTGGAAGCTGACCCACTATAGCTGGAATCTGAAAGCTGATCGGAAGGACCAGGAATCGTGCCCCTAAAAGTTTAAGGACACAAGGATCAGGTTGAGGGAACATGAAAGATCAACGTTCAAAGCAGATATCAGGTCAAAGATCAGAAGTAAAAAGTAATACGAAGGATATCAATAGAGAAGAATTTATGACTGAGACAACTACCAGTAACCCCTATATATATGAGAAATTAGACCTGTATGGGCTTCCACTAAAACCTATGTCATACCCCAGAACTAGAATACTGGCAAGTAGGGACAGACCAGGCCAGCTACGTATACCAAAATACTCCACTACTCCAAAATAATGTATAAGCTGTATAGATGGGGGTTACTGCTTCAAACCAACAGTCAATCCTAGGTCACATAATTCTAGATATCTCAATCACAGGTAAGGAAGTAAAGTACAAGAGTATGATCATCAGGCATATAAGATAGTTAAGCATCCCAAATTATAATATATAGATGATCAAAAGAAAATGATTAAATATCGCTAAAAAAAACATTCGTCAAAAGAAGAAGAAAAAAAAACCACCCCGAAACCCCCCGCTAAATACATGATTAAAATATCGCTACAAAAATAAAATCAAAACAGCAAATCAAGTCGAAAGAAAAAAATCCCGCCAGAAAACAACTAATTGACATTTGAGAACTTCAGAAGATATAAGCAATACCAATAAAGATAAATTTTACAAATCAACGTTCTTTCTAAAGTAAAGAAAACCTCACAACTATAAAATAAACCCAAAAATCAAAGAAAACGCAGAAAGAACAAATCTTTTTCAATAGGACTCACATTGAAAAACCTAATCTCAACTTCCGAAGGGTGGAAGTCTTGCATAAAAGCTTTCTTCTTTTTTTTACATAAAATCAACACAAATATGAGGAAAAAAAATCAAAAGAAAGAAACTTGCAAAAAGAAAATGATTAAATATCGCTAAAAAACATTCGTCAAAAGAAGAAGCAAAAAAAAAAATCACGCTCGAAAAACACTAAATACATGATTAAAATATTGCTACAAAAATAAAATCAAAACAACAAATCAAGTCGAAAGAAAGAAATCATGCCAGAAACAAATAATTGACCTCTGAGAACTTCAGAAGATATAAGCAATATCAATAAAGATAAATTTTACAAAGCAACATTCTTTCTAAAGTAAAGAAAACCTCAAAACTACAAAAAAAACCCAAAAATCAAAGAAAACGCAGAAAGAACAAACCTTTTTCGATAGGACTCACATTGAAAAACCTAATCTTGATTTTCGAAGGGTAGAAGTCTTGCATAAAAGTTTTTTTTACATAAAATCAACACAAATATGAGAAGAAAAATCAAAAGAAAGAAACTTGCAAAAAGAAGAAGGAAAAAAACTCATAAGCCTATGCGAACTTCAAAAGAGACCCCAAATTTACAAAAAAAGTAAAGAAAAACCTAAAAAACTGTAAAGATGATAATTTCTTACCTAATCCACATCTGTAATAGTGAGGTGACCTGAGTTCCATTAGTGGGGTTACCTCTTCCCATGTATTGGATAGCGGAGATCATGGATCCAATGCAACATGGCTTTATCGTTTTAATTATAATAAATAATCGAACCTCTGAGTTTCTTTTTCTTTATCAAGTTGTTTTTAGGGTTTGATACTTGCTTCTGCTGGGATCTCATAGTAACATTGGATCCTTTAAATTTCTCAAAAAAAAATACCCCATATAACTTAAGTTAAAAATTAGATTAATGTTAAAAGACACATATACCTACAAGACCTTCCTAGCACACCCCACCAGCCTCTCCATAGACCCATATACCCACATGACCTTCCTATCACACCCCACCATCCTCCTCCTTCCTTCTTCTCCAACCCAACCCAAAAACCATAGAAAAATCATATGTTGAAATTGTGAAGGCATCTTGGTGGAAGGAAGTCCATCCGAAAGACACAATGTACGTTCTCTCTCCACCTTCTTTCTCGTTTTGAAGCACTGTATGAGAATTGTTCAACCCAAAAAAGAAAAAAAAATCTGCGATAAGCACAATTAACACAGGTCGAACGAACCACTATCTGTTCGACTTGTATTGGCCGAACATTTTATGTTATGTTCGACTGGCAGTGTTCGAACAGAACTATCATGTTCGATCATAGTAAGTCAAACGTATATAGGACTATTCGACCTGTAAGGGTCGAACAGAAGAGTTTTGTCCGACTAGTTGTGGTTGAATAATGTGTTTTTTTATTTCACTTTTTTGTTCAACTTTTTAAGGTGTAGGTCTTTTTCTTTACAGAAAAACACTCCAAATGACACTGAAATGAACAATGAAATGAGCATTGTTAACTATCCATGTACGAACATATTGATTTCTCAGAAGAATTTCGGATGGGTGAGATATTTCATAATCGTGAATCGTTGGTGAGTTGGGCACATACGGTAGGAAGACCTCATAATATGGTCATTTTGGTTAAACGGTCGGATAGCGGAAATGGTGGAAGGCGAGCTCAGATAACATTAACAAGAATATGCGGCTCCTAAGACAAAAGTTGCTCAAGCAAATTCGACGAACATTAATAAGAAGCCAAGACAGGAAAAGCTTACGGGAACGAAGAAATGTGATTGTCCATTTCAATTGAAAGGAGTGCAAATCAATGACCTAGGACAATGGACATTGACGGTTATATGCGGCTCACATAATCACAAAATGGGACAGAATTTGGTTGGACACTCATATGCCGGTCGACTAACACCCACTGAAGAGTGGTACGTGCAACTGCCAACTCTTCTAACTGACGCCTTCTATGAGAAATTGTAGGTCGTCTCCTTATATATTTCTTTCATGCTATATTGATTCAAAATATCAACAATTAAACAATTTGGACTTTAAAATAAACTGCTCGACCACACTTAGTTGAACATATTTTTACTATTCGACCAATACAAGTCGAACAAACCACTATGAAGCTCGACCATGACAAGTCGAACAGACTACTCTGGTGCTCGACAAGTGCTGGTCGAACGATCACAAATATGTTTGTCACGTCCCGATTCCGTCGAATCGATAGTCGTCCCCCGGGCGTGATGCCGTACGAACCAAATTTGCGATCGCACAAGGCATAGTCATAAGGTAATCCGAGACACGAGATCTAAGAGAGTACGCAGACAAATTGAATCACACATTAAGTAAAGGAAACTTTGATCTTTATTGATAATGAACATCATTTACAGACTCCAGTACAGGACTCGGGTCGTGCAGGCTACAACATGACTCAATTATAAAAGAGTCCCGATGAGATGGCCGTTTCATACGTTGCACACATCCCTCAATATTGATCAAAGTACTCCAGTAACCTGGAATGGAGGGACGCTGAGCCATCTTTCTTGGACAGTTGAGAGTCTTCAAAAGTGGAGTTGCGGGGACAAGTCATCGACGCACGGCCGAAGCTTCAAAATTACGAACGTCGCTGAGCTAGTTGGCACATCCTCCCTGATTCGTGGGACCTGCAAAGAGCAAGAATCAGTACGATCATATCTACTGGCGAATGGCTAATTAAAATCCTATCTCTGTATTTGATTCAAGCAGTTTATAAACATGTTAGCTAGCTATTTATGTGATCTTTCCAACCATCCTGATCAATTTGCATGTTAACATGTTTCGAGGCAAGCATATGAATTTGTTAACATTAAGTATCTATCATATTCATCCCGTGTCACGTCCATTAGTTAAGCAGTGAAAGGGTGTGAAGGCCACTGGCAATGTCAAGCCATCACGGACTATAGTAGGGTTTGACGGCGACCCTTTCGCGGCGGTAGTGAGCCCTGTACGAAAGTTCCCGAATAACCTACGCCGATGAAAGGCTGGTGCTTGCTATACTCGTTCCTCCTGGGCCGAATCGGTCCCTTGGCCTAGGCAACAATTCGAGGAAACTACACCTTGTCGACAAGTCGTCTAATGACCGTTTTGCATAGTCTTGAAAAATTATATCTTTTTTCTAGAACTTTATCCTTTCTCTTTTATTTATGAAACTTAGCTGTTCTTTTGAACTTAATTGATTTGCTTACTTAGCCGTATCGTTGCGATAAACGTTAATCGATTCATTCATTATTTTGTATAGGCTAAATGGAATTGCATAAGAAAGCACGTTTTCTATTTTCAATGTCGACAGTTTAATAGCAAGTGTTTCGTAAAAAATTGTGCCACGATTTTTTTGATTCTACACTATTATGACAAGCATTCATTTACTTCTTATTGATTTTGGAGTAGGGACAAGGCGGAGGAGGTCAGTCACCCGCCTTAGACTTGCTTCAAGCGAGCGACCGGTTGGCTGCGCTTACGTCGCCTACGCAATCACCTGCAATCGCATAAGTAACTGATTAGAACACTGTGTAATTCAAGAAATTTTGATATGAATGCGAAGCTCAAAAATGCAAGTCATGAAAATCCCTGGAAAACATTCACGAAAAATGCATTCACAAAAACCAAAGCCAAAGCCAAATCAAGCGCGACATGAAAATCAGAGCAACGGGAGATCTCTCCCGACTCAGCCGCAGAGCCAATCCTTGAGGCGCAACCCGTCGAATATGGGACTTGGGTCCGAAGAAGCCATTCCATAACGTGGAATGGATCATAATTCAACCGTTTTCGTTTGATCGACTCGGCCGATTCCGACCTATCGGTCCCGACCGAATCGATAGCGACAGTGTTCCTTTCTCGCACACCCCGTGGACGAAAACGGAGCAAGATATAGGGACGGGATATTACACCATAACCAACTAATAAAAAGTTTCGTCCTTAAAACTTAAGGATAGAACCTACCTCTACGAGAACAATGAAGAAAATTTTTCCTTCATTTCCGATTCAAGCTCCCACGTCGACTCTTCGACCGAATGGTTCCTCCAAAGGATACGGACGAAAGGGATCGCTCGATTTTGCAGCAGCTTATCTTTGCGTTCTAAGATTTAAACTGGCTCTTCAACGTAGGATTGTTTGCAAAAACAAAAGTTCTTTTATTTCACAAACTTTGTAAGACGATTATAATTAAATTCTGGAAAAGTACAACTATAGGAATCCGATCTGAAGACGATCGCTTTATCCCTTGGACGATGTGAACTTTGAAGACGATAGCCTCTGAAGAATGCAGCAGCACTTGGACAAGAACTCCTGATCTCTGGTGATAATAATGATCTGACCTCAAATGAAGAGCTTGAAACTCTATTTTTAGAGTTCTGGAAATAACTAATTTGTAGTTATTCTGGATTGCGTAGGCTGGATTGTGCAAGCATTGGACTGCGCATGCTACCAGTTGCGCTGTCGGTTACTCGATCATGGGCTAACCGTATTTAGACGCGTGGCATTGTCTGATTGAAATGCGCTTGGTCATGTACAGGAAGCTGCCACGTGTTGAGAAATTGATGGCATGTAAGCCACGTAATGGATGTCAGTTATCTTGATGGATCGTGCTACTTGAACAGCGCTAGCTTCAGACTCCGCTGTGGATTGGACTTGATCAAACTGCGCTGAAGAGAATCTGGCAGACTGCGCTTAGGTTGAGCTGGCAGATTGTGCTAGATTTTGGCAACTGGACCGCGCTAGGATTTGGACAGCTGTCCTAAAATGCGACGCGGCTCGAGAAACGAAGAGGCTCCTCGCCTTTGGGGCTGTCAGTTGTCAGAAGATCTGATTTTGTGTCAGGTAATGATGACGTTGCCACGTCAGCATAGCGCGCTTGGATATTGGCGCTGTTCAACCTCGCATAGTTGATTTATTGCGCAGTTTGCTTCCTATGCAGTTTATTGAAGGGTGCGCAAATTAATTTCCTCTGCCTATTTGATGAATGCAACTTGATTTTTAGGACTTACAAGACCCCCTTCAAAGTTTTCGAAATTTAAAAATATTCAAAGTTTCGAAATACTTTGAATTTCAAATTTAAAATCAAGTTGCGCAACTTGCGCTGTGATTGCGCATTTGGAGGAATTTGTTCCGTCTTTTGTGGCGCAATCGGAGGTGGCCGTTACACTTTTGGAAAACTATAAATAGTTTTATTTTTCTTCTTTCAACCTTTACTTTGTTTTTCAACTGTTCAAGAGATAAAAAGCTTCTCTCCTACTCCGACCATTCTTCTCCTTCCCGCCGACGACAGCGATGGCTCCCAAGCGTACAACCACTGAGAAGGGCAAGGCTCCCGCCAAACCCTCGACTCGTGTTGCGCCACGAGTATCTCGTCATGAGATGGGTCATCTAGCACTGCAAGATAAAATGACGAACACTGATCGAAACCCTTTTTAGGGTTCTTAATATTTTTAGACCTTCATTCCTCTCTTTTTAGAGATTGATGGTATTGCGCCACCCTGTCTAGGGTTTCGGTTGCATTCACAATAGTTTTCATTTTTATGAAAACTATACTCTTGTGCAATCGGATGGAAAGCGCTGACAAAATGTTCGGCACAATCCATCGTTTGCGCAAGTCAGTTGTGCCAGCACAAACTGATGTCTTGCACAAGCATGTTAGCACAAACTGTCATCTTGCGCACGTTGGCAGTGCTGGCGCAAACTGATAACTTGCGTATGTTGACTATTGCTGGCGCAATTTGATAACTTGCATAAGCTGACTGGCGCAATCTGATAACTTGCGCAAATTGCTGATCTTTTGTAGAGACTTTTTGATTTTTCATGTATTGATCCTTGTTTCTTTATTTGATACAGTTAACCTCAGGGAAGACCCCAACTATGAGGTCTTTGCAGGATCCATGGCTGAACCTGAATATAAGGAAGATCTATCTCATGTGACATTTCCTTAGTACGCCTTACCGTCATCTCGGCAAGCCGTCTTGACTGTACAGGATAATGAGACTTTGCTGTGTCTGATGAATGGGCAACCTCTTTATACTGCTGACACAGTTACTCATAAGAAGCCGCTGTTCTTGTTTGGTGAAGCCTTTGACAAGAATTCTCAGCCAAGACCTCGTATGGAACAGAGAATTTTCCAGAGGGGTGAGAAGACAATCCTCCTGCCGGAGATCTCTAGATGCCTTCCTCTGTCTCGATATGCTTTTGCAAGCTATCCTAGAAGAATGGAATGGGATATAACTCCACTTCAATAAGCCCGAACAGGAAATATCTATGTCAAGAAGGGGTCTGGCAACAAAGATATATTTTATAGTTCCTCTGAGCGCCATAGCTCCTTACTTAGAGGACTAATGCCTGGCTGTATCCCGCCAGAAGATTCTTCTTTGCTACTACCGGTGAGAACTTCGATATTCGCAAATAAGTTTGCGAAGGTAGAAGGACGATATCCGGACCAAGAGCTGCGGCTGACAGGTCTCGTGAACCCAGATAATAAGAGATGGATTTGTATAGCCAATTGGATATTGGTCCAATTTGAAGCGCGGCTCAAGGAAGTTGACCTGTACCAAGCAATGTGCTCCACTGTTTACGGCTTTCTCCCCAATCCTCATCTATTCCTCGCTTTGGCAGAGAGATACAACTATAGAACTGGGACTTTCATGATGCCCCGCGGAGAGATTGGGTTAGCTTTGCACGAGATGAAGTACATCTCCAGCCTGCCAATGGGGGATATCCCCTATGAAGAGTTTGTCCCGACAAACGATGAATTGGACAGACTATGCCAAGAGAATGCTGATATGGTGGCTGTGTTTGAAGAACTCCTTTGCCACTACAAGATCTGTTCTCTCTACTATAAGAGTGGCACATTCGGAACATACTATTCCACCAAATGGTTGCCGTACCTTTTCCTCAACCACATCATCGATAAGAAGACTAAGGAGCATGAAAACTGCCATCCTAACAACTTTTGACCACTTAGCGATAGCGAAGTGATGGGGCTGATGGAGACACATAAAGATATGGATATCAAGACCAAGGATGATCTCCAATGTCCTCCTTTCAAGGAAGGAGACATTATTGAGAGTTACATAAGGATGGGCTATAGGCCCATGTCGAAGGAGGCCCAGCTGGCGGGTTTTCTCACTTACTGGCTCCGACGATATGTCGTCCCTGGGGCCAGTGCAGTCGACCGCTTCCATCGTGGTGTGCTTTTTGCTGCTGTCCGTCTGGTTTTCGACGACCGGATGGATTTGCTGTCAGCAATGACATGCAAGGTGAACGCCGGCCTTCGCCTCTATGTCGATTCAATGATTAAAGGGAAAGGAGAGAAGAGAAGTTTTCCTGGGGTAGAGCTGCCGTATACATATCTATTCGGATGGCTGCTTCTACACCATCCTTCACTAATGAACCCTGATATGGGGGCAGTGGGCGGCAGCTTTTTAAGAAAATTTTCTGGATGCAAGTGGATCTATACCACTTTGAGAGATTATCGACGTGTACTGAATCTCGGTAGAGGATAGAGCTTCTACTGCGTTACCTCTCCTGTCGGTTATGAGTATATGTCTACAAACCTTGTGGACTCCGAAAGGATGCAGCCTTTAGGCCACACCGCTTTCGATTGGCTGAGGACAATCCGGCAGTCACACCTGGTATACCGGTTCGAGGATGAATGCTATCTCGAGCCTTATCTCCCTAGCCGTTTTGCGCACCAATTCAGTTATGACCAGTTCCACATAGGTAATGCTATCACATGCCTACAAGGAAAAGGGTTTTTAATTGATGGAGCCCGGGCTTAGGCATACTATAATGCTCGGGACACAAGAAAGACATTCTCGATGCCGTCCAGAAATGATCGAGGTCCTCGCATGCTGTATACGTACTCGATCTTCTATACATTAGCAAACACTTTTATTGAAAACTTCAATCTGGCAGACAGCTTCGCAACGACAACTCGATTTAAGAAAGGAGCACCTGTTCTGGTGCTTCCTGGTAATGATGAAGAGCAGGAGCCAGCCGATGCACCATTAGAAGCTTCGAAGGACGCCAATGTAGAAGCATGGAAAATATTGCTTTTAGTCCCACATCGGAAAGGAGAAGAAGAAAGGGCTCACTCCATTCTATAAATAGAGCCCCCTTACCTCCTTTGAAAAGGGCACCAACTTCTCTTCCCTCCTTCCAAACTTGGACTCTTCCTATTACGCACCTTCGGGTGCTAAGTAGAAGAAGTCTAGGGCAGCACGGGCTCATCGGGCTCAGTCGGCTGTCCCAACCTCTGACCATCAAGAGCGTCCCGCTAAGCGGTCCTCTGATGGAAAGTTGTACAGAGCCGCCTGTGTCCAGCCCCCGGCGGCAAACGGACAGAGTGGTTCTCAAGAGTCTTCCAACAAAGATCGAGGGCAAGTGTTTCTATTAGCCCCCACATCAGGGAGCAAACATGATACCTACGCACTCGTGTGTTCGGGATACCCGGGCCCACAAAGCGAGTGCACGGGCAGATCGAGACATTCCTCATGCGAGTCATGAGACGTCCTTCATGCGGCTCGGTCATGAGACATTCCTCATGCGGCTCGATCATGAGACGTCCTTCATGCGGCTCGGTCATGAGACATTCCTCATGCGGCTCGGTCATGAGACGTCCTTCATGCGGCTCGGTCATGAGACATTTTTCATGCGGCACAGAACCCAGGAAGCTTAATGCGGCTCAAAATCAGACGAGCTTCATGCGGCTCAAGAGTATCAGGCGGCTCAAAAGTTACCAACATGGACATGCGGCTCAAACAAATAGGCAGCTCGAGTGGACTCCATGCGGCCCGCAGAGGGAAGCCACGTGTCTTTTTAGAACGGCTGTACCCAGCGTCATTCAAACACAATTAATACTCTAACAACTGATAGCTCTGGCGGCTGTCAGTCCTGACATAAAGTCGTCATGATGACTGACACGAAAAAGCACTATCGTCCTAGGAAATGAGGAAAATCTTCACAAATGTGGCGCTGTCCACCAAACTTCGAGGCAAATCTATGCAGCCAGACTAAACAAAGTCCATGCGGCCAGAACAGAGAGACCCAGGCGGCTCGGTTATGAAGACTCTCATGCGGCTCGGCCATGAAGACCCCCATGCGGTTCGGTCATGAATATTTTTATGCGGCTCGGTCATGACAACCTTCATGCGGTTCGAAGTACAGAGACTCTTCATGCGGCTCGGTCATGAACTCTTTTATGCGGCTCGGTCATCAACCCTCATGCGGCCCAAACATTGACACTCCTCATGCGGCTCAACATTGACGATGGGACACGTGTCCTAAAGTTAATCAAATCTTGGGCCAAATCCTAATAATCTGAGACACGTGGCAGAAGAATGAATAAAATTTATTCATTAAGATTGGCAGATGTCAGCAAATCATCATGACGAAAATTTATTGCAATCAGCATTAATTGTTGATGGAATTTGGCATAATCCGTGTTAATGGCCCAGATCCTTCACGCTTAAAGCTAATGGTCCAGATTGATTAAGCATCAGGCCGCCGTCACTTTGAGAATGGATAATCATCCAAACCCTAATGATGCCCCCACTATTATAAATAGCAAGGTGCCATTCCCTTGTAAAAGGAGAGAACATCAGAGAGAAATACGCATATACAGAGAGACTCCCCAATAGTCAAAAAGAGAATACACAGAGAGAGAGAAGCCGGAAGAGCCACAGGAGGAGAGCAAGAAGAGCATTTCTTCACCAACGCCAACCATCTTTTCATAAGGAGCCAAGGCCGCATACCGATCGTCCAAGGAGTAAGGCAGGGCTGCCGTCGCCTTCTCGAGCCTCTACCGTCACCCTCCAGAATCTAAAATAAACAATTGTACTTAGACTGCTGTACCTAGGTTTTCGTCCCTAGGCTTTCTTTGTACAAGCGAGTTTGTATTGTGAGTCTAAGTTCAGTCCTCCCATAAAATTGTTCTGTACTTTTACAATCAATGGCAAACACGATGGCGACTCTGTTGGGGACTAACTTCTCCACGGCTGAGGAGTTGGTGACGCAATCGGATGCAGCCAAGCTTGGCTCTACGCAACAGAAGATCGTCGCCCGGTTCGACCAACAGGCGTTCGAAGAAATGCTCTCCGACAAGAGCGCTGGCCCGGTCCAGAAGCGAGTCCGCACAAAGAAGGCCCGCAAGGAGTGGAGACCCCGATCCTTTATTCCTACTGAAGCTCTTGCAGAAATACCCTCTGTTGCTCAAGACGGCGAGAAAGACTCTCCTGCGGCCCCACTTCAGACCATAGACAACTCTGCTATCCTCAAGTCCGGCAGAAGAAAACACTATGATGCTAGACTTGCAGGGGCAAAGAGGAACTCTATGAGATCCGAGCCGCATAAGGGTATTAGCCGCAGGGAGAAAGCTCATGCGGCTATATCCGTCAGCCGCATGGAGAAAACTCATGCGGCCAAATCTGTCAGCCGCATAGCTTATGCGGCTACAGTTGCCAACCACAGGATTGAAACTCATGCGGCTAAGAAAGTCAATCGCTTGCAGAAAACCCATGCGGCCACAATTGCCAACCGCATGCGGCCAGCCTGCACGGTCGTGACTCCTAGCCGTATAAAAACAATTCATCCAACGGCAGAAGACAACAGCCTGCAGACATCCTGCACGGTACCCAATTCTAGCCGCATAACGTCCGTTCCACGCTTCTTTCGATCAGTCTTTGACCGTCTCTCATGCGGTCCTGACTCTGATGGTTCTCTGGATGATAAGCCAGACTCTGTGATGTTCAACTTGGACTCCTCCTATTACGCACCCGCAAGTGCTAAAAGGAGGAAGTCTAGGGCAGCGCGGGCTCACCAAGCCCAGGCAGCTGTCCCAACCTCTAACTATCGGGGCGTCCCGTTGATTATCATACGGGCCTCTGATGGGAAGTTGTATTGAACCGCTCGAGTCCAGCCCCCAGCGACAAAAGGACAAAGTGGTTCCTCTGACCTGCGTGACGCGATCCTCCACAACCGCAAGGAAAGAGAAGGAGCCTCGGAGTGCAAAGAGTCCTCGCTTGGACATCACTGCACCCAAATTATCGTCAACTGCTGTTGCAACAGCACGGCAGCAATGGAAGACCGGCCGTCCGTCTTCCAAAGACTACGGCATCCGAGCTCAGAAGACGAGACACCTCCTGTTGTCTCCTACAATTCCACTCAGAAAATCCCCGCCGAGGGGAGAGGAAAGAAGACAAGCATCTCCAGCCCCAAGATATCAACCACTGCAGCTAAGAAACCGTCGTCTAAACGGCTGTCCTCCACCGAAATATTCCAACACACCCGTTCAAAGACAAAATCTGCTGCAATGGAAAATTCATCATCCACATCACTGGGGGTCGTAGGAACTGGGGGTAGCACTCCTCCGAACATCCACAACAATCCGATGTTTCAAGGAGCCGAGCCCGGGGAAACAACTCTCCCATCAGGTACAACAGACGCTGATGTCCCCGAGGATATCCATGGCTCTCAAGACGAAGCAAGCTCCGAGGCTGGGGATACCGTTCCCTCCGAGTCCGAGCCCGAAGAGAACATTCCCACCTACCCCGATGACTTCTCGGTGCATGGGTACGACTCGGAGGGCACATCCTCCACCGTTCCTTCCATCACTCCTCATGTAAGGACGGTATTCATAACGGACAGCAACCAAGGTGGTTCCAGCGATCGCCAACGCATCGACACTTTGGAGGCCATACTGCAGGCCTTGGTCAAGTCTGTAGATGAAATCAAAGCCGCTCTTCCAACTCTGCAAGGAGGAATACCTGGCCAAACAAGCACGGGTCCCGCGGTCAATGCGGACTCGAACTCAGCGGCACCAAACCCGGGCAATAATCCTCCCGAAATAATAGCCCCTACCGCGACAGATGAGGCCCGAGAAGTAAGAAGAGAGGTCCAGGAGCTCCGAGCCATGTTCCATGCCCGAGAAAACGCTCAAGACCTCAGAATGCGACAACCATACCCTGCCGAATGGAGGGATGTTCCATTCCCACCAAAATATAAGCCGTTCAATATCAACCCGTATGATGGCAAGACCTCAGCGAGTCGGTACATCACTTACTTCGAGGTCACCACCGACGATCTGCCCCATGATGATGCTATCCTCACGCGATTATTCATTGGGGCATTGGAAGGAGTCGCTTTCGATTGGTATCGCAATCTGCCAGACAACTGCATCCACTCCTTCGCCGGCTTCTAGCGCCTGTTCTTGGAGAGATTCTACGAAGTAGGACAGGACGTCACCATGTCCACCCTAATGGACGTCGTCCAAGGGGAGACGGAGTTGACAAGGAACTATATTGAGCGGTTCCGTCAAACCGCCATGAAGCTGCCCTCCGGAAATCCAGATTCCTCTTTAATTGAAATTTGCCAAAAGAGACTGCTCCCAACAATCAGTCTCTGGATGGGCGAAAGTTAATTCAAAGATTGGAAGACATTCATCATCAGCGCCACGAGCGTCGAAGAACGACAGAAGAAGGCTCGCCAACTGGGATTGCACATCTCGGAAGGAGAAAACAAGGGCAAGCGTCCCAATAATGATAATGGGGGTAGCCCCTCCAACAATCGGGACAGCAAGGGAAAGCAGGCTATGGTGGCCGATACTGCACAAAAACCTGAGCCGAAGGCAACAGACAAACAATGGCCGCAAATCGATTACTCCTTCGAAGACAGTCACGTCAAGCCCATCTTGGACATGCTCAAACAAGGGGACAGGATTCAGCTTCCTCCACCAAGCCGGGAACCGCAGCCGGCAGAGATAGAGAATCCAAAGTACTGCCATTATCATCGCTATGTTCATCATGCTACACATGATTGCTACCAGCTGAAACGGTACATCCAGAACCTCATCGATTCGAACGCTCTGGCCATCGATTTCGAAGAGGTAACCGTGGCGGCCAATATGGTGTCCGTACAATTTGACAGCTTTTCTCCGACGGAGACTCAAGACGGGGTGATCCCCGTCCCTCTGGCGATAATGGAAATTACCAATCTTCTACCTTCCCGAGATCAGGCTGCCGGTCTAGTACCCCTCACCACATCACGAAGGGAGGTCATGTGGATCCATCCAGACTTGGTGTCAAAAGTGACTCGGCCCACACCATCTACCACCGACAAAAAGAAAAGTGGAAAAGTAAGGACCTGCCACACAATCTCGACAGACAACGAGGAAGCTACAGCCGTCGTCACGCGGTCCGGAGCGCAATCCCAACCTGTGGTTGACAATCCAGCTGAAAATCATCAACCCACTACAACTGATGCTCCGGGACCGGCTCAGTCTTCGACGACCGACAAGCCTAGGCCGAAGGAGACTCGTTTTGACAAATCTCTCCGAAAAGAGGCAGCCCAAGGGTTAGAGAGGCCCTACAACTTTGACATCTTAGCACAATTGGCTAACACACCGGCCAAGTTGTCACTGTACGAACTCCTAAGGCTCTCTAAGGACGTTCATATTGCATTAAGCGAAGCACTCCAAAATGTCGATGTCTATCTAGCTCAATCCAACCTCATCGGGGAGGACTCACCCATGGATCTCCAAGACAGTGCCTGCACGGGAGCAATGCCCAACATCGTCTTCACTCCGCCGGAAATGCTCATCAAAACCAACCTACACGATCGCCCACTATACTATACTGGATACATCGGCGACGTAAGGGTGGATCGGATGCACATTGATCCTGGCCCTTCCATAAGCAATATCTCGAAGGGTCTGCTACATCATCTCCGTATCACAATGCATCGTCTGACGCCAACAAGCACCGCCATCAGCGATTTCAATTCGGGCAGGAGCTACCCAATTGGAAAGATTCGTCTGAAGTATCAGATTGGCGATCTCCAATCCGAAGTCACCTGCTACGTCATAGATGCAGACACTTCTTACAACATCCTCTTGGGGTGCCCATGGATACACAACTACATGATCGTACCTTCCACGCTACACTAGTGCTTCAAATATGTCGACAAACACGACTTCGTGAAGACAGAATTTGCTGATATCGATCCCTTCAAAGGGGTCGAATCCTGCTACTCAGACTCCTGTCTGTACGAACAGTCGAAGAAACATCTTGGTAAAGGAGATGTGCAAGCTCGTACCGAGATAGCCACAGGATCAGAAGAACCTCTGACGATCCATCTCCAAGCTCGTAAACCTGGCAAGTCTGCACCCCTTACCGCCACTCTTCGTAAGGACGCAATCAGCCTCTCAGCACAAGAAGAGCAGATGATAATCCGGCTGCCAAGGTCTGGCCAAGTGCCAAGACCCACAACGGAGCTACTGTCAATCAGGCTGCCAAGAGTCGAACAGCCACAAGCAAAAAAGTTCAATCCCTCTGACAAGCCAATGACGATACATCTTTTCAAGAAGAATCGTCACCCCGATGCAAAGTCTGGGACTTTTAGCGAACCAACAACTCCCTGCCCAGCATCGAGTACCAAACTGGGGGTGGCTAGTGCGCTAACAAACCCACGTTCTGCTCCACCTATGGAGCCCCTGATAATCAAGTTGCCCAAGTCATCCTCTCAGTCTGTATTTACACAGGGGGTGGCTGAAGAAGAGTCAGAGCTGGCCAAGTATGTGGCTGCTCACACTGAGACTTGCTCATGTTGCCCATCAACGACAAGTTTCTGAAGAAGTATTACGTCCGAAACGACATCCTCAAAAAAAAATCCCCGATGATTGAGTTATGTACCCTCTGGTACCGCTGAACTCACATTCCGCCTCTAAATTTCCCAGATTGGTGAGTTATGTACCCCCCGGTGCCGCTGAACTCATATTCCGCCTCCAAATTTCCCAGATCATTGAGTTATGTACCCGCTGGTGCCGCTGGACTCACACTTTCTCAATATTCTAAATTACCGAGTTATGTACCCACTGGTGCCTCTGAACTCACATTCCGGTCACTCTTTCAGATAGTAAGTCACGTATGAATATACCTCTAAACTTTCTTCCTGGAAGGGATCCTTCCTCATGATCCACTACCCGCACTCCCAGTGCACAAAAAGGGTAATCGATCCACAAATTTTCGAAACGGCTATGTCCTCATTACCTCTGAGTAGTTTTCACTTCCACCAAAAACAAACCGCCCCTTCGCATAGAACTTCCACGTTCTCCTACCTCTGAGTCGTTCTATGTACCCCCTCTTCATTGAGTCCACTCCTGCCATGTCCTCATTACCTCTGAGTGGGAAGGTTCCGTCGAAGAAACCTTCAAGCTTACCATGTCCCCATTACCTCTGAGTAAGTATGTCGGTTCCCTTTCAACCTATTATCTGTACCCACAACCGGTGTACGACAAGGATAATAGGTCCATAAATGTCCTCTGTTGACCACATATGTCCTCTGTTGACCACAAACGTCCTCTGTTGACCACAAACGTCCTCTGTTGACCACAAATGTCCTCTGTTGACCACAAATGTTCTCTATTGACCACAAACATCCTCTGTTGACCACAAATGTCCTCTGTTGACCACGAATATCTTCCGTGAGGTCTTCCCTGCCATGTCCTCATTACCTCTGAGCAGGAAGATTCTACGATAAAACCCTCATACTTGCCATGTCCTCATAACCTCTGAGCAAATATGTTGGTTTCCTTTCATCCTATTATCCGTATCCTGAACCAGGGTATGCCAAGGATAATAGGTCCACAAATATCCCTTGCTAAGCTTCTTAGCATAAATCCACCATCTCACCATGTCCCGGGAGCCCAGCTGCTCTATGGCATTCTTTTTTCCAATACCGAGAGCACCCATGACCACTTTGCCATGGCTTCTCCGGATATCCTGACCAAACTTGTTATCCGTACCTAAAACCAAGGTACACCTAGGGTAACAGGTCCACAAATAATCCTCCAGCAAGTCCAGTTCCACAAACACCACAAGTACAAGAAAGAGAAGATGAGTTGAAACATGCTCATTTATTCAAGATTCAAAGTACTACATCATCTGGGATCACATCCTTTGACAAAAAGAAAAGAAAAACAGTGAAAGAAAACAGAAAACTGATCACTGCTCCATGGCATTCTTTCGTCCGATACCAAGAACCTCCATATCCATCTTACCGCGGAGTTGTTCTAGGTATCCCTATCAAACTTATTATCCGTACCTAAAACCAAGGTATGCCAAGGATAATAGGCCCACAAATGTCCTCTGCTGACCACAAATGCCGTACTAGGTCCCTTAGTACATCGACATCTTTCCTCATCATCACATGCTTTCGGAGCCCAGCTGTTCCATAGCATTTTTTCACCCAATGCATAGAACTTCCACGTTGATAGCACCTCTGAGTTGTTCTATGTATCCTCATTCGAGTTCACTCCTACCATGTCCATATCACCTCTGAGTAGGAAAGCTCTACCATCAACCTTATATTTACGACGTCCATACCACCTCTGAGTAAATATGATGGTTCCCTCTCTCAACTTATTATCCGTACCTAAAACCAAGGTACGCCAAGGATGATAAGTCCACATAAAATCCCCAGCGGAAGTACCCAAACCTATTACGTCCATGCTACCTCTGATTGGATTGCCACACCTAAACAAATCTACTTTCCATGCTTCTTATTCAAAGTATTCCAAATTTGTAATTTGGAAACTTTGAAGGTGGTCCTGTAGAAGCATAGAAAATATTGCTTTTAGTCCCACATCGGAAAGGAGAAGAAGAAAGGGCTCACTCTATTCTATAAATAGAGCCCCCTTACCTCCTTTGAAAAGGGCACCAACTTCTCTTCCCTCCTTCCAAACTTGGACTCTTCCTATTACGCACCTTCGGGTGCTAAGTAGAAGAAGTCTAGGACAGCGCGGGCTCATCGGGCTCAGTCGGCTGTCCCAACCTCTGACCATCAAGAGCGTCCCGCTAAGCGGGCCTCTGATGGAAAGTTGTACAGAGCCGCCTGTGTCCAGCCCCCGACGGCAAACGGACAGAGTGGTTCTCAAGAGTCTCCCAACAAAGATCGAGGGCAAGTGTTTCTATTAGCCCCCACATCAGGGAGCAAACATGATACCTACGCACTCGTGTGTTCGGGATACCCGGGCCCACAAAGCGAGTGCACGGGCAGATCGAGACATTCCTCATGCGAGTCATGAGATGTCCTTCATGCGGCTCGGTCATGAGACATTCCTCATGCGGCTCGGTCATGAGACGTCCTTCATGCGGCTCGGTCATGAGACATTCCTCATGCGGCTCGGTCATGAGACGTCCTTCATGCGGCTCGGTCATGAGACATTTTTCATGCGGCACAGAACCCAGGAAGCTTCATGCGGCTCAAGAGTATCAGGCGGCTCAAAAATTACCAACATGGACATGCGGCTCAAACAAATAGGCAGCTCGAGTGGACTCCATGCGGCCCGCAGAGGGAAGCCACGTATCTTTTTAGAATGGCTGTACCCAGCGTCATTCAAACACAATTAATGCTTTGACAACTGATAGGTCAGGCGGCTGTCAGTCCTGACATAAAGTCGTTATAATGACTGACACGAAAAAGTACTATCGTCCTAGGAAATGAGGAAAATCTTCACAAATGTGGCGCTGTCCACCAAACTTCGAGGCAAATCTATGCGGCCAGACTAAACAAAGTCCATGCGGCCAGAACAGAGAGACCCAGGCGGCTCGGTCATGAAGACTCTCATGCGGCTCAGCCATGAAGACCCCCATGCGGTTCGGTCATGAATATATTCATGCGGCTCGGTCATGACAACCTTCATGCGGTTCGAAGTACAGAGACTCTTCATGCGGCTCGATCATGAACTCTTTCATACGGCTCGATCATCAACCCTCATGGGGCCCAAACATCGACACTCCTCATGCGGCTCAATATTGACGACGGAACACGTGTCCTAAAGTCAATCAAATCTTGGGCCAAATCCTAATAATCTGAGACACGTGGCAGAAGAATGAATCAAATTTATTCATTAAGATTCGCAGATGTCAGCAAATCATCATGACGAAGATTTATTACAAGCAGCATTAATTGTTGATGGGATTTGGCATAATCCGTGTTAATGGCCCAGATCCTTCACGCTTAAAGCTAATGGTCCAGATTGATTAAGCATCAGGCCGTCGTCACTTTGAGAATAGGTAATCATCCAAACCCTAATGATGCCCCCACTATTATAAATAGCAAGGTGCCATTCCCTTGTAAAATGAGAGAACATCAGAGAGAAATACGCATATACAGAGAGACTCCCCAATAGTCAAAAAGAGAATACACAGAGAGAGAGAAGCCGAAAGAGCCACAGGAGGAGAGCAAGAAGAGCATTTTTTCACCAACGCCAACCATCTTTTCATAAGGAGCCAAGGCCGCATACCGATCGTCCAAAGAGTAAGACAGGGCTGCCGTCGCCTTCCCGAGCCTCTACCGTCACCCCCCAGAATCTAAAATAAACAATTGTACTTAGACTGCTGTACCTAGGTTTTCGTCCCTAGGCTTTCTTTGTACAAGCGAGTTTGTATTGTGAGTCTAAGTTCAGTCCTCCCATAAAACTGTTCTGTACTTTTACAATCAATGGCAAACAGCCAACTTTCCTGAAGAAGTCAACGAGCTGCTGCACGTCTCTCTAAAAGTTGTAAGATCTCCGGCCAAGGAGAAAAAGAGGAGGGCAGAAGAACCTTCTTCTCCAGTCTCTAAGAAGAAGATTGTTTTAGAATTATTGGAAAGGGTCACCACCCTGTCGCAATCTCGGCAACAGGCTGAGTCAATTCAGAGATAAGAGGCGACGACCCCGACCTCCATTCAAAGACAAGAACATGCTATAGACGTAGAGAGCCCGGAGAGCCTCTGCACAGAAATAAAATAGCCTTCAAAAAGAAAGTAGTCACTCCACCAAGACCTATCCTGGCATCAGTCCTGACAAGTGCGGTCGCCGGAGTTATGATGTCGTCTCCTACACCTACCCCTGAGCCTAGACAGGAAGCTTCCAGTACAGAGAAGAGGGACGAGGTTGTAGAGACAAGAGAGGAGATCGCGGAGACAGAGGATGAAGCTGCAAAAATAAGAGAGACAACTGCAACTCTGATTCCAATTAACGAATCAGAAACGTTTCTCGAAGTATTGCGATCTCCTACACTTGCACCAAAAACTGCCCATCTTCCAGCTTCTCCAAGATCACTTCGTGCTGAAGAAGACAAATTAATGATTGAGGCTCTAAAAGACTGTGATTTTGGCTTCCATGATGATATAGATCCGGTCGCTGCAAGTGATAGCGAGGAAGCCCGAGAAGAAGGTGCGAATGATGAAGAAACATCAACAGAGACTGTTGATGACACCCCAAATCTGGAAGAGGATGCTGATGCTCATGCATCCCAAGAAAAGAATACAGCTAATGATGTAGCACCGAAGGATGCTACTGTCACTGATCTAAGAGGTATTAAATAATATTGACAATCTTTTTTTATAGATCAAATGACTAACATCTTAACTTTCATTTATGCAGAAATTCAATCTTCTTCAATTTCTCCAATATGCACTAATATAGTGCAAACAACAGCGATAGCTAGTAGTAGCCGACATTTTTTAGGCGGCTCCGAAGCAGGAAGTAGTCAGGCAGTAATGTCTGAAGCTACTTCTGCGAGATTGCAACCTATGTCAGCAGATGACAAACTTGTCACTAGACCCAATAATGGTAAGATTGTCCATATTTTCGATCCTTTTTGATAGTCGCTAACGACAACAAACTGATGGTGTTTATTTGATTTCGCAGAGGAATATCTGGGAGGGACAACTAGCTCCACCATGGCTCCCTTGTCCAGAGAGACTTCAACTTATATTCAAGAAGTCGAACGTCCACCTGTATAGGCATCTGCTGCTTCAACTTCCACAGGAGTAGCTGCTACACCCGGTGCAGCGACTACCAACAGATTTATAGTTGGTTCCTTCACCAATCTCTTCTTCGCTTCATTAGGACCCTTAGTAGAAAGGGTAATGGAGAGAGAGAACGTTGGTTTCATCACCGTCAGAAATCCAACTACTTATCTGATCAGCGCCATCCGAAGTCAGGGTGATGAAGCTCAAGCTACCTATCTTGAACATATACTGGATGAGCTTGAAGAATCTATTAAGATTTACAAAGATCTTAATCGGAGGAAGGTAGAACCCCTAGTGAATGCTGAGTTTGAAAGGATGACTCAAGTAGCTGCGGTCACAAAAGCTGCTTTCCAGACTTTTTTGGAAACTTATGCTACAAAGGCTTCAGAGTAGGATTCCCAGATGGAGATAATAGCGTCTGCTGCTAGTGAGAAAGAAAAGAAAGTTGCTGAACTGAAGGCGGAGTCTGCTCGACTTCAAGAAGAGTTGAGGATCGTTCGGCTTGCTCTTGAGGAAGAGACTACACAGCATGAAGCTGCCGTTCAGCAACTTGACATTCTAACTCGTGAGAAGAATAAGTTTGTCAAGATGCATCAAGATGAAATCACTCGCCTACTAGTGAGCTTGCCAACCTTTGACGATGAATCTGGAATGGCGGAAGCTAGAAGGCGGGTGTTGGATTCGGGTGAAGGACGACTTCAAACCTTAAAGCAGCAGATAGCTAACTTGATGACACCTCCAGCTAAATAGGAAACTTTTTTGTATTTTCTCTTTAATGATATGTCTTTTTGTAATGCCTTTAATTTTGATCAATAAAAATACATTATTTTTGTGGCTCTATTATTTATTGCATATTCCATTACGGATATAAATAATAGCGATAAAAAATATATTTAGAGGTTCAAGACATGATATATTTCTTGATTCAAAAAATAATTATATTCATTATATGTTCTCAGAGGTAATGTGGACATGGCAGAATATAATTTGTTGAATATCATTATTTCGGTAGACAACTTAATCAGAAATAAATACATAACAAGTTGCTGATATGGATGAACGGATGAATCATCAAAAATGTATGAACGAAATGAATCGTCGGAATGAACGGATGAACCGTCTAATGAATTGAATGAACGGGTGAACCGTCAGATGGATGGAATGAACGGGTGAACCGTCGAATGAATAGGATAAACAGGTGAACCGTCGGATGAATGTAATGAACGGGCGAACCATAGAATGAGTGTAATGAACGGGTGAACCGTCAGATGAATGTAATGAACAGGCGAACCGTCGAATGAGTGTAATAAACGGGTGAACCGTCGGATAAATGTAATAAACGGGTGAACCGTCGGATGAATGTAATGAACGGGCAAACCGTCGGATGAATGTAATGAACGTTGCGAAGAATGTGTTGCTTCGTTGTTTCAAGAATCTCTGCCTATAAATAGAACAAAAATTTAGATGGAATGATCACTTTCACTTTTCAACACAAAGATGTCGTCTGGAGATGCATCCAAGAAGGCTGAGATTATCCCGAAGGTTGAAGAATTCACGGAGGAACGTCCAGCCGAACCCAACCAGCTAAAGCAGGCAAAAGCGAGCGAAGGTTCGTCTGCACCCAAGCCGCCAAGGGACATCTTGGACTTCCTGGTTGAACCAGGAAAGACCGAAGAAGAAAAAGCCATGAGGATGGCCGCTTGCGTATTTCTGGTAAAATCGGGCAAGGATGTTCTCGACTCTTTTGCTGACTTCATTTTTGAAAAGGACGACAGTGGTCCTCGTCCTGTCTATAAAAAGGACGATAGTGACTCTCGTCCTTGATACTATGTAACATCGTTCATGATGAAATAAAATCAAACTTTATTTATGAAACGTCTGATCATATTTAAAAGAAATCTTTTTTTTATATTCATACATAGTACTTTTTGAGGAACTTGCCATTGATGGACATCATTACAACTCGACCGTCCAGCTCTGTGAGTTGATAGGCTCCATTTAAGAAGACTTTGATTATGATATATGGACCTTCCCACTTTGTGTCGAATTTGCCCTTGCTCATATGAGTCATAGTCATGGGACGTATGACGGTTAGAACCAGTTCTCCTTTCTGAAAAGCCCTGACCATAACTTTGCGATTGAACGCTTTTGAGATTCGAGCTTGATATAACTCAATATGCTGTTGAACCAATAACCTTTTCTCGTCGAGCGCTTCTAATTTTTGAAGTCGAAAGAGATCGTTGTTCTCTGTAGTGAGCTCTTTGGCAATGGCAATCCGCAGGGATGGGATCTGAAGTTCCAAAGGAAGAACTCCTTCACAACCGTACACCAGAGAGAAGGGTGTACAGCCTGTGGGGTTGCAGACCGTAGTACGGTAGGCCCATAGACATTCTCCAAGCTTTTCACTCCAGTTCCGTTTATTAGTAGACACAAACTTCTTAAGGAGCTTGATGATAGTCTTGTTGAAGACTTCAGCCAAGCCATTAGCAGCAGGATTGTAAGCTGTCGAAGCGACATTGTTAATCCGATGGTCGTCACAGAATCTTGTGAACTTCTGACTAATGAACTGAGATCCGTTGTCATGAATGATTCGTCGAGGCATACCAAACCTGTAAATGATATGGTGTTTGACGAAGTTGATGACGCTGCTGGTTTTAACTTCAGCCAAAGGTATAGCTTTGGTCTACTTGGAGAAATATTCCTTTATTGCTAGAATAAACTGATGTCCCTTAGAAGAAGGAGGATTGATGGGACCTATAATATCCTTGCCCCAAGCTTGAAAAGGCCAGGAGGCAGCAGTCGGATGAAGGAATTCCGACGGTTGATGGATGAAATCTGCATGGATTTAACAGGCTCGACATTTCCTTGCATATTCGATGGCATCAGACACCATAGAGGGCCAATAGTATCCCATTCGTCGGATACGATCTTGTAGTTTAGGGCCGGGTTGATGGGCTCCGTAAACACCATCATGTGCTTCACACAATACTTGCTTTACTTTATCACCAGCAAGACAGCGTAAGAGTAGGCCGTCATAAGTCCGTCGATAGAGAGTCTTGGTGGTCTGATTATAGTAGAATCGAAGAGATCGTCGGCGAATACTCGTAGCCTCCTTAGGGTCTTCCGGAAGTATGTCATGAACTACGAAATCGATGAAGGGAGCTCTCCAATCTTCATTGATAACATTGACTTCAACAAAGTTACTAAACTCAATGTTGCGATTATTTTTGATACAAAATAATTCCCGATTAGAGACAACCACTACCTGCTGTCTTTTGATAGGTATGGCTAAGACTGCTGCAAGATTGGCTAAAGCATCTGCTTCGGTATTGCAAGCTCGACGAACATATTCGATGAAGAAGGCTTTGAATGATGTAGCCATGCTAATTGCCGCTTCATGATAAGGCACTAGATCTTGATGACAAACTTCATAGGTTCCTCTAACTTGGTTAACAACCAGCTTGGAGTCGCCATAGACTTCAAGATATTCGACGTCTAGTTGTTTAGCTAATTGAAGGCCAATGGGTAGAGCATTGTACTCTGCTACGTTGTTGGAGCAGGGTTCATCTAGAAAATAGGCTCTTTGGATAGTTGACCCATCTGGAGAAACCAGAACAATCCCAACTCCTGCGACAATGGAACCATTTGGTCCGATCCTGGATGCACCGTCAAAGAATAGACGTCAAGTAGAAAATCCTTCGGAGATCATATTTGACTCCAATGTTTTATCTGGAATTTTGTCATAAAGCTTAGATGCCTCCGGAACAGGATGAGATGCTAAAAAGTCAGCCAGTACTTGACCCTTGACATACTTTTATGGCACATATACCATGTCATATTGGGCTAGCAGAATGGCCCATGTAGCCAGTCGGGAATTAAGTGTGCTATGCTTCTTCATCAGTACCCGAAGAGGATTAACTCGGGAAATGATGTGAATGGTTTGGCCAATGATATAATGCCGAGTCTTTTGAACAGCGAACATAAGAGCTAGGCATTCTTTTTCAACCGGACTATTACGGTATTCAGCACCAATCATAGTACGACTAAGATAGTAGATGGCTTGTTCATGACCTTCTTTGTTCTTCTGGGCAAGTAAAGCACCCAATGAATGATCCATAGCACAGACATACATTAAGAATGGTATGCCTGAGATTGGTAGCACCAAGACTGGTGGGTTCATGAGGTACCGCTTTTTATCATAGAATGCTTGTTGACATTCTTCAGTCCAGATGAAAGATACACCCTTTCTTATTAATTGAGTAAACGGTCTGCAGCGTCCAGACAGATTTGAAATGAACCTCCGGATGTACGCAAGTCGACCTTGGAATCCTCGTAGCTCTTTTAGGTTGCGTGGAGGACGCATCTCTTGAATGGCTTTGATCTTCTCGGGATCCACGTGTATACCTTTAGAGGTAATGATGAAGCCGAGAAATTTACCACTAGAGTCACCCAAGAATGACTTGGTGGGATTCATTTTTAACTGATGTTGGCGCATGAGATTGAAGATAGTTCTTATATCTTGGATGTGATCTTCCTTTAGACGACTCTTGACGGCTATATCATCAATATAGCATTCGACAGTCTTATGAAGATGATCTCGAAAGATGGTACTCATAGCTCGTTGGTAAGTTGCACCCACATTTTTGAGACCAAATGGCATCACAGCATAGCAATAGACTCCGCGAAGGGTATGGAAAGAGGTATGTTTTTCATCTTCAGGATTCATCCGAATCTGATTGTATCCAGAGAATCCATCCATGAAGGATATCCTTTCAAACCCACAAGTATTGTCGATCATGACATCTGTAATAGGGAGAGGAAATTCATCATTTGGACAAGCTTCGTTAAGATCCCGAAAGTCGATGAAACTCAAACTTTGTCGGTTTTTTTCAAAACTGGGACAACATTGGCTACCCAATCTGGATGTTGTTCTTCTCGAATAAAGCCACAAGCTATGAGCTTTTTGACTTCATCATCAATAGCGTCTATCATTTCTGGCTTAAATCGCCTTTGATGTTGTTTGACTGGCTTTGCATTAGGTAAAATATTTAGTTTATGAGTAGCCACTTTGGGATCTAGACCTGGCATGTCTTCATAATTCCAAGAAAAGACATCAATGTATTCTCGAATAAGAAGAATTAATTCTTGCTTATCTGCCTCTGGAAGGTTCTTGCTAATGAATATCGGACGAGGTGACCCACTTTCTCCTACATCAATTTGAACCAATTGATCTTCGATAGGAGGTTCTCGTTGTTCAAATCGGAGTTCCCATTGGGCATCCATTCGTTGAGTCCAAGGATCTATTTCGGGATATTTTTCTATATCTTCATCATAACCTTTCGAAAGTTCAGCGGAGACCATGTTAGACGATACGATCAGCCGATGAACCTGACCAATGCTGGTGTCAGAATCCCATGATCTGGAATCAGAAGAATTAGAGCGTTCATCACTATCGGATTCGGAGACTTCCGGAGATAATACCGGAGGTGAAGCATATCCGAGACCTCTTTTTGTCCTACTGTAGTACATCTCTGATTTTCCTTTCGGAACAACCGTACAGATAGGAGTTCGTCTACCCTTACCATAGTTGAGTCCATTCTTGAAGTCGTAACCCATCTTTCGGATGATGTCTTTTGATTGTTGACTATAACGACGAAGTTGGAGACGTCCCATATCGTTATTTTTGCTATCGTCCGTATAGCTGAATTTTTGTTCTGGTCCTTTACTAAAAAGTATTGGACTTTCGCCTCTTTTTCGAGACGGGACAACAAAGTATGAATCATCTGGGTGTTCGAGTAAGACCTCTGTTTGAAGAGACTGTACAACTCCCATTGTAAATGACTGAAAGCTATCTAACATATCCAAATAGCACTCAGCATGATAAATGACATTAGTATACTGGAAAAGAGATGCTTTTTCATTGATTTGTATATCTGTATTTACAACAGGACCTTTAGCCTTCGCAGACTTGGTCAGATTGATTACAAGAGGGGGAGAAAAAGAACGTGGAGAAGGCTTGCTACGATGAAGGTCAATAACAAGTGGCTCAGAGGAGGGAGCTCCCTTTTATCTTTGTTACGAGATAAATCAATAGCAAGTGGCTCAGAAGAGGTGAGCTGCCTTTTATCCTTGTTACGACGTAAGTCAATAATAAGTGGCTCAGAAGAGGTAAGCTCCCTTTGATCTTGACCACCATCAGTTGGTTGCTTCTGGATTGGCAAGTGAATAGCCAGTAGTTTGGAGGAATGAGGATGAGAAACACGTCCTTTAACAGGTATGACGAGGGTGTCATTGGGCACTGCTTCTTGTTCTTCTTCAGTGTCAAGAGCCAATACTACCTTCATGAACTCATCTTTATACATGCGAGCATCATTACAATATGCTTCGACACCTTTAAAAGGGTAAAGATCCGCAACCTCTTTTTGAACCTCTCCATTGTCATTAACGTATTTGAAACATTGATGGAGAGTCGAAGGAACAATGTTGTCTTCGTGAAGGAATGGTCTTCCCAAAAGAGCATTGTAAGAGCAACCATGGTTGTCTATAATGTAGAAGGTCACCTTTATGCGGAGATTGCCTATTTGGAGTTTTAGGCGAATCTTGTCCAGAGGTTACTTCTTCCCTGGTTAAACCCCAAGATGGTGGTGATTGTACCAGAAAGATTATGTACTGGGATCTTCAGTACATCTAGTATTGTCTTTGGCATGATGTTGAGTACTGACCCTGGATCTATCAGAATACGATCGACTTTCATCGAGTCGACATATCCTATATAGTATAGAGGACGGTCATGCCTATTGTCTTTCATCAGCATATCATCCTGTGTGAAGGTAATGTTTAGAATTAACTCCAACACACTGTGACAATGGAGGCAAGAGACAGGCTCTGCTTTTGGCTTCTTTAGAAGTATTAGACAGGTTTCTGCCTTCATTAGAGATTTATTCAAAGTTTCTCGAGTTTCTTTGGAGAGGCACAAGAGCTCGAAGATTGACAGCCTGGCCGGTGTATTGGCTAGTTGAGCCAAGATATCAAAGTTATATGGCTTCTCAAGTCCAGAAGGAGATGACTTCTTCAAAGGCTTATCGAAACGGACTTGTTGTTTGCCATTGTCGGCTACCGTCGGCTTGGGAGGAGTAGGTTCTACAACCGGTGAGGATGCAGAAGGGATATCCCCAGTGGAAACAGGTTACACTGGAGCGGACTCAGAAGAAGAAGCAGGGTTTTCTTGATTTTTAGGAACTTCCCGTTGGTAAGCTTTCCCTGACCTAGTGCCCAGCAAGATTTCCTCTTCAACTATGGGGTCAAAAGACACCATATTGTAGATCTTTGTTCTACCCTTGGAGCGATCTTTTTGCTTAGACGAGGAAACAGCCTCGAAATCTGCCACAAGGTCGGAATGGATCCACATAATCTCACCGTTATCAAGAGATAAGGGGACGAGACCTTCACTTCGTGGAGGAGGGAGATTCTCGATCTCGAGAGTGGCCTTGGGTATAGGGATGACACCATGCTGTACCATCTGTGGAGGGAAGTTACCGAACTGTACTGAGACCATGTTCGCGGTAACAGTCTTCTCATCTTGTTGAAGAGTGA
The DNA here is from genome assembly GCA_029216955.1 of Iris pallida. Taxonomy (NCBI): domain Eukaryota; kingdom Viridiplantae; phylum Streptophyta; class Magnoliopsida; order Asparagales; family Iridaceae; genus Iris; species Iris pallida. The sequence continues at coordinate 12,317,140 of JANAVB010018198.1, read as the reverse complement.
CGACACCAGCGTTGACTAGCTCTTGAATTTTTCCTTTGAGCACGTAACATGCTCGAATGGGATGCCCAATGAACCTGTGATAAACACAATATTTGGGATGATCAGTCTTACCGACCTCGTCAGGCTTCTTCGGGTCTGGGAGTTGGAGCTTATTGCTTTTGATTAAGCAATCGAAGATGCTCACAGTGTCATTCTCGTCAAAGGAGTACTCTACTTTCGGACGAGGTTTCCTTGGTGGAGGGGCAGAAGGAGTAGGAGTAGATGTAGGTGGGGCCACGTTGACAGCCAGAGATTCTTTGCTCTTCAAATTGATGTTCAAAGTCTCTTTTCCCTTGCGGTTGTTCTGGCGATTACCGCTACTAGATGTAGGGTGTTCATCGCGGTCGGGGTTAGACATGTGTACCCCCAACTGCTTGAACTTGTCAGTACTAACTTTATCTACTTTAGCATTGACAATGAATGATGGCCAGTCTTGAAATTGAGTTGATTCCGTCCACATGCTGATAATAGACAAAAGATTTCCCTTGCAAGTATCTATAGTGACAGCGGCCGGAGTTCCAGGAGTCATCTTTAATGCTTCTCGACAGTATCTTTCAATAAAACTCTCAGCGGTTTCATTATTTCTTTGTTTAATCTTGTTGAGGGCCGACATGGTCATGTCGTTGATTCCCTCATAGAATCGTTCCAAGAAAAATTTTCAAGACTCGAAAAAGAAGTGATACAGCCATCAGGCAAGCTTCTGTACCAATAGTATGCTACACCGGCTAAAAAACCAACGAATACCCTGGTAAGAAGAGCATCATTTGGCTGAAGTTGAACGGTCATTACCTCAAAGTGGTTAATGAACTAACTCGGAGAAATACTGCCATCAAACAGCAAAATTATGGAAATCTTATACTTTGGAAGAAATGGGACTTCCTTCCATTCAACCGGATAGGGTTGTTTGATCCCCAACCTCTATAAATTGTCCTTCTCTTTAAAAGCCTCGAATTGAGTGCGCAAGAGTTTGACAGCTTTATTAGCATCCTCCGATAATGAAGAAGGAACAGGCTGAATTATAATGATAGGTGGAGGAACAGCGTGGTAAGTACTACCCCCATCTCCTAACTGACTAGGTATGGGTTGAATTTGTACAGGAGGTATTTGAGGAGATACTACCCCCAACCCTATATTGACAGGCACCGACGATGCTATAGTCTCAGGATTTACAGCAGGTACGGTCGGTGGTACTGTATGTTGGGCCACGATGATAGAATGCATACTTGCGACCATTTCAGCCATGGTCTTCAGCTTGTCCTCCAGTGCAGCTATTCGTTGTTCTTGATTTGCTGAACTAGAAGCATCTGGGTCTTCAGTGACAACATAAGCTGTCACTTCTCTAGGTACAGTAGAGGACACTGTCTGTTCAGAACTTTCGCTGTATGCATCATAATCAGAGAAAGAATCATCCCCTGAGTGAGAAATGGGGAAATAACTAGAATGCTCTTGGAGAAGATTCCTATGACCGATTGTGTCTCGACTTCGGGATCGGGTGTGTCGAAATACTCCTTTAGAAGATTCTTGGAATAAATCTAAGTACCGCAGGCTGGGCCTACGGGGCTTGTCGTGTTTGGAGCACTTTCTACGCCCAGTGTCTTGAGAAGCCATGTTGACGGAAGCATATAACATTTCATCTTCGTCTTCTGACATTGGTTCAGAAGTTTCAAAATTCAGACGATCGAAGACAGATCATTTTGTTGTCTGGCAATAGCACTGGATGACAACCTTGTGATTACAATGGTGTTCAAGTAGTTGAACTGGAGGTGTCGAGATATTGTCCCGCTTTTGCTTAAGGTGCTCTCGGAGGTCAGAAGTTTGAGGGACATATTCTTTGACAACATTCGAAATGTGGTTCCGGCTCTTCAGATGTTTTGTTCCGTGAGTATATAGAGAAGTACTCACTTCATTAGCATAGGTGTCAGGATTTTTCATCCTGGAAGTTTGACTCTGATGCAGGTTCATTTTCAGCATTGGCTGCTTGCATTTTGCCGAAGTTGATGTAGACTGAGGTCTATTGAGATAATCTCCTAGATCAGCAAACTCACCCCCAGAGGTTTCTGTCTGAGATACCAGTAATTTTCCTTGCTGTGAGCGGGATATCCGGAGAGTTGGGAGATCTTGGAGTTTCGCTACCGGAGTAGGCAGAATACCTCTTTGATCAGTACATTTCCCTTTGGCAGGGAGAGAAAAACTCTTGTTTGAGAGTGTTCTTGTACTGATCGGTGCCGAGGCATGTTCAGATTGATCTTTCGAGGTAAAAACCCGAGAAGACTGAGAAAAGACCAAAGGACCTTTTCCCTTGTTTTGTGAAGAAGGGTTGGCTAAAAAGCATTTCCCTTTGTTGTCTTTCAAGTCGTAGAACGAGGAAGTTCGAAAAAAGACCAACGAGCCTTTTCCTTTGTTCTGAGGAGGAGGAGGAACAGTCAACAGACTACCCCCAGTGGATTGTGCTGGAGCAATAGGGTGCTTGGGAAGAGGAGCAGAGTTTTTCCCCTTGCTGTGAGAAGAAGGAAGATTCGCCAAAGGCCTATCCCTATTAGACTGCGCTGGAACAGCTTGCGCAGAGGTTGAAGTGGCAATAGGCGCATTGGCTGATTACGCTTGGGAAGCTTTGACAGATGGCCTTTTGGCCACAGAAACTGTAGTTTGTGCAGCAGGAGTCCTGGCTTCAGTGGATTGCGTAGGAGGAAAGGAGGTTACCAACTGCGCCAGAGGAAGAGGGGCCTTGGACTTTGCCATAGCAGCATAGGAAGTGGCTTGTGCGGCAGCAAGAGGAGCAGTGCACTACGCATGAGCTCTGGCTTGCGATTTGGTAGCGCGGGTGGTGTTTTGCACAAGGACAGAAGAGGCTATTAGTTCTTTGGCAGCAGAGACAGCAGGCTGCGCAGAGGACTTTGGAGTCCACACTGAATGGATCTTGCTCTTGGTAGAGGCCACAGTGCACCGAGTAGCCCCAGAGTTGATCATCGCTTCATAGGCAGTCTGGTTGACCTTCACAACCAGCGTCTTCTGCGTCTTTTTGATAGACGCAACGTCACATTGAGTTGTCACTTCTTCATCGAAGAAGAAAGTCGTCCCCAGCAGAGTCGCCATTTTATTTGCAAATACAAAAGTTCTTTTATTTCACAAACTTTGTAAGAAGATTACAATTAAATTCTAGAAAAGTATAACTATAGGAATCCGATCTGAAGACGATCGCTTTATCCTTTGGACGATATGAACTTTGAAGACGATAGCCTCTGAAGAATGTAGCAGCACTTGGACAAGAACTCCTGATCTCTGGTGATAATAATGATCTGATCTCAAATGAAGAGCTTGAAACTATATTTATAGAGTTCTGGAAATAACTAATTTGTAGTTATTCTGGATTGCGCAGGCTGGATTGTGCAAGCATTGGACTGCGCAGGCTACCAGTTGTGCTGGCGGTTACTCGATCATGGGCTAACCGTATTTAGACGCGTGGCATTGTCTGATTAAAATGTGCTTGGTCATGTACAGGAAGCTGCCACGTGTTGAGCAATTGATGGCACGTAAGCCACTTAATGGATGTCAGTTATCTTGATGGATCGTGCTACTTGAACAGCGCTAGCTTCAGACTGCGCTGTGGATTGGACATGATCAAACTGCGCTGAAGAGAATCTGGCAGACTGCGCTTAGGTTGAGCTGGCAGATTGTGCTAGATTTTGGCAGCTGGACCGCGCTAGGATTTGGACAGCTATCCTAGAATGTGGCATGGCTCGAGAAACAAAGAGGCTCCTCGCCTTTCGGGCTGTTAGTTGTCAGAAGATCTGATTTTGTGTCAGGTAATGATGACGTTGCCACATCAGCATAGCGCGCTTGGATATTGGCGCAGTTCAACCTCGCGCAGTTGATTTGTTGTATGCAGTCTGCTTCCTGCATAGTTCATTGAAGGGTGCGTAAATTAATTTTCTCTGCCTATTTGATGAATGCAACTTGATTTTTAGGACCTACAAGGATAAGTTGGATTTCAGCTCCAGTAGGCCAATATCCACCACGTGGCTAGGGTCGTGCACGTACTTCTACAACTGAGAGATGTGGAAGACGTTGTGTACACCTTCAAGCATCGACGGTAGGGCAATTTTATAGGCCACTGGGGTGACCCGCTCGAGTATTTCAAACGGCCCAACGAATCTCGAACTCAACTTTCCTTCGTGCCAAACCGAGTAACTCCTTGCATGGGCGACACTTTGAGAAATATGTCATCGTCTTCTTGAAGCTCGAGGGGTCGACGATGAACGTCTGTATAGCTTTTCTTACGACTCTGCACGGTCTTTAATCTTTCCCGAATGAGCCAAACGTTTTGTACAGTCTGTTCCACCAGTTCCGGGCCAAAAAATCTGTCGCTCTCCGACTTCGTCCCAGCAAATGGGTGATAGGAACTTTCGTCCATATAAGGCTTCATACGGCGCCATTTGAATGCTGAATTGATAGCTATTGTTGTATATAAATTCAGCCAGAGGTAGATGAACATCCCAGTTTGATTTAAAGTCAACTGTGCAGAGTCGTAGCTTGTGTTCGAGAATCTGATTGACGCGCTCTGTTTAGCCGTCGATCTGAGGATGGAAAGCTGAGCTGAACAGCAACTTGGTACCCAAAGTCGACTGGAGGCTACTCTAAAATCGTCACATAAATCGTGAATCCCAATCAGAGATGATGGATAATAGAACTCCGTACAGCCGTACTATCTCATCAAGATAAATCTGCGCCAGGCGATCAACGCTCCAAGTAACTTTAATGGCAATGAAGTACGCTGACTTGGTTAATCGATCGACGGTGATCCAGATGGCATCATTTTTTTGCAGCGTCTTCGACAGACCAATAATAAAATCCATGCACACATGCTGCCACTTCCATTCCTTGAATCGCCAGATTTTGCATCTTCCCGCCCGATCTTTGGTGCTCAGCTTTCACCTGTTGACATGTCGTGCATTGCGACACGAAGAGTGCCACATCACTTTTCATTCCGTGCCACCATAAGTTTGTACGGAGATCCTTGTACATCTTCGTGCTACCGGGATGCAAGGTGTAATTTGTATATTGCGCCTCCGATAATATCTTCTTTCTAAGTTCTGAATCATCCGGAACGTATAGCCTACCCTTCAATCGAAGCATGTCGGTTTCGTCTTCTGCAAAGTCGGTCGTCCTGCCCTTCGAGATTAGCTCTCATATTTTCTTCAGGTATAGATCGTCCTTCTGAGCGGTCATGACCTTTTCTTGCAAGCTCTGCTCTAACTGTAACTTTGCCAACTACACATTCCTGAATCGGACTCGGAGTTCAATGCCAATCTCATCTAGGTCGCGTAGCAGTCTGCGGTCAATGGATAGTGCGGCAATATACTTTCGACTCAGAGCGTCCGTAACAATATTTTCCTTTCCCGGCGTATAGTCAATCGTCAAGTCGTAATCCTTGATCAGTTCAAGCCAATGCCTTTACCGCAAGTTCAGTTCCTTCTACGTGAATAGATACTTAAGGCTCTTGTGATCGGTATAGATCGTGCAATCCATGCCATAAAGATAGTGACGCCACAATTTCAACGCGAACACAATTGCCGCTAACTCCAGGTCATAAGTAGGGTAGTTCTTCTCGTGCGACTTTAGCTATCAGGAAGTAATGGATATCACCTTGTTCCGCTATATCAGCATACACCCCAAGCCCTGACCGGACGCGTCACTGAATATCTGGAAACCCTCAGCCCCTTCTGGAAGTGCAAGTATCGGGGCCGAGATGAGTCGTTGCTTTAACTCTTGGAATGAAGCTTCACAGTCGTCTGACCATTCAAATGCGACTCCTTTCTGGGTGAGGCAAGTCAGAGGCGATGCAATCTTTGTGAAGCCTTTCATGAAGCGTCGGTAGTATCCTGCTAAGCCAAGGAAACTTCGAATCTCGTCGACGGACGTTGCTCGTTTCCAATCGACAATGACTTCAACTTTCTTTGGGTAGACCACAATGCCTTCAGCTGAAATGATGTATCCAAGGAATACGATGCTGCTCAGCCAAAATTCATATTTGCTTTGCTTTGCATACAACTGATTTTCGCGAAGGGTCCAAAGTACGGTCCGTAGATGCTCAGTGTGTTGCTACATATTCTTCAAGTAGACGAGTATATCATCGATAAAGACTACTACGAACTTGTCGAGGAATGGTCGGAACACCCGATTCACCAAATCCATGAATGTAGCAGGGGCGTTCGTTAGGACGAACGACATTACCAAGAATTCATAATGGCCGTATCGAGTGTGAAAGGAAGACTTTCGCACATCATCCGGCTTGATCTTGAGTTGATGGTAACCCGAGCGCAGATCAATTTTAGAGAACACCGTAGCTCCTTGCAGCTGATCAAACAGATCGTCTATATGGGGTAGGGGATATTTGTTCCAGACGGTGGCTTTATTCAGCTCGCGGTAATCGATACAAAGATGCAATGAGCCATCCTTTTTTCTGACGAACAGCACGAGCGCTTCCTATGGCGAGACGCTGGGTCGAATGAATCCCTTGTCGAGCAACTCTTGCAACTGTACTTTGAGTTCTTTAAGCTCTGCAGGGGCCATTCTGTACGAGGCTTTAGAGATCGATCGGATATCGGGAAATGTATCGATAGTTAACTCAATCTCTCGATCGAGCGGCATACCGGGCAGTTCGTCCGGGAACACATCTGGGAATTCTGCCACAACGTCGGTCTGACCCGTATTTGCACAATCCTATTCCCATGTCTCGAACGGACGCTAGATAGCCTTTGCACCCGAAATACAGCATCCATCGAGCAGATATTATGGAGATCACCATGCAGGTCGGCGACACCTCACCACACGAGCAACAGAATTCAGGCACTCTCAGTATGCGGACTGTGACCCTCTTTTCAGCATAGTCTATGGTTGCATTGCACGGTCCGAGCCAATCCATCCCCAAAATGATGTCGTAGTCTTTAATATCTAGAACTATCAGTATCAAGACTGATCTTTTGACCACATATACAGACGATTCCATCTCTGCGGACTAAATTTGTAAGTAGTAGCATGCCCGACGGTACATTAACAGTAAGATCGAGACCAAGCGGTGTCAAGGAAAATTTGTGCTCGGCGGTGAAGTCCGTCGATATAAAACTATTCGTGGCACCTGAATCAAACAATACACAAGCAAGTTTATTATTGAATTATAGTATACCTGTCATGACGGTGGAGCCCGAGGTGCTTAGCCTCGATTCTGATGGTGTTATTGGGGGTGCTGGTTTGGCTTATTCTGACAGTTACGTACGATGTGGTCCATTCGGCTGCACTCGAAGCATGCACCTGTTCTTCAATCGGCACTCATTGGCCATATGCCCTCTTTGTGGCAGAAATTGTAGACTATTCGATCCTTCGTCTGGTTGCCACCTCTATTGTCGCAATTTTGATGCTTGTGCATATTTTTGTCTCCCGCATTACTATAGCGTTTGTTATTAAAGTGAACAGCACCAGTAGTAGCAGAAGGATACTCGGACTCCAGACGGAGGGCATGGTTGAGTGCCTAGCCCATGGTTTTGTATTCTGGCACCGAGACATGAGCACGAGTAAAGGAACGCAGGACCTACTTCAAATCGTCGAGCTCGACTTGCAATGGTAGGTAGATAGGCTTCAACAAATTTGGCCAGTTTGTTGAAATCGGCCGTATATTATCGCACTATCATATTCTCTTGCCTCAACTACATAAATTTATTTTCTTTTTCCTATCGCACAGCGGCAGAAAGATATTCAGTCTGGAATGTATTTCTGATGTAGCCAGGAGATCACCGCCATCCCATCTTTATGTCGAATAGCCCGCTTCTGCACAGCCCACCAATCGTGCACGTTCATTCGAAGTAGAAGTTGAGCATACGCGACTTTATTCGAGTCTTTGACACCCAGAAGCTCGTACTTATCTTTCAGCTCCTCAAACCAGTCAATCGCAACGGAGGGATCCTCTGTTCCGTTGAAGGAAGTACGGCAACTTTTCGTAAATTTTGACATGTCAAAGTTAGAACTTTTCGGTAACACAGGTGAGAGCACGGGCGCCTCCGGTTCGGCTTCATTAGATCGAACTGCAGGCTCAGTCAGGACAGACGTCATCGTTGAATTGTTGTTGACCATGACCGATTGTACGATCTGTTGGAGTGTATTCAGCTGCTGCTGCTGCTTGAATTGAGCCTCGAACCGATTCTTAAATTAGGTCTGACGAGCCTCCGCCTACTGACGATGGAGCTCATTTTGACGTTGCTGTATTTCGAACATCTGTATCATCCAGTTGCATCGGGTCGTCGGAAGGTCCGACTACGGTTGGCATCATCCTCGTTGGGTTGACGGAATGCTCGGGTCTGGAACTACTCGAGCAGCTAGAAGCGGTCGTATCGTCCTCCGCCCGAGCCCCTGTAACTACAAAAAAAAGAAAGACAACTCTCGTTAGTTTCAGAAAATATCATGGGTTAGCGTATGGAACAACTCATCTCATCGACACGAGGTCAACGGTTTGATACTAGAAGCTCGACACTAGAGGCCAAGGACGTAAAGTCGTGCTCTTACCATTATGTCAAGCCCCGATTTCGTCAAATTGATAGTCGTCCCCCGGGCGTGATGCCGTGCGAACCTAATTTGTGATCGCACAAGGCATAATCATAAGGTAATCCGAGACACGAGATCTAAGAGAGTACGTAGACAAATTGAATCACACATTAAGTAAAGAAAACTTTAATCTTTATTGATAATGAACATCATTTACAGACTCCAGTACAGGACTCGTGCCGTGCAGGCTACAACCTGACTCAATTACAAAAGAGTGCCGATGAGATAGACATTCCATATATTGCACACATCCCTTAATATTCAATAAAGCACTCCAGTGACCTGGAATGGAGGGACGCTGAGCCATCTTCCTTGGACAGTTGAGTCTTCAAAAGTGGAGTTGTGGGGACAAGTCTTTGACGTGCGGCCGAAGCTTCAAAATCATGAACGTCACTGAGCTAGTTGGTACGTCCTTCCTGATTCGCAAGACCTGCAAAGAGCGAGGATCAGTACGATCATATGTATTGGTGAATGGCTTAATTAAAATCCCAGCTCTGCATTTGAATCAAGTAGTTTATGAATATGTTAGTTAGCTATTTATGTGATCTTTCAACCATCCTGATCAATTGTATGTTAACATGTTTCGAGGCAAGAATATAAATTTGTAAACATTAAGCAGCTATCATATTCATCCCGTGTCACGTGCATTAGTTAAGCAGTGAAAGGGTGTGAAGGCCACTGGCAATGTCAAGCCATCACAGACTATAGCCGGGTTAGACAGCGACCCTTTCGCGGCGGGTAGCGAGCCCTGTACGAAAGTTTCGAATAACCCACGCCGATAAAAGGCTGGCGCTTGCTATACTCGTTCCTCCCGGGCTGAATCGGTCCCTTGGCCTAGGAAATCGTTCGAGGAAACTACAACTTGTCGACAAGTTATCCAATGACCGTTTTACAGAGTCTTGAAAAATTCTCTCTCTTTTCTAGAACTTTATCATTTCTCTTTTATGTGTGAAACTTAGCTGTTCCTTTGAACTTAGTTGATTTGCTTACTTAGCCATATCGTTGCGATAAACGTTAATCGATTCATTCATTGTTTTGCATAGGCTGAGTGGAATTGCATAAGAAAGCACATTTTCTATATTTAATGCCAATAGTTTAATAGCAAGTGTTTCGTGAAGAATTGTGCCACGATTTCTTTGATTCTACACTATTATGACAAGCATTCATTTACTTCATATTGATTTTGATGTAGAGGGACGAGGCGAAGGAGGTCAGCACTCGCCTTAGACTTGCTTCAAGCGAGCGACCGGTTGGCTGCGCTGACGTCGCCTATGCGATCACTGGCAATCGTATAAGCAAATGATTATAACACTGCGTAATTCAAGAAATTTTGATATGAATGCGAAGCTCAAAAATGCAAGTCATAAAAACCCATCAAAACTATTTACGAAAAATGCATTCACGAAAACGAAAGCCAAAGCCAAATCAAGCACGACATAAAAATCAGAGCAAGGGGAGATCTCTTCCGACTCAGCCGCAGAGCCAATCCATGAGGCTCAACCTGCTGAATATGGGACTTGGTTCCGAAGAAGCCATTCCATAACGTGGAATGGATCTTAATTCAACCGTTCCCATTCTATCGACTCGGTCGATTTCGACCTATCGGTCTCGATCGAATAGATAGCGACAGTGTTCCTTTCTCGCACATCCCGTGGACGGAAACGGGGTACGATGTAGGGACGGGGCACTACAATATTCGACCGTCGTGGGTCGAATGTGCACACACATGCTCGACCGACCAGGCTCGAACAAAACTGTGAATACCTATTTTTTTTCAAAAGTCATTTTGCTCTAACATGAATTGAAGGGATTTGAAACCATAGCAGTGATCCTAAGCATAAATAATACTGATTTTTAAGTAATAAGGATGTTTAATTTGAAATACTCACCAAATTGATCTTGGGATTGGTCTTGGGATTGTCTCTCCATTGTGGTGGCCGAACAATCTAAAGCTCTTCGGTGACTGTCATGGGTCGAACGTAGAAAAAGGGGATCGGAGAAGACTTCAGATTTGGGGGCCGGCCGTTTGGAGAGAGGATAGTGGAGAGATGAGAGTTTAGAATGTTTTGGGGTGTGCTTAGGAATTATGGATAAGTTTTGTGTTTTAATAGAAAAGGTTGTTTTGGTCATTTGGTGGGGTCTACTTAGTATTTTGCTAATTTTATTCAATTAAAATGTGGTGTACTTAGCACTTGGGGTGTGCTAAGTAAGTCATGGGGTGCATATAGCTGCACCCCCAAAAAAACCTTCTTATAGTTACAGCCTATCCAACAAACAAAGACATTAGCTATAAAGCTATGATCACTAAAATCGAAATAAATATCAAAATATTAAAATGACAATTCTCATCACAAAATAAAAAACCTAGAAAAAGTCGACAATGCTAATCAAACAGTCAGTCACATTCAAGAAATTTATGAAAACAATTTTGTACAGGTAAATAACTTAAAAAATGTGTGCAGCATAAAGCCATCAACAAAATAATCATCCATCAACAAAATAATCATATATCAAAGAAAGTGAGCTTTATTATCAGATTAAATTAATTGAAATAGCAAGAGGAGGAAGAATATCGATACCCTGATCGAAAAACATTGGCGATGGTGATGAAGTCCGACTCGTCCTCCTCGCTACTGCTTCTTTCACTCTCTCTTTCTCTCTCTCTATAGGTCTTTGACCTCGGGAGTAACAATTGAAATAGAATAAAGAAAGTGAAAAAATGAGAAGGCTTTATGAAAACTGCTATGAAGCTGTTATCGACATGCTGGAAGCCACTCCTAAAATGATGGTCAGATATGAAACGGTTAGTTGGCATCAATATCCCAATATTTTTTTGAAAAATTAGCTTATATAATATGGACGGTTCCAAATCCTCTTTATGAAAATTTAAATAATATATTTGCTTATGGACAGGTTGTAAGCCACTCCTAAAATGATGGGCAGATATAAAGCGGTTAGTTGGCAGTAATATTCCAAGATTTTTTTGAAAAATTATTTTATATAACATGGACGGTTACAAATCCTCTTTATGAAAATTTAAATAATATAGATGAATATATTCGGTTATGGACATGTTGTAAGCCACTCCTAAAATGATGCGGTTAGTTGGCAGCAATATCCTAAGATTTGTTTCAAAAAATATTTTATATAATATGGACGGTTAAAAATCATATTTATGAAAATTTAATTAATATAGATGAATATTTGGTTGCATATGGGCGGGAATCCCTCCCCATTGTATCCTACTTTCAGTAATAAATGATATTTTGAATAACAAAAGAGATTTGCCAAATTGTTTTAAATAAGATTTGTAATTATGAAAACATACTTTTAGAGTTATCTAATTTATTATTATCATTTTTATTTAATATTTGAATTTATAAAATCTATTTTAAATATTATTTGAAATATTATATATTATTTTAAAATAATATTACTTGATCAATTATGGATTGAGATGTGGTCAATCCATTAATTGATTTAAAATTTTATGGAAAGATTTATTCTAATCATTTCCTATTTAAGAAATCCCTACTCCTATTTAAAGGGATCCTCCCCTTTATTTTCCCCATAAACCCAACATGCTTCTCCAACATAGCTAATCGCCATTATCACCAACCATGTCGCGTGTCTAACCCACCATAGCCAACCAGCCAAACATTCACCATCATCGTATCCGTTTCGTGTTTGTGTCCACCTTTTATTTCCATTATTTTATATTACAATTATATTTTATCTTTCGTATCCGACAACCCGGCCCCCAAACACCTTTTATTTACAAGAAATATTGAGGGTTAGATGTCTAGTTTATCTCCTTTGTTCTATAATCGGCCCCCAAACTACTCCTTTCCTCCAGACCCCGACCTTCTACTGCTTCCCCCGACCAACCGATCTACCACACCTATGTTATTGCCAGGGCACAATTTTTTCGAAGGAAAACTGAGAAGATAAAACAATTGTAAAACAACAGTTCTAACGCAACACTTCAAGAAAGGTTGCGCAAGTTTAACGAAGATCTAAAAAGATCTCGTTACAGCAGCATACGATATTACGAGAATCTAAAAAGATTTCGTAATCCACAGCAGCGAAAAAGATGACAGGCAATTGATGGAAGAATATCCTGCTGCAGTGAATGATCACTGTTGCTCAAAGCTTTATTCGCCCCACACGAATAGCTTTCAGGAACCAGTAAGTTCGTCGGAGAACTTTGGAACACTCCTGCTCTTCTGACTCCTCGGATCGTACACGGACTCCTGTACAAAAGCAACGCTGGTACAAAGCTTCTCTTCTCTCTCACAGCTTCTGTTTACTTGTGTTAAGAAACACTTGTCAACTCTTTTAACTTTCTGTGTATTCTTCTATATTTTTCCTGTGGAGAGAAGAGACCTTATATAGGCCTGAGTGGCAACTGCCCGATTTCCACAATGTTCGGGACATGGTAAAAACCTACTCCGAACGTGCAGTAACCGTACAGATCAGGCACAGGCACGATCTATAGTAAGTTGTGCCACTCACGCACCCCGTGCGCCTTGCACACCGTACGTAGAACGAACACTAATCCACTTGCACCACATGCGTGCCCTGTGCGCCCTATGTATCCTGCGCCACCCACGTAACTGGGCGCACACCCGTGCGCGCACCTGGATGCACAACCTGGGCACATAACCTTGCTGCGCAACCTAGCCTGCAAGCAGAGCCGTGCAACCAGAGCCGCGTAACCTGGCTGTGCAATCTGCGCCGTACAACCTGGCAGCTCAATCGGCTGCACAAGTGGCTTGCGCAATGAGCGCAACTTAAGCGCACTATGTGCCTAGCGACGATGCTGACATGCTAAGTGCAAAGTTTGCCAAAAAAATGCCACATTACGTCTAATGAGTCCTATGATCTCGAGTCCTGTATCCGAGTCTGAGACTGAATTCGAGTCGCTAAGCCCCTACGGGGCTTAGCTCCCATGGAAATAAATTTCCTAAGGGCAAAAAGCATGAATGCTTTCAATTGTTGATTTTTTTTTCACATTAGAAAAATAATTCCACATGGCACACCCATGTGCACCTCCACACCACATGTGCATCTCTAAAAGAGCATATCTAATATATAAAGATACAACTCCTTTGGCCTAGCCGATGTAGGACTAAAGTTCTAATATAAAAAGGCCAAACCCAACAATCTTTCACATATCTCTATATATGGGTATAAGTATTCCTCACAGTAACTGTCCATTATACATTAGGAGAGATGTCGCTGACGACTTGAATCTTCCCACATGGGTAAAATAACAGACTATAATAGAAGAATGGACTTAAGCCTTGAATTCTGTACCATAGCTGTAATTTTTCTCACTCACATAATGTAGTTACATGTGCTTCTAGCTTGCACATTAAAGGTCCTGTGCCAGCCTAGTTTCAGTGTATAATTTTGGGCATCTACAAGTTTATCCTCAAGAGACGGCCTGATATCTCTTTCCATACACTATAGGTAAGTTATTTGTTAAAGAGACATGGCATAAAGCGCTTTGTGCTTCTCTTGCGGTGCTACACTGCTATAAAATGGTCCAAAGCTGAGGCCTTACCCCGTACCGGGAAGTGGAACCTCATCATAGTGTCATACTACTGTAGCATGAGGTCACCGCCTCTTTGTAGTGCTATACTACCCAGCATGAAGCCTTAGGCTTCCCTTGCGGTGTTATGCCGCAACGACATGGCTTGCAAGGCCGAGGCTATATCCATAATCGGGTACCTCATTGTGGTGTCCTGCCACTGTAACATGAGGAACTCTTCCCCTTTGTAGTGCTGACTATACCCCTCTTTATTTTAACATACAACATTAGGCTACCTGCCTATTTACGGTGCTACGTCGCCGTGACTTGGCTCTCATAACCGAGGCATTACCTCTTTCGGGAACCTCATAGTAGAGTCACCCCACTGTAGCATGGTGTTTCACTCCTTGTAGTGCTGTCCTACCGTGCTTCCTGTAAAGCACAACAGGCATTCACTCTGCCTGAGAACACATTAAGGCGTTTAAGCCAACCTTTCCACAGGATCCGTTTTTTGCTGAAAACAACAGTAGACAACAGTGGTTGTAGGCCCGTAACCTCTCCATACCCAATAGAACATGTACCTACCGTTCCTGATATTCTTTCGATTAATGGTCCTCCTTAAACTAAAAGCTAGATGCCTAGTAGATTTCTCTTTGAACTAATAACATAAAACTTTATGGTAGGATTACAATAATACAATATCAGAATGCCTTCAAGCCTATTTTACAAGCTGTATCGTCAACCAGCTGGCGCTTGAGGCCCTTGGTGAACGGATCCGCCAGGTTCTCCTGACTCCGCACGTCAATCACTGCAATAACACCTCTTTTGATAAGATCGTGTACTGCCATATGCTTCAACCGTACAGTCCTCTTCTTTCCGTTGAAGACGCCATTTGATGCTACTTCCGCAATCGCCTGGTTGTCGTAGTATATCGGTATGGTCGGTATTTGCGCCCCAACTACTGGAAGATCATACGTAAGCTTCCAAAGTCATTCTGCTTCCTCGGCTGCGGTATCAAGTGCAAAGAACTCAGATTCCATGGATAACCGCCAGAGCATAGTCTGCTTCTTCGACTTCCATGATATAGCAGCTTCACCTATAATAAAAATGAATCCACCTGTGGACCTCTCGCTCTCCACCTCTAAGCACCATCTGACATTACTGAAGCCTTCCACTATCGATGGATCTCCGCTGTAGTACAGTACATATGTCTGAGTCTTCTTGAGATATCTCATAACCTGTTTCATAGCTTTCCAGTATTTAGTACCTGGGTTGCTCATGAAACGACTCAGCAATCCTACGACAAAATCTATGTCAGGCCTTGTGGCAGTAGTAGCATACATCAAACTTCTGATTATGCTTGCATACTCCAGCTGCCTGGCGCTTTTCTCTGAATTAGGCTTCAGCTTCATATCACACCTGTACGGTGTATCGATCCCTGGAAGATCCCGATACCCACAACGAGTGATCACTTATCAATATAATGAGACTGTAACAGCGCTAGTCCAGTGTCTGTCCGGATGATCTTGATCCCTAAGATCACATGAGCTTCCCTAAGTCCTTCATACTGAACTTTCTCGAGATAAATTTATTTGTCTCCGTGACACAACCCATATCCGTACATAGGATAAGCATGTCATCCATGTACAGACAAATGATCACACCTCTTCCATCAG